>OX030951.1:79131025-79608525 GCA_943735915.1 Pherbina coryleti
ATAAATAAAATAAATAAAATAAATAAAATAAATAAAATAAATAAAATAAATAAAATAAATAAAATAAATAAAATAAATAAAATAAATAAAATAAATAAAATAAATAAAATAAATAAAATAAATAAAATAAATAAAATAAATAAAATAAATAAAATAAATAAAATAAATAAAATAAATAAAATAAATAAAATAAATAAAATAAATAAAATAAATAAAATAAATAAAATAAATAAAATAAATAAAATAAATAAAATAAATAAAATAAATAAAATAAATAAAATAAATAAAATAAATAAAATAAATAAAATAAATAAAATAAATAAAATAAATAAAATAAATAAAATAAATAAAATAAATAAAATAAATAAAATAAATAAAATAAATAAAATAAATAAAATAAATAAAATAAAATAAATAAAATAAATAAACTATGAAAATGGAAAAAACACTGGGCACGCAAAGGAATGGATTGACAAATGTTATGGTGAATCTTCTCCGCCAAAATCAGCCATAATCTATTGGTTTAATGAATTCAAACGTGGTCGTAAAAGATCTTGATGAAGAACCTTCAGGTCGCCCAAAAAAAGATAGCAGCTGCAGAAATGATCAGCGGAATCCATTATATCGTATAAGACACATCGTGCTTGAGGTAATTGAGGCTAGAAAAAGATCAACTGCCTCGTTCGTTTCCATTTTGCATAATAATTTGGGTATGAAGAAGCCCATTGCAAGATGGGTGAAGCATGTAAGGTTTTGTGTGTTGTGACTGTGATGAAATATGTTTATACTATTGTTTGGGATTCTCACGGCTTATATTTATTAATCACTATCTTAAAGGGATGAAAGAAATATAACAGGTGAATAGTATGCAGCATTATTAGACTGTTTTAACGATGGTGATATATTAGTAGGAAAGAGGGGGCATTCAAGTGAAACATGCGTGGGATGTTCTAAGCGTGACGGGAAGCCGTAGAAACATTTGGATTGGATCTGAGACAAGTCGTATTCCTTTGACTTAGTCAATTCACATATAAGGCAATCCCATCTATAAACTTCCTTTTCTATCACCAACTACAACTTTTGAGTCCTCAAAGTTAATGAATATTTAACTTCAGTTGATTAGAAATTAGGAAATTACCTTTACAAAAAAGGTAAAGCATCAATGCCTGACTGTGATTCAACCCCAGAGACCTTGGGCTAGCAGTAGAGCGCGCTACCTACTCGACTGTGGAGCCTGGCAAAAATCACTCCTACCCAACAACCCGCTATGTTCAAGTTTGATGGAATGCTTAAAAAAAATCAGAATACATATTTTAAACAACATCTCATCACAAAATCATTCTCACAAGTGACAGAAAATACGTATTTCACTTAGCTACACATTCCACTTGTGGCAGGTGTGACATTTTCGGCTCAAATTCATGCAAGCAACACAAAACACATCACTCAAACGTGTGAAAAGTTTTAAGATTATAAATTGAATATAGATTTCTTAGGAAAAGATGAATAATAGATAAAAAAAAAAAAAAACAATTTGAACTTTTGCTTTTACTCGAGATTACTTTTTCTTTGCTTATGACCTTTATGTCACACGTTACCTTTGTTCATAAAAGTTTATAAAAAGGTTTTAATAACTAACGAAAATTTTTAAGGAAAAAAAGCAATTTCCAAATTGAAAATGTCCCATTAGACATTCCTTCAAAAACACTTTCAAGAGAAATTTTGTGTTTCATGGTCGTTGCAATAAATTCATGAATTTTCTTACATGTTGAAGTTTTTCGCAACTGATGCAAGTGATGATGTGTCTGGTTGATGATTTAAAAAAATGTTGATACTTATTAAAGAGTATTTCAATAAATCCACTAGCTTTCATGTTCCATCTAAATTTTATAACTTGTTCCAAAGCCTTTATCTAATGACTTGATATTTTATAGAATTGACTTGATACGCTCTATAGATTTCTATTTTGGCTCATCAGATGAAGTTCATTTAAATAATTAGACCTACATATTCGTGGTGGGAAAACTATCGAAAAGTAGTAAAAACTGTTGTGCACTATCGTAAGTGGACTTCCGTAGATAGTGTCGATAGCATCAAAAAACGATCGATAGTTTTTCGATAGTCTTAAAAATATTGTTTGAATTATATGTCTGCTGGAAAGCACGTAAAAAATGGAAATAATTACAACTTTTTTTTTCAATTTGATTCAGTTTTTCGTTTGCGGTTGTCGTCGTCAGATTTGGGATAATTTATATCTTTATTTTTTTCGTTTCATTGAAATGTTTTTTTTTTTACGTGGTGGGCTTCAAACCCGACGCTCAGCCCTTTGAAGGCAGATAGCCCGCCGCACAGTAGTTGAGACCCGTACGAAAAATGTCAAAAAATAGAATTAGTCTTTGTAGATCAATAAAATTAGGCACATACGTTCAATTTGACTTTATCAGGACAAGATCAAAAATTTGTTGATATCCATCCACGCCTACCTCCCATATAACATAAAAATTAAAAACGCTATATTTTTTCTATTACTTATCCTATGATGAAACCACGCTGTCAGGAACGTATTTCTTCCGCCACGCCCACCTCTCGCTAAACATTTTTCACTCCACTTGTTTTTAAAATTTTAAACTTGAAGGTGATATGGTGAAATAAGGTGATCATCTAAACCGTTAAATTAAGATTTTCATGGTACTGAAAGATGTAATTTTAAAATTATTTTGTAAAACAATAAAAAAAAAAAAATCAAAATAAATCTACCCGTTTCGATATTTAAAAAATTTGAATGAACCATTTACATTCTGCAACAAATTGATAATTATTGCATAAGGGATGATAGCAAATTTTAAAATGTACTTGATATATACTTTTAGGGATGATGAAAGTATATATCAATATCATATACTTGGTATACTTTTAGGGATGATGAAAAACCTTCTATCAATCTTCATATCCGTAGTTCATATCCGTTGAAAGATTTTCGGTTTTCATATTTTTTTATAGTTTTTTGTAATAAAAAAAATATAAAAATTCGTTTGTGTGCTTTAAATGGTCAATAACACAGTGCAATAGCTGCACACTTCAAGTAGGTCACACTTTTGAACACAAGCCATGCATGAAAGTATATTAAGGAAAATGACTAAAGTACTAAGATCTGAGCGTGAGCAACTCGATTTTTTTACACAAAACGTATTTAAATATTTCTTGTAGCCAAATTTCTTGCTGTAGTTTATATCGCAGGTCTAAAATTTTCACAAATTTTTTAAACCCTTATTTTTGACAATTATATTAAAGGGTTGGATATCGGTGGCAATCATTAAACCTAAAGTACGGTTAAGGTGATTTTTTCTTGCTAGATTATTGTCATACTTAGTTTCTCTTTTAAAATAGGATTCCATGACCTGCATACCACATTGCGCACTATTGGAGCTGCTGCTAGCTTCACTTATTTTTATACTGGTTTCAGCAGCAGCCGAACTTTTTACTTCTATTTGGAATCGTTTAAAGTGGTCTTGCAAATTATATGTAACGCATATAATTGCAAATTATATAAACGCACTTTCTTTTATATTGCTTGCCACAATCAAGGCACTTGGCTAATTTTTCATCCGCTGACTTTTTAAAGTAGTTCCAAGCGAACGAGAGTTGTTTCTTGCGTTTCGCTCCAGTGCCTTCCCACTGAACCACCTCATCTGACTCTGTGTGAGTACAAGAACTGCTGTCACTGCTTTGAGCTTCGATGAAAGATTTCCTTACCAAAAAAATATTACTTTTCCCTAAATAAACAGAGTACAAATAATAAGTTACAAACTTTTTGCTAGTCTTATTATAAATTTATCCTTTAGTACAAATGATAAGTACTATTCAAAGGAAGTAAAACTTCCCTTGGATAGAAAACGTAGTGCAGAAGTTCAAAAAATGGTCTATTGATGCTGGTCAATTGCAGAAAGGGCAGTTTTTGGAATTATAACCCTTCAAAAGATGATCGAAGGTAAGACTTATGTATCCTAGCCGTTGTCGCAGGAAGGGTATGATGGTATAAGTATAAGTAAGGGTATGATGGTATAAACAATCACGCATTAGGTAATTCACCTAATTGAAATTTTTAAATTCTACTAAAATTTTGCTTATTAAATCATCTAATTTTTCTAGTCATTTTACCTAATGCAAGTTGTCGATTTGTTCGTATGCAATGTAGCATTTGAATGTTAGCTCTTAGGGGTTAATCCTTAAAGAACCAATTGTTTTTTATTTCGTTGTTATTTAATTACACTTTCTTTTTATTATGTGAGTTTTGTTAAAGTTGTTAAAGTTGTTAAAGTTGTTCTTTATTTAATTTATTTCGATTGGTTTATGTATCTAGATAATTGGATAATTTGGCTACAAAAATGAAAATTCCTTTCTTTTAAGTGGAAAAATTATCTAAGGAATTGAATGAATTTCCTAAAATAAGTAGTTGTTTTTCCTAATCTGAAGTTGGTAAACTATCAAATAAATAGTTGATTTTTCTAAAATATGAAGGTGTCGTTTCCACTCTTAAGTGGGAATGCAATCTAAATAATTAGATAATTTTTCTACACTTAGTAGGTGGCTTACCTAATCTGAAGTGGACCTTTTTTTAAAAAAATTAGCTTATTCTTCTAATAAATTATGTGTCTTATCTATTTTATGGCTGAAGGTACACCAAAATATTTAGGTTCTTTATTTACTCTCGCAGTTAAACTACCCAATATAATTGTAATTATTATTTATTATTATTACGAACAGTGGTGTACAATAAGACTTAGTCTTTTATAGTACTACATAAGAAATATACATTGGTTACAAAAATTCATTTAAATTAAACATTAATATTAAGAATATTTTAAATACAAAAAATAAAATTTAGTTAAATATGAAAAACAAAATATAATATTATTATTAAAGTACATTTTAGATTTTATATTACTTAGAGTATAAAAAATGGCAAATAAATAAGACTAAAGGTGACATAGAGAGGTGAGATTCCGAAGTACAGATAAAACTGTAGAAAAGAAAGATAAACATAGTTAAAGAAGTTAGGTAAATTGATTTAAAGAGCTATAGTATTCAAAGATGGCATGTTTGAAGCTGGTTCGTGAAGTTATTTGTTTTATAAAGCTTGGTAATGAATTCCACAACCTAATGGTGCTGATGAAAAAGAGTCTGCTGCTGTTGAGATAGTTAACCCAAGGAACCACAAGATTATTTGACCGTTGGGACTGAAAAAACTGAAGTTTCACATAGAGATATTCAGGGCTTTGAGTATGTATAAGTGTTTGCAAAAATATAATGTTCCGAATTTTTAAATATTCCAGTAACCCACACCCAAGAATTCCTTTACTCCTTTGAGAGATATGATCGAAACGACTGATTCCATACACATATCTAGCCGCGTTGTTGAATGCTACCAAGAGTTTGTGTTGTGATTGTGAGTCAAGCTGACTATATACAACATCAAAGTATGTTATGTGCGGCATAATTAACTGCACAACTAGTCTTCGACGAGTCTCAAAAGGCGTGTAGTCCCGAGAATTGCGTAAGTAGAGTAAAGTCCCATATATTTTACCTATCGTATTATTAATGTGGTCTGTACAGGTCAGCTTAGAGTTAATTATAAATCCTAGGTTTTTAGCTTTATGCACAAAATCAAGCTGCTTATCACCAATGAACAGCGGGGGAATATCAATGAAGCATGAAGCGCTTCTTGCAACTGGCAGAACTTTAGTTTTCAGGGGGTTTATAAGGAGCAGGTTATAAACAGCCCAGTTTTTTAACAAGGTCAAATCGTGGTTCAGTCTCTAAGTCAAGTCCTCTAAGAATCCTGTAGGTCGAGAGAGATACAGTTGAATATCATCCGCATAAGCATGAACAGTTGCATATTCACAAACAGAAAAAATATCATTAATAAATACAGAAAATAGGAGTGGACCCAAAATAGATCCTTGAGGAACACCGCTTACAACTGCTCTAAGGGACGAATAGACGTTCCCTATTTTCACCTGTTGCATTCTTCCTTCAAGGTAGCTGGATATCAAGTTAACGGCACTAGCACTAAACTTAAAATAATTTCTCAGCTTATGGCAGAGAAGTACATGGTTAATTGAATCAAAAGCTTTGGAGAAATCAACAAGGCATAGCAACGTAAGTAAGTTTTGGTCATAAGAAATTCTAATGTCATCCAAAATTTTAACAATAGCGGTACTACAACTATGACCAGACCTAAAACCAGACTGTAATGGGGATAATAACTTATATCTGTTTAGATGTGCGGAAATTTGGTTGACCATAATACGCTCAAGAACCTTTCCCAATGCAGGTAATATACTTATAGGTCTGTAGTCATTGGGTTCAGAAGCAGAAACAGATTTAGCTACAGGCATAACAGTGGCAGTCTTACATAAATCGGGAAATCGAGAGCAAGTTAAGCAATGGTTTATGATGTGGGTAAGCGGAGATAAAATATAAGGTAATACTAATTTAATAAATTTGATGGGCATACCATCAACTCCCACAGCATTTGTATAAATCATCATTATGCATTTAACCACACAATCTTCACTGACAGAGTTGAATTCAAAAGAGCTAAATGGTAAGTTACTAGTCAACACTGGTAAATCAATACTGCTAATACTGCTCGATGGGCCAGGGTTTCCACTTGCCAAGAAAAAGTTATTAAAGTCATCAGCTTTTAAGGAGCATTCAGTTGAATGCTTGCTGAAAACTCTGATTCTTTTAATGTTATGCCATAATTGTTTAGAGCTTAGGTTTGGGTTAAGCTTAGTAGAAAAGAACTTAGTTTTAGCTTGTTTGATGAAAACATTTGCAGAATTGCGAGCTCTCCTAAATTTATCCCAGTTATCATTTGAGGGGTTAAATTTCCATTTCGAATGGAGTTTATTTCTATGCCAAATTGCAACTAGTACAGGATTCGTAAACCAAGGACAGCGATTATTCGAGACTTGCACAGAGCGTAGTGGAACATGACAAGCAAACAAGGAACATAATTTATCCATAAAAATCTTAAGTTTATCATCAACTGAGTTATAAAACCAACAGTCATTCCATCTTACCTCAGAAAAATCATTAATTAGAGCAGCAAAGTTAATAGATTTAAAGTCATAATAGGAAAAAATAACCGGTGTATTTCTACTTAAATTGATATTAAGGGAGCAAAAAAGTAAGTCATGATCAGAAAGAAAAGTTATTTGATCAAATTTCAGTAACAGAGAAATATCAGACACTAAGAAAACATCCAGTAAACTTGGGGTACAGTTATGCATATATCGAGTCGGAATGTAACTGTTAACAATATTCAAACCACACAAAGAGGATTGGTAATAGAAGTTATCAGTAGTAGAGTCATTAAACAACAGATTAACGGTAAAATCACCGCAAACAAAAAAGTAATCGTAATCAATTATTTTATTAGATAAGTCATTAAAAAATGGTTCAAAGCTAAGACAACGGTGAGGGTTATAGACACACGATATTAAGATTTTACAATTTTTATCAAAAATTTCAACATTATGATATTCACAGACATCATTACTCTTCACATTAAGATTAGATTTACAGTAGACCGCTACACCACCACCTCTTCTACTACACCTGTCATTGCGGAAAAGTTTAAAACCATGAAAATCATAATAAGAATCAGGTGTTTCGCAATTAAACCATGTAATAATTAACATTAAGAAATTGGTAGCGCAACTAATCAAATTCGTTGACCAAAAATCACCGGATTACTTTAGCTGAATTTACAACATTTTTAGGTAAAAGTTCTACTCTTTTTTTTCCTGTGTGATGCTGCGCTTGGATAATGCGGTTTAAAACAGTTGGAGTTTATACCAGCATAATGGTGATTGTAGGTATTGCAGCTATCTGCGTCATTTGCAGATCGTAGCTTCATAATAAAGTTGTTAATGTCCTTAGCGGTAAATGCATAAGATGTAAGTGCTAGCATGAAAGCAACATTATTCGATGTAGTGTCAGTTAGCTCTGGCATGAAAGCAACATTATTCGATGTAGTGTCAGTTAGCTCATTTCCACGAATTCCTGAGTGGGCAGGAATCCACATAATTTAAATTTTCTTCTGGGCCTGAATAAGAATGTCTGTAGTAAAGGCAATAGGGTTTGTAGAGTTGTGGGTTGCTCTAATTGCGCTGACATAAGACTTGCTGTCTGTGCAGATCAGAAATTTACCCTTATTGTTTTTTGCAAAGGTAACGACCTGAAGTCGGTATAGCTTCAGCTTCCGCTGTAAACACGGAGCAAAAGTTGTGCGATAACCCATATTTTATAGGAACGCCATCCTCACGAACAACTGCATAGGAGGTATTGTTGCTAGTTTTAGATCAGTTTTAGTCAGTGACAGTTTTAGTCAGTGAAGGTAAGGCTCCATCCTGAAGCTTTATGTAGCTCAGCTTCCTTAAGAAACAGCTGTTGATATATTGAGTTGGATGTATTGTCTTTTGGATTTTCCATGAGACTTGTGTTCATTGATTAGTCTTTATTTATTTATTATTATTTTTAATTAAAAATCATTTTTATTTTTAAAATTTTAAAGTGCAATAGTCACAATAATAAAAAATTTTAATTAGCGCTAAGAAAACAAAATAAGATTATTTTAAGCTCAGTTTCAATAAATATCACTTACGTTTGTATAGAATAATTTAAATAGTTTTTTGCCTTCGTGAACCCAACTTAACTCTGTAAATAAGCGTGAGAGCACCTTCATTGATATTTAATTCGGAAACTCCGATTAGAATTTCAAATTTATTTTCGTTTTTATGGAACAAGAGCTTAAAGGAATTCGTTCTACATTCTCTGGTGAGAATTGTTCAATCCTTGCAAAAATTTTCAATTTAAAATATTGCAATTCCAAAGCTAGCGGTACGAGTCGGTTACGTAGTACAATTGTTGAATGTCTTCATTCCTTACCATCACTCTTATCGTTTCTACTTTTAACATCTTTTTTAAAAATGTAGAAGTCAAAAAGATTAATATGAATATTATATTTAAAATTAATAAATAAGTATTTTTAAAAAAATCAGTTACTAAAATATTAAATTAATAAAATAAATACCGAAATATGAAATACGATAAGGTTCCACTTCTTTTTTTTTTTGTTTGCTTCTGTTAAATTTTAGTCTCTATTTAGCAAAATGTACACTAAAGCACAAATCTATTTTTCAATAAAGCAATTTTGCCAGCCAAACAATTCGGCACTGTGTTCTTAAAGTGTCGATAACTGTTTAAGGACAAATATTTTGACAGATTTTAAACTTAAATTATGTAAACTTTAATAGAAATAAGAATAGAAATTGATAAATATCAAATTGCCAATTGACAATTGAGCTTGATCTTGGAATTTTTTGCTATTTTAAAACTAGAAAAAGGTGTATGTACATACTTAAATTATCAAAATAAAAAAATATAGTAAAAGAAAATAACTGCTATTCATCTATTACTATATCTGAAATGACAATTCCTTGCAATAATTATTCTTACATCTTTTGGCTAACATTTTCAAGCTTCATAATTTTACCTTTTTTTTTCTCTTTTATTTAACCAGTTAACCATTTAGAGAATGTTAAGACTTCGAAAAAGTTTAATTTAATTTTCGGTAGTTAACATACACTCCGAATTCTAACATTTCGGACAAAAAGCTTCATATTCAGAAAAAAGCTTAATCAGCTGTTCTCAGAGAGTGGGTGCGATGTGCGCAGGTCGCCTTAAAAATTCTCTTATATCAAAAAAGATTACTGGGCGCTTGAAGAAAACAGCGAACAAAACACTTGTAGGGGGAGTTTTTAATATTTCAAATAACCATATGGCTTTTTTTCATTAATTTTGTCGTAATTTTGTTATAATCAATAAATATTTATAAATAATATTTAAAGCAAGTGACTCAGCACGGGGCGGATTCCCAATTGGCCGCCCCTCTCATATACAATATACAAAAAACATCTTTGATATGAATATAGATTTTGAAGGCATGGTCTTCAAACATACGTAAAGTAACTTTAACGAAACTCTTAAGAATACCATATTTTATTGTTCTCAATTATATAAAAAAATTTAAATATACCTACATATTATCAACCTAATATAATTCTAATACGACGTAAATCAAAATTATCTTCTGTTCAAGAGAAGAAGAAAACTAATTTTAAAAGTATTTAAATATGTATTCAAGCATTAAAAGCGCTAAAACCAAAAAAGGCAAAGATGTAGCTTTGATCAATCTACCTTAACCCTTTGACGACCATTGTGACACCGGTGACCCTTTTACTTTCGAATTTTTCCTGGAAAAACTATGCAAACGATTTTTCTTTACAAGGCATCATTCAACAGGGAATGAATGTGGCGTCCAGAAAGTACTTAATTTTCAAGGGTAGATTTATCCCTTTGCCTACCAGACCACCCCAAAGTCGAAAAATCTTTACTTTTTCTCCCCCTTCTTCTTGCTGCAATATTTTGGGGGTAGGAAGAGCTATAGGTAAAAATTGTGGGCAACTTTCCACTTTTTAACAAAAAATAGCAAAAAAAGATAGTCCACTTGGACTATCCACTCCACCACCAAATCTGACGGGACCTATATGTCCCAATGGTCGTCAACGGTAAAAATCTAAAGGCTCAAACATAATAGGCTCGAGCTGGCTGCAGCTAATGTCCAAAATAAACGAAAAGCTAGCTCAAGTTCTGTCAAATGCTTAATTTGACTTGAGCAGCGCTCGCCTTTATGTCATAACTACTTTTCACATTTGCTTTGAAAAACTCAACAATTTCTACATCAATTCGTTTTGTTCGTTTGAATTTATAATTATTAAAATGGATTGCGAAAATAAATTTATAAATAAATCAAAACAAACGATTCCTTACGGAGCATTCGATTTGAATCGCTCTGGCTGCAGCTAGATCAAGTCAACGAAACTTGACGAAAAAGCTGGCTCGAGCTGTTATGGTTTGTACGCATCATTTCTATGTAGTCGTATAAAATTTGACATTAGCTGCAACCAGCTCGAGCCTATTATGTTTGGGCCTTAAGACATATTTAATTTGGTTTAAAAGGTGATTTATTTGAAATAAAAATACATTGGTTTGTATTTTTTATCAATGCATTCAATTTTCATTTTCTTATGATGAAATTTGAAGTTATTTCGATCATTGGCGACGCAAAATGGTTTTTTCCAAAAGGCACAAATAGTATTCCTTCGATGGTCTTTGTGTTGTTTTGAACAGAACATACATCCTTACGTCCCGTTTCACTTTTGCAGAATTATCGGACAGGGAAGTGATATCCGCAAGTTTAAATCTCTTTGGTACCTGTCTTACAATTTCGCGGTTGGTGACCGTTTTGATCATTTGAGTAGCAAGTTGCCCGCGGACTTCCAATGCAGATATAGAAAATGAATCATTATTCGAAGTAGAAATTTTGTTGTAACCACAGTGCACAGCGGCGGATTTACATACAGGTTGAAAAGGCTTTAGCCGCCATCCCCCTTGAAGAATTTTTTGTGTGGAAAAAAAAAACTGAAAAAAGTGCTAAAAACCGTTTCAGCCTCCCCTTGGACTATAAAATTGTTAGCTCAGTCCTTCCACCCTCTGGTGAATCCTAGATCCGCCACTGATTGTGCACACTCAAATCAAAGCGATCGCAGAAAAGACGAAGTAGGTCTTTGATTTGCGTGTTCGTAGTAATACTGAAATAAAAACACAAAATCAAAAGTGTAATTTTCTTTCTAATGGTGGTATTTTAGCCACTCTACGACTATTGATCAAAAAGATATTTCCAAAATAGGTCAAAAATTCGTTAAAAAATCCCAACAATTTTTTTGTTGGATTTCATTGGATATCAAACATTACATCGTAGCAAATATAGTAGGCCAGATATTATGATAGAATTTTTGGGGTTTTTCAAGAATCTTTTTAAATATTTTGGGAATATCTCCTAAGCCAATATTCATAATCATCATAGTACATAGAGGTCAAAGTACCAACATTGCAAAGGTTATTTTTTAAACTTTCATTGGCAAACTTTCATAACAGATTAAAAACAACGATTTCTCATGAAGTAAATGTTTTTTGCGACACTTTTGTTTAGTAATATGGAGTCGCTTAACACGAATCCGTTGTCGGATTAACGAATTTTCCAGCGGTTCAGGAGCGGTCGTCAAAGGTTTAAACGTTATTTTGCAAAATTTTGACTTACATCGTATTGGAATTAGGCCGAGGATATATAAAAGAGTTTATTCTTAAATGACACCGAACGAGAAATTCATACAAATTCAACTTTCTTTTTTAATTTAAAATCGAATTAATGTTTTATTAAATCGTTTTTTTTTCTTGCTTTTTTATTAGAAAAATCGTTAATTACATTGTCAAAGTCTATTTTATCACTTATTTTGTCTTTTATAGATAATATGGTAAGATTTTGTAAGCGCGACATACTCATTGTAATTCTTAGGTAGGTTTTTATAAGTTTTAACTTAGAGAAGCTCCTCTCACAAGTGGCGACACTAACAGCAATGGTAAGAAAGATGCGCAAATGTATAACTATGTTTTTGGTTGTGTTCAATACGGAGATCATAAAAAATAATTGTATGTACATACATTGGTGGTCAAATATATTTATCAATTGGTTAAGTTTAGTGTTATCTTGATGTTTTTATTTTGAACCTTAAAATGTTATTTATACATATTTATTTTGAGAAATGCTGATTTAGCTTCAGTGCCGCCCTCTAAAATAATGGCGCCCCCTCCTCACCAGCACCTCGGTACGCGGCTGGCAAGTGAAGTAAATTTTTTAACTTCAATGTGAAGCTTCAACTTCAATGCTTCATGGATATCGAAAAAAAGTCGAAGATTAATACACATAACTGATTTGATTGGTGATAATCTTTACAAACGATTAATTTAAATAACTTCTGTTGCCAAACGTTAGGATGAGCTGAGTAAAAATCGCGCCAATAGTCAGAGAGACATTTAAGGAAATTAAGGTTTACTCAACAATTCTAGAATTGCAGAAGGAATTAAGTTGATTAATTGACATAAGTTCATCTTAAGAAAGATGGTGTCCATTTTTTTTTTCGAATATTCTTAAAATGCTGCGTAGCATCTACTTAAAGATGACACCAAACGTATGCAGGTTACGAATCTTAACCAAAATTAAATTAGAAAAATCAGTTCGATAAATTGAAAAAAAAAAACTAGTAAGAAATGATCTTCGACTGGCCGAAGTTAAAATACCCCCACGGCCGAACCAAAGTATATTCAAAGTCTTAAGCAATCAATAAAAACGTTTTATTTGTAAAAACGTTTTCGTTATAGTTTTAACAGAAAATATTCGCTTTTGTTTTTTGATAAAGTCACTTTGTATGGGAGGTAGGCGTGGTTTTCATCCGATTTGGCTCATTTTCGAACTTGACCTTTATTTTTTAGATTAAATATTAAAAATCTTGATGATAGCTTTAAAATTATGGCTGTAATCGTGATCACAGACAGACGGACAGACCGACATGGCTAAATCAACTCGAGTGGTGATGCTGATCAAAAATATATATACTTTTCTATACCTACCACGCCTCCTTATGGGCGTTACAAACGGAGTGACAAAATTAATATACCCCCATTTACGTTTTTTGAACGTGGGGGTATAAAAATAATTAGCGAAAGGAAAAATTAAAAAGAATTAAGCAATTAATTTTCTAGACGAATTTTATAAAAGTCGAGGCCACCTTCAAGCCGACAAAAAAATATGTTAACGTTGTAAAGCTGTTATGGTACCTCACTTCAATATGCTAGGCAGGTATTTAAACTATAAAAATTATAATTATATAAATGCTATAAAAATTAAGGAGTTTATTCTTCAAGTCAAAAATAGATTTTTAAAACACAAAGACATGTAAAATTATGTGCATTTCTCGACTTAACCCTGTGAACTCAAACCCCTTCATAGGAGGTCAAGGATGCTACTCGACTACTGCGACCACAAATAAAACTTGAAGTTTTTACGTCTATAAAACTATCTCTTATTTCTAACTACCAATAACAGATTTAATTTTTAAAAATTAATGGCATCTCGATTACAGTAACCTCGAGGTTGGAAACTTGCATTTAATATAAAGCATTAAATATAATCTTTACTATGGAAGATTATATGGTAAAGTATTACTACAAAAGTACGACTTTCTGCAACTTTGATTGTATATGCAACAAGTATTGGCAAAATATTTGGAAAGAGGGGGTCGTTTGGAAAGAGGAAATTAAGATGAAATTTTTAAAGTCCCTTCCTACCGACCCAATTGCATCATGATTTAAATAAAAGGTAAAATAAATGAACGAAAGTCAGTTTTTGATCATATGTTACCTTTAATATGCTCGAAAGAAAAATAAATTGAAACTGTCTATGCCTGTTAGTCTTTGGGAGCTGCTAGGTATCGCGAGTTGCTAGATGGTTTTTCTAATAGTGGACATTCGCCTTTGGTTTATTATGAACCGGGGATGATATTTGTAGTAGATAAGGACTTTTTTAGCTCCAATCAATTTTAAAAAGTCCCGAACGCCTTTTGGTCACAAAAAAGTACTTTCAGATATAATACACCACAAAAAAGTACTTTCGGATTTGATTTTAAATTTTATGTGACAGGTTTCTAAACACATAAAATTACCGGATTGCTTGTAATGTACAACTTGTATTTGTATTGTTCTTAATGGGATGGAAATATTCACATATTTTTAGTTACGTTCTATCAGATGAAACTAATAATATTTTTCCTTTAATTTAAAAAAATATTTCCTGATAAGGCACTAGACTTGGCAGCAACAATTAATTCTGAATATAGAGCATTGGAAGATCATGAAACGTTAAAGGTTTTTAAGAAAAGCTCAATATCAGAATTCTAGCTAAATGTTGGACAAATTAAAAATGAGCTGAATAATTTTATGTTTGCAATAGCTTCTTCACATAACGTCACAAATACGAACTCTTAAATCGCGCTGCTGTCTCAAAGGTTCAGCAACTGTGTGTGACTTTTGCCCCTCATTCGAATTCGCGACGCATGTGATCGAAGCTGTTCATTCCCTTCGTTGCGTTGATGAGGGGTTGAATTTATACAGCGAATCGCCAAACTTCGTGCATTGTGCGCATTCGTGCAACTTTTACCAATTTTGAACTAAGTCAAGCATTTGATCTGTAATATTACGATTAAAATGAAAAAAAAGAAATTTCCCATACAAAATGTATGGAACATAGTTTTTTCGTATATTTCGGAAAAATTCCCAATTTTCTTGCCGTAAAAAGGTTACTTGCGTGGAAACGAACATAACAAAAAAAAGGACAGCTCAAATCGGATGATCTATTCTCGAGTTATGACACTCTGTTCTTCTGTATGACACTCTGTTTTGTTTAGGTGTACCACTTATGTATTTGGACATGACAATCTGATTGTTTTTATTCGCTCGCTGGTCATCAGTGCGGTTCACACGTGAAGTAGCTCCCCGCGCATTTGACTGGCTTCGAGTTGTAATAAACACTGTAAAATGAAAAAAATGACCTCTTACCACTAAATAGTAAGTTCCTTCCGTGTTTCATTGATGTGTAACTTATAGGGGGTGACCAGATAGTAACGATAGTTTTTCCAATTGTTATGTTTCAGCAGTTGTCAAAGTTACCAACGACATCAAGTTGTCAAAATATTAAGTAAGGTTGAGTAAGATAGACAACGACGAGAGTTTGCTAATTTTTTGTACACGCCAAGACGTCGACAGTAGAAAAAATACCATAGATGTTCCTTTTTCATATATAATAGGTAGAGGGAAGCATTTAAAATTCATTGATTTGAAAAAACATATTTGTCAAAATATGCGAGATGTGCCCTTTTCGAAAGTGCATATTCATTCATATTCGAATATATTTGCTTTTAAATTCTTAATATTGAATTTTTCGTTATTACAGGTATACTACTTAAGTATTTAATTTAGTATTTAAGCAAATTATGTATACAAGTAAGGTTATAACCATAGACAATAAAAAAAAAATAACCTAATGTAGCTGCTCTTTCGTCAGTCATTCTGTAGGCTGACCCGTTTTTCTCGAAACCATTTTTTCACAGTCGGTGACCAAGATTTCTCGAAACTCAGTGAACCGATCGTTTTGATTTGTTTGTAGGCTTATTTTACTCATAATAATCTCGTACTTGTCATAGGATTTTTTTTCGTAGCTTCGTTCATTAGTTATAGGCAAAATAATAAAGAATTTTTGGTTGAAAATCGTTACTTTACGTTCGGAAGTCCACCATTTTGTGAAAATCAATATTTTCAATATTTTAAAAAATCTAACTTAATATTAATTTTTTTTTAAATAAAAAAAACTAAACATACTCTTGAATGTGTATATTTTTAGGTATAAAAACCGTTGAGTGGCGTCCGTGGCGTAGTTGGTTAAAGTGCGTGACCGCTATGTCAAAGAACTTTGGAAACCCAGGTTCGAACCCCAGCAGCGACAGAAAATTATTTGAATTAAAATAATTTTTCTGTACGGCCGCCACCTCTCTGCAGACAATGGCAAACCTCAGAGAGTAATCAAAATGCCATGTAAAGCTTCTTGAGAACGAGAACATTCCGTTCATCGCCGTTCGGAGTCGGCGTTAAGCATGTAGGTCCGGTTCTCGGTCAATTGTGTACAAACTTAATAATACGCACAACACAATTGATCATAAGAAGCTAGGTCCAAGTCCTTTCAAGGGCTGAAATGGCCAGTTATTTATTTATTTTTATAAAAACCCTCATTTAAAAACATCCCTTAGGTTTCCTTAAAAAAATTCACAAACATGACCTTTGTTTTCGGCCTCTGAATATATAATCCCCTTTAATAGATTTATGAACTTTTAATTAATTTTCACGCCTCTTTTTGCATTTCGTCTTTTTTTAAAATAAGAAATCATTACTTAGTGGTGGCTTCATACCAAATTTAATGCTGTATTGCATATTATTCAAAAGCTTTAACATATTAACAATTTGAATTCCATGGCAGATGCCATCCCCTTTTTGTCCAATATTATTTTTGCCAAGACTATCCTGACCGGAAACAAATTTAATTGGAATCCGCCGATCTGCTTCGGAGATAACTTTGCACAGAGAAATAAACATCTAAAAACAAATAAAATATTATTGTGAGTATGTATTTTCATTAATGTGTAGAGACATTTTTCTGAGTTTAAATCTCAGCAACTCTAAATTAAAATTTCCTGCTATGGATATTGCTAGTGCTTCTTTACACAACACTGTATTCCTTAGGAAATTGGTATCATTGACAGTGACTTAACCAAAAACGCTTAGGATTGTTTCTGTAGAGCATCAATTCCACGCAAAGGAATTATTTTACTTTTGACTTAACAAAATAATCCTAAAACCAGTTGAATTGAGCGTTTTCCCTTTGAAAATATAAAAAAAAACAACGGTTAAGACATGTCTAAGCTTCAGCTTGAGCGAAACCCCACAACATTGTTATTTTATTTTTATAAAACGTATTTTATTTACTCACTTGTTTGCACTTTTCTTGTAATTTCGACTAAATTTCGGTTAACGTAGCAACCGAACCAACTTTATCTGAGAAATATTTGCATACTAAACTTTACTTGCCAATTATTCACCTTGCAACAACATCAACTCAGTTACCTCAGAAATTCCTTTGCTCTTTGGTTTTGTGTGAAGAATTTTGTTTTTGGTCCCCTTGGGAAAACTTGAACATATAAGTGTTTTCAAAATAAAACTTGTAAAGTCTTGAAAATTAGGTTCAACTAAAGGAATGTAGGCAACGCTGTCGTATTAAAAGTTGAAGAACGTAATAAATTCACGTGAAGCTCGCTGTTCCGCAATAGTTGCCTGAAGCAGTTGTTAAAACTTTTATTCCGTTTTTAAATTTTCGAGTTGCTACTCCAAACCTTAAATTAAACAAAAATAGATAAAACATTGAATAAAAACATCGTAGGGAAAGCTCCCGTAAAATATTCTGCCTTCAATATTTGGAGTATACTTATAATAGATTTTCATATGTAGCCTGTGGTAAGAAAAGAAGATGGGAAGTAAAATCAAGTGTTAACAAAAAGTTTAAGCATTTTGTGTTGGAATGTTAACCTTATTGGTGCCGACTTGTGTTTTGCGATCCAAATATATTTTTTGTTTTGCTTTTATATCAAGAATAACCTACTCAAGCATTTGCAAGATCTGAATTCACCACACCAATCGTTTTGTGGGCTACAGAAAGCTGCCTGTGAGCAACATTGGGTAATATTGGCATATAAAAAATTGAAACCTACACAGTTGTTCTTTATGTGGCCTCGGTAGTCGAGTAGGTAACGTGCTCGGCTGTTACACCAGAGGTCCCGGGTTCGATTCCCGGCCAGGCTATGGTCCTACGCTTTAAACCTTTCTGAATTTTTTATCCACATTTCTAATCAACTGAAACTGAAAATTCATCAATATTTACGACTTGAAGTTGTAGTTGATGGTAGAGAAGTTTTGGGGATGAATTTGCCTAATAACTTGAATTGACTGAGGTAAAGGCATAACACTTGCCTCTGACTCCAATTCACATGTTCCTTTGGCTTTCCACCACACTTAGAACATCATACACATGTTTCACTTGATTGCCCTTTCCTTCCACTAATCTATCACCTCATTTCAAAACCAAAGCAGACTTGACTGAATAGGTATTCCACCTGAAATCCTTGGTTCAGCTAAAAAAAAAAAAAAAAAAAAAATAAAATATATGTACGAAAAGTCAAAAAATAATTTCTGTTGCTATTGCAGCATAAATAAACTTCACATTTAAGGCATTTGGTCAACGGAATTCCAGTCTTACAAAGTCTACAACGACCCTTCAAACCAAAGACAACCCAGTGCCCTCTTTGAGCTTTACATCACAAAAAGCTTGAATAGTTTTGTACTTATTTGAAGAAATCGAAGATCTCGCTTCTGCTGTTCAAGTGGTGGTTTTTCTTCTAAAGTTCCATTAGGATGTCTGAAGGATCGACGCTTCTTATGTTCTTTTTATATGCACTGACAACTGCAGGCCTAGGGATTTCAACATAACGTTAATCTTCTGCGCTCCACCGTTTGCAAGTGAAAACTGGCTCATCTCCTATAAAAGAAGGATAACCTTATCATCTCCTATATATAACTGAAAAAATCAAGAGAAGCAATTTATAGGCAAACCATCCGACGCACGCCAAGTTGTGATTCTCTTCACATTTGCCAGAAAACGACCCTGTTCCTAGCTTTTTTAAATCAAAGTTAGACTCTAATACACAATTGGTTTTCCGATATAAGCCAGTTTACAAGGTTTTCCGAGGCTTACCGATGTAAACCACTTATCAAAGAATAGCTTGAGAATGGTGCTTAAGAATTGTGGAAGATAAATAAAAGACTACATCGGAAGATATTCGTAATCCGTAACATGGATAAGTTCCTGCATGATAATAAAGAATAAAAGTCGTTTGTCATTGCAGATGTTCCAGCTAGCGTGAAGATTTTCAGACACCGTTTGAAAGGCTTTGGTGGATTATACTGCTTCAAGGTTGATCGGCCTTAAACAAATAATTACAAAAAATTAAAGCAAATTCAGTTCATACAAAGATCTTTTACTCACCGTTAAACGCAATTATTTATATAGTTTATTATACAAATCATCGTAGATAGATTCTACTTTTTTTAGATTTTTGGTGTTGTGGTTAAAATGCAAGCATTTCTTCATTTGTGAACATCTATTGCGCGTTAGTGCATCACTTAACGCGGTGTCCTTTCGATCTTGAGGCCATGCTTTTCTAAATGGGGGTTAGACAAAGCATTTCCACGAACGTCTTTGAAATAAGACTATTTGCAGTGTTTACTGTATCTCAGCTGGAAATTATCTGAAATCAAAGATCATTAAAATTTAGTCAAAGTATCATCAAATCCTTCCCCCAACGTTCTCTGATTATTATTTTTACATTTTAAAAATTTTGGTGGTCATTAATAGTGAAAACTTTTTTTTCACGAAAAATACCGCCATTTTGTTGTTGGATAATCCCCTTTCTTAAAAAGAAATTTAAAAATTATCGTTTGGGGGGAGGTATTTCATATGTAGAAAGTGTGGACCAAGTTTGAAATTAATCTGTAAAGTAGTTTTTAAATGTCAGTAAACACAGACTTATTAAAAGTGGATTTGAGAAAAACGCGTCTAAAATTTTAAAAGTCGGAGCTACAGTCTTAGAGGAGAGTGGTCCAACTAGATAATAACTTCGAGAGTTTTGCTCTGATGGGCTTAAAATTTTGTGACTATATTCTTGAAATCGTTAACTATAAGAAAAGTGCATTTTCAAAAGTGCAAACCCTTCCACCCCCTACCCCCTTTTATTGCTTAACACATTAAGGACTATGTAAAATGTAAACGATTAGCAACAGAACTAAACCCTCTGTGTAAAACCTTACTTGAGAAGAAAATCCCAGCAATTTAGTCAAACCAAATCTGCTCTTGAGGACATATGCGTCGCGAGATGGCCTTTGCTTAACGGTTAACAAATTATTATAGCCAGAGTTTATAATTCAGTCAATCTCAACTTTGAAAACATATGTTATTCGGTTTTTTACCGTCAACTATATAACTGCATAACTACGAAATGGCAAACGCAGCTCCAATCCGTGGTAGATTCCGTAGAGCATTTGGCTCTCATCAAGGACGTGGTAGTAAGGAAGACACCAAAGAATGGGTTCCAGTAACTAAATTGGGACGTTTGGTATGCGAAGGCAAGATTAACACTCTGTATGAAATCTATCTTTACTCTCTGCCAATCAAAAAGTTCGAAAGCATTTATTTCTTCTTGGGCTCTGCCTTGAAGGATGAGGTTCTGAAGATTATGCCTGTACAGAAACAAACACGTGGTGGTCAACGTACACGCTTCAAGGTTTTCATCGCCATCGGCGATAAGAATGGCCATATTGGCTTGGGTGTTAAGTGCAGCAAGGAAGTTACCACCGCAATTCGAGGTGCCATTATTTTAGCAAAATTATCGGTTGTGCCTGTACGTCGTGGCTACTGGGGCAACTAATTAAATCGGTAAACAACATACAGTGCCCTGCAAGGTTAATGGCAAGTGCTGTTCTGTGTCTGTGTGTTTTATTCTAGCACCTCGTGGTACTGGTATTTTTCTGTACCAGTACCCAAAAAGTTGCTGACAATGGCTGGTATTGAACGTTCATTTATCTTATTTTAGATTCCGAATAAATATTGAAACAGTATTCAATAATGACGTTACAATTCACGAAATTAATAATGTAATATAATTGGACATTTTAGTCCTTGAAAGGACTTTCACCGAGCTTCTTATTATCGGATTGTGTTGTGCGGAACTAAATCTTTTTTACACTAATTAACGAGAACTGAAACTACTAGTTTTATGCCGACTTCGAACTGCTAATGTTCATATTCTCAAGAAGCATTATTGGCATTATTGGTTATCTGAGTTTTGCCATTGTTTGCACAGAGGTGACAACCTATCAGAAAAATTAATTTGAATTGAAAAAAATATTCTGTGTCCATTGCCGACTTGGCAACGGCCGTCACTATCAAATCAATATAATTAAATGTATTGTTGATGTCGGCCTTCTTGAAGCTTAAGCTGTTGTAGAAGGGCTATGGCCGGAGCATTAAGATTTTTTTTTGTTTTTAACTTATTTCGCCGATATTTAATGCTGATTTTCTTGCCGTTTTCAGGGCTAAGCACATGGTAATTATAAATTTTTGTTACAAAAACCATTTTAACATTAAACATAAATATTTTAACAAATTAAATACCATTAACAAGACCAACATTTTAAATTATAAAGAAGAATTTATTTGAATCCACAAGCCTAGCTTCGTTGTTATCGCGGCATCCTCAACTGAATTATTTTGCTCCCCAACAACTGTTTATAAATATCCGCGTAGCCGTCGCACAGTGTGCTCTTTTCAATTTTTGGATGACAAAAGGTTGTTTTATTCGTTTCGAATTTATGCAAAAACATATTTTTTTATTTTATAACAGGTAGTAAATTGAATACAATGGAAAATATTTATAAAAACTTGATGCTCTCATTAGATATTTTATATCAAAAAAATAGCCCATTTAAACTAAAAAAAGTAGGATAACTTTAAACACTCTTAACATCAAGCTAAAAGTTATAGTTATAAATTTGGTTATTTTATATGGGCTTAGGTCTTAGCCATCATTGAATTTAATAAAAAATAAAAAGAAAATATTTCTAAAAAACAAAATAGAAATTTCGTTGAGATACATATGTCTGTGAATTTTTTTAGTTAAATACCTAGTTTATATTATCTTATATTAGGCGGTGACTATAAAATTCATAAAATATAGCATCTTTAACTTATATTTCTTAAAAAATATGGAGCGCATTGTTGCGCATAAGAAAAAAGCAATTAATTTTAAAAATGTAAAAACAGCAAGATTTTGCTCGTAAACCACTCCTAAATTCTTAAGCCCCTCATACGATCAGCATGAAAATATTTATGTACGGATTTTCGGGTACGGTTAGTCCTTTATTGCTTTTTATTTTGCTGTTTTATGAATATCAGAGGGTGCTGGAGTACAAATCCCTTAAAAACTGGCAAAGAACTCCTAAACCGCTCATCCGATCAGGGGTTTTCAGGTACGGAAAGTGCTTTGGCACTATTTATTTTGCTCTTTTTTAACACCAGAGGGTGCTGTAGTAGAAAAAACATCAAAAATGCATAAAACTCCTAAACCGCTCTTCTAATTAGCATTAAAATACCTACTATATTGAAAAATTGAACCAAAAAGTTCACCGATTTTCATAATTTTTGACATGAGGATTTAATGTAATTAAATAAAATTGGATACATTATTTTAACAAACATACAAAAAATTTTATGGAGTTTTCCTTATTGAAAAAATATGTGTTGTATGGGAGGTAGGCTAGGCAGTTGACCTATTACTCTTATTTTTTGACAAATTTAAGGCTCAACTAAGTTATGCATAAGCAACCAAAAGCAAGAGAGCAAAAGTACGCACTAGTGCGGCACTATATCGAGTCACTCAAGTTTAGCCCTAACCAAAATAGACGAGTCGCTAAGTGAAGACAAAAATGTTCGCTTAAATGCAATTCAATGTTGTTGCCCAAAATAAGCAATCGTAAACTTAACGAAACTGAACGAAACGGTTTGACGAGACATTCTGTTCCATAACAACCGAACTTCTAGCGTCTCAACTTGTGCAACGTGCTTGGTCGTGTTTTTTTGTTAGTCGTGCGAATATTATAATTATTAATTATAAATAAGATAAATAATAACAATATAATAAACTAAATATTACGGGAGGAACGAATTCTGGAATAATTAGGTAAGTTTTCTAATAGACCAACGAAAGCAACAGCTGCGCACATGTCTCAGATGTTCCTTATACGGCATCAATTTGTTTTGATCAACTAATAACCATATGCAGGTCGAAACGATTAATCGCTCCGTTCATTGAACCGAATTTAAGTCAAAACGGATAACAGGTCCATTAATACAACTGAATGTATGTTAAAATTACTTAATTTCTCCGTTCACACAATTGAGTTTAGGTCAAAACGATTAACAAATTCGTTCAGTTGACTGAATGGAGGTTGAAAGGATTAAAAAGTTCGTTTATAACACTTTAAACGCAGTGTTTACAACGGAATGCTACAGTCAAGGCAATCGGGAACCAGGTAGTTGTGGTGATTACTTTTGAAAAAATTATCAGCAATCGACCAATTCCATAGGGCACCAATTCGGTTGCGATAGTGGTTTTAATTCTCTGTGTGCAGTATGCATGAAAAAACAAATCATTTTGAATCAATTCCAAAAAATTGAAATATAAAAGATATTTTGTTTTTTGTCTAATTGCCAACAGTTTTGATAAAACATTATGTTGTGCGTAAATATATATTCGCTAAGCTTAAAAAAGCTTGATTTTGAAGTAAAACCTTAAAGTTTGCTTAGTTTGCCTTAACTACAAATTTAAAAGAAAATAAATAAATGATTTTATATTTCGTTGAAAGATAAATGAAAACAATATTAAAATTATTTAAAATACAGGTTGTAACTCTATTCTGCTTAGTAAACTAAGGAGCCGAAAGCTCTCTCTCAAGTTCAGTAAAGTAAACGAAAATTGAGATACTGAACGAAAGCAAAGCTTATGAAAAACTTGGTCGACTCCATATAATGCCCTACAAGTTCATACTTTTGCTCTCTTCCTTTTGTTTGCTTACACATAACTTGGTTGAGCCTTTAGTCTTAAAATCATTTGAACGAAATTTCATGGTTTAAGCTATTATAGTTTTTGAGATAATTAAAATGTCATCCTAAAATCGAAAATTCGTAATTAATTCGTAAATACAAAAACTCCTACATATTTTCTTCAACACGACTAATCGCTTTAAATTAACTTTCCTCAAGCACAACTGTACATTAGGGCGTATCGAATTGCAATTTTTTTCGAATTTCACATCCTAAGAGGTCTCAAAAGTTGCATGGGGTTGTCAAAATCACCCAAAAAAAATTTTAAGGAAAAAAAAGGATGTCTTTCTATTCCGCAAGGACAAAGTTGTTTTTTGAGGAAAACAGTAAAAAATAACGACCTTAAAATGCTTTGACTTTTATAAAAAAACTACGTATGTCTTAAACCAAAAGTAGGTATGGTCTTAAACTAACAATATATTGGTAAACACGATAACTTTTGCATGTTTATTTTCCTATTTTTGAGAAATGTATATTTGAATGCAATTTTTTAACTTTTTCAAAAAAAAGAATATAAGATTTTAAATCTCGGGTATCAGAAATGGTACCGATGAAACTTTTCTCAATTTGAATGCTTCAAACATTTCTGAACAACACCCTTTCTAAAAGTTTTCATTTAAAATACCAGCTTAAGGCCACGATTTTATTTTGTACTAAATAAATTACAATACTTTTGATCTAAATTTTTCGATACGCCCTACTGTGCATGTGATGGTCTCGCAGCAACTCCTTTTTAGCACAATTTCTCAATGCAATGGTCCGTCAGCACTTGCCTAAGCGAAAATTTGCTGATCTTCAATTCAACCTCATACTTCTGCCGACCTAATTAAATCTCGGCTCAACAACATCATTGTTTCCTTGGACGTATAAACAAGGTAGACTCACGGTTGAGAGCCAAGAGTCGGAATTGTCAAAAAAAAAAAGCCCCCATATAAAGAACAACACAAAAAAGAAGCAAATTATTATTTGTATTGATTTTGACAGAACAAGAACAGATTTTGTCTCAGAACGAGAAATGATTTTCATGTTCGCTTGGCCCTCTCATTGTACAGTAGGGCGTATCGAATTACAATTTTTTTTTGAATTTCACATTCTAAGAGGTCTCAAAAGTTGCATGAGGTTGTCAGGATCACCCAAAAAAAATTTTAGGGAAAAAAAAGGATGTCTTCCTGCCCCGCAAGGACAAAGTTGTTTTTTGAGGAAAACAGTAAAAAATAACGATCTTAAAATGCTTTGACTTTTATAAAAAAAAACTACGTATGTCTTAAATCAAAAAAATGTATAGGCTTAAACTAACAATATGTTGGTAAACACGATGCCACTCACGATTTTTAGCCACAGTGTCCTGTGTGAAGGATATTCGAAGCAAAAGTTGTAATCGAGATAGCACAGATCTTTTGATTACTACCCAATAGTCTAAATTTTGGTGGTATTGATTATACTGTTAACGTATTCCTTACATTTGCCGAATTAATAATTAGCATAATTTTTGCATATGTATTTTTCTATTTTTGAGAAATGTATACTTGAATGCAATTTTTTAACTTTTTCAAAAACATGAATATAAGATTTTATATCTCGGGTACCAGAAATGGAACCGAAGTAACTTTGCTCAATTTGAATTCTTCAAATATATCTTAACAACACCCTGTCTAAAAATATTATTTTAAAATACCAGCTTAAGGCCACGATTTTGTTTTCTATTTTGATACTTAAAAAAAAAAACAAAATACTTCCTAATATGAAATTTAACAATTTCATCAAAAAATATCAAAGTAGAAAATAAAATTATGGCCTTAACCCGGTATTTTAAAATAATACTTTTAGAGAGGATGTTGTTAAGAAATATTTGAAGAATCCAAATTAAGCAAAGTTTCTTCGGTACCATTTCTGGTACTCCCATAAAAATCTTTTTTATATATAAAATCGAGATATAAAATCTTATATTCCTGTTTTTGAAAAAGTTAAAAAATTGCATTCAAGTATACATTTCTCAAAAATAGAAAAATGCATATACAAAAATTATTACTTACTTACTTATCTGGCGCTTACAACCGAAGGTCGGTTTTGGCCTCGTATAAGAAATTGCGCCAGCCATTTCTATTTTGCGCTTGCTGGCGACAGTTGGAAACACCAATTGTAGTCAGGTTATCCAACACCTGATCCTTCCAACGAAGATGTGGGCGTTCTCTTCTGCGTTGACCACCACCGGGCACCGAATCGAATATTTTTTTCGCTGGAGCGTCGTTTTCCATTCGCTCAACATGACCTAGCCAGCGGAGCCGCTCGATTTTAATGCGCTTAACTATGTCTATGTATGTCAGCGTACAGCTCATACAGCTCGTGGTTTCATCGAATTCGGTACTCGCCATTGACGCAGATTGGACCGAAGATCTTACGAAGGATCTTTCTCTCGAAGGCTCCCAAAGTCTTTTCATCAGAACTGCTCAACGTCCAAGTTTGTGCTGCATATAATAGGACGGGCATGATTAGTGACTTATAGAGCGTGAGTTTTGTTCGTCGAGAGAGGGCTCTGCTTCTCAATTGCCTACTCAGCCGAAAGTAACACCTGTTGGCAAGAGTTATCCTTCGCTTTATCTCAATACTGACATCGTTGAAAGAGTTTACGCTGGATCCCAGGTAGACGAAGTCCTAAACAACCTCGAAGGAGATGTTGTCAACAGTGACGTGGTTTCCAAGACGATGGGACTGTTTATTTGTTGCCACTAGGTATTTCGTCTTATCTGCGTTCACTACAAGACCCATTCGACTCGACTCTTTCGCTAACCTGGAGAATGCTGCACTGACTTCGCGCGTATTATGGCCAATGATATCGATATCATCAGCATACGCCAGCGGCATAATACTTTTGTAGAATATCGTGCCACTGCGTCTCAAATCAGCAGCTCGGATGATCTTCTCCATCATTAGGTTGAAAAAGTCGCACGATAAGGAATCACCTTGTCTGAAACCTCATTTGGTATCGAATGGAGGAGTGAGGTCCTTCCCGAGTTTAACTATGCTGCTGGTGTTGCTCAGTGTCATTCTGCAAAGGCGGATGAGCTTTGCAGGAATACCAAATTCAGACATGGTGGAATATAGATGATTCCATATTGGGGGCTGTCTGACTGTCGAAGGCGGCTTTGTAATCGACAAAAAGATTGTGTGTGTCGATTTGATTTTCTAGGGTCTTCTCCAAGATTTGTCGTAGCGTAAATATCTGGTCTATGGTGGATTTGCCAGGTCTGAAGCCACACTGATAAGGTCCAATCAGCTGGTTTACGATGGGCTTCAGTCTTTCACATAGTACGCTCGACAGAACCTTATATGCGATATTAAGAAGGTTTATTCCACGGTAATTGGCGCAAATGGTGGGATTTCTTTCTTGTGGATTGGGCAGAGCACACTGAGGTTACAATCATTTAGAATGCATTCTTCCGACCATATTCTGCATGGAAACTTATGAATGCATTCCAATAGAGCTTCGCCTTCATTCTTGAAGACCTCAGCAGGTAAGCCATCGGCTCCTGCGGCTTTGTTGTTTTTAAGCCGAGCTATAGCTTTCAAGACTTCACTATGGTCGGGCAGCGGAACTTCAACGCTGTCGTCCAGAATTGGGGATTCCGGAATATCATCTCTATTAGCGGGATTGTTGTCGTCGTCGCCATTCAGAAGCCTAGAGAAGTGTTCCCTCCACATCATCAGTGTACTCTGGATATCTGTCACTAGATTCCCATTTTCATCCTTGCAGGAAGAGGCCCCGGTCTTGAAACCATCGGCCAGGCGTCTTATTTTTTCGAAATATTCGGACCTCATTCCTGTCACCATGCATCTCAATTTTCTTGCACTCACGCATTTCCGCTTCCCTTTTCTTTCGCCTGAAAATGCGTTTCACTTCCCTCCTTTTCTCTTTGTATCGCTCCTTAGCAGCACGCGTTACAACCGACTGCAGGGTGGCTTTGTAGGCGGCGTCTTTTTCTGCAGTGGCGTCGCGACACTCTTGGTCGTGCCACTGGTTTCGGCGAGGGCGGTGATAGCCAATCACCTCTTCGGCAGCCGTACGCATAGAGTGGGAAATATGATTCCACTGTGCGCATATATCGTCGATCGGAGGAGTTCTTTCTTCTTTCTTGAAGCAAGAGTGAGAGTCGAGTAGCGAAGTCTTCGGCTGTTTGCTTTGATTGCAGCTTTTCGACGTCAAGCTTTCTCTGTGCTGGATTGCGCGCATTCTTGGTTGCGCACAGGCGTGTACGGATGCAAAAATTATGCTAATTATTAATTCGGCAAATGTAAGGAATACGTGAACAGTATAATCAATACCACCAAAATTTAGACTATTGGGTAATAATCAAAAGTCCTGTGCTATCTCGATTCCAACTTTAGCTTCAAATATCCTTCACACAGGACACTGTGGATAAAAATCGTGAGTGGCATCGTGTTTACCAATATATTGTTAGTTTAAGACCATACTTACTTTTGCTTTAAGACATACGCAGTTTTTTTTATAAAAGTCAAAGCATTTTAAGATCGTTATTTTTTACTGTTTTCCTCAAAAAATAACTTTGTCCTTGCGGGGCAGGAAGACATCCTTTTTTTTCCTTAAAATTTTTTTTGGGTGATCTTGACAACCCCATGCAACTTTTGAGACCTCTTAGAATACGATCTAAATTTTTCGATACGCCCTATGGTACAGTGCTTGTTTGTGCCTCTCGAACTGGTTACAGGTGGTAATATCTATTATGTATGTAGGGTTTAGAATTCTCAATGTCAGAATCTCAGCATAATAGTGCTTTGAACAAATTCAATGTACGCGTGGAACAACAAATCAATTGTTTTTCTCGATTTACTCCAGACCGTTTCCTGCCGAAGGTCACCCTTGAAGTTACTGAATCCACATCTGTGCAGTAGCAACACTGTAGACTATTTTTGTTATTAGGAAATTAATATTCGTTGGTTGAAATTGTTGTAGGGTAAAACTGCCTATTCAGTTGATAGAAAACGGTTTGCGCAATCCGGATAAAATAATTTTGTTCTTGGCATTGGTTTTTTGTTTTCATTATTATATTTCTTGCTAACGGCAACTTCTTTGTAATGTGGTGATTCTTCGAATTTGCTTGACTGTGCATCACCATAAAAGCAAATTTAATTCTAGGTTAACTTGCTTCGCTCCTCCTAAGCCCCAATTACTTGTTGGCCTCCTCACTGTCAAGCACAAGTTCATGTTATAAATAACCAACTCAATTGGAGAAAAGGTTTAAGGCAAATTGTGTATTCAAACCCATTATATATTGATATTCGTCATGTCTTCTTATTATTAAAAAACATCGAAGTGCAAATGATAACTGGATAATTGTTCAGTAATTAATTCAACTATCTCAAGAATAAATATTTTAATTGGTAAATTTTCTAAAGGACTCAAAATAATGTCATCAATAAAATATTTATGACAACAAAAACATACACTTGTAAAATGTCTAAGAATTTACTGAAGAAAGTAATAAACTACAACAAAAACATTCAATACTGCAACTTTGAAAATTGCCTTTGGGAATATTTATTGAAATGATGTGAATAAAATCTTCAGAAAACTTAACAAAAAAAACAAATCTCTAAAGTTTTTTATAAGACGTTTTATGATGAGGATATCAATCTTTAGGATATAGGAAAGACATGAGACACTTTTTGTTAAGTTTAAACTTATTTTATGATAAAAAAAAAAGAAATGCGTCAAGTTGGACGCCCGGCAGAAGTAAAACTTATTCTCAGTTCAACAAAATAGTAATATCTACCGAAATATTTCTTAGAAAGAAAATAATGTATTAATTAAGCTAATACTGCAATTTTTAATGAAATAAACTAGTTCATAAATAATAAAAATATTTTGTAATTTTTCGCGTAAAGTAAAAAAAAAATATCGTAACTGGCAATGGATCATTGGTTGAATAAAAAAAATAAGGAAAATAAATTAGTAAAAATGTAATTAATTACACTGTTCTACACGAAAACTGTACAAGACATCCCACACATATATTTCATTAAGTGCATATATATGATGACATTCTGCATTTACAGAATTTTTGTATCACTTCGAATTTTTTGTCAAGGACCTCATAAATAAATCAGTAAAAATGTTCGTACCGTGCCTTATATGGTATGTCATAACATTGCTTCTGCTCAACTGATTTTAAAAACCTCTATATTATAACAAAGGTAAGTTAGTTATAATACAACAAAACGTGCAGTTTTCTATTCTAATTTAAATAATAGAAATATACCAATTCATTTCAAAATAATAGACCCTAAAACAATGAGCGCACAATTTGTTTTTTTTTAATTTTTTCTTTTTCTAACGTTTAGAAATCAAAAAAAGTCTATTGACATAATTTTGTTTATATTTTTCTTCAAAAGACAAAAGTGTTTATTTTCGATCTAATTTAAAAAATAAATTTAATCGGCTATTAAATAATAAAGTTATTAACAAAAGTATGGTTTAAGATTTTTTCGGATTTTTAATAGATTTTTGAAATAGGAATATAAATTTGAACCAAAAATAATAACTTTTTCTCTGTGAATGAGTGGTGAAGCGAAATCATTGCTTCACTTAAATGCATGCATCTCCTTGTATTTGGTTTAGTGTTCCAAATTTTTTGGCGTTTTTCCTAATTTTTTAAGGATCCGTCCGACCCCTTTATCTGTGCGACTCGAGTTCGAGACCCCCTTAAGGAACCACAAGTCTGGTGTTATTTTTTGCCTATCTTGCTTCGTTTTCGAGGCATGGCGCTTGTTGTAATTTTTTAAGTTAAAATTATGTTATCGTGTACTCGGTGTGCTCGCTATGGTTTCCAGTTACTTTTGCTTCAGTACCGCGCTATGATTTGATATTTTTTTCAAAACACAACCATACTAACGAAGAGCTTTCAAGACATGTCGTTAGTTTTTAATTTGGCTTCGCTTCATACAAAACATTTTCCCTCGATGTCATGGCTACACTGATGCCCCTATTATGATTTACAACTTTGCTTAAAGTTGAGTTGTAAAATCAAAATCGGTATCATGGCTTACAACCCAACCAAACTTCCAGCTGCAAAGTTGTCCTTCCAGTTGTGTATGCACAATTTTTGGCATTATGAAATACAACCAAACTTGGATGCGGTTGTGTCAAATGTCAACATTTTACAACTGCATTTTTGAGGTTGTCTGTTGGTTGTATTTAAAAGGAAAGATGGCAAATATATTGTAAGTTGCAACACTTATTAATAAAAAACGATTTTAATTAATATAATTACCATTAAGGAAAATTACTAACAAGAAACAGTTCGAGAGGATGGTTTCCGTAATGGAGAAGCACCCAGATGTGGCCAGCTGTGGCACCCAGATGTGGCCATAAACAGCTGTTTGTACTTATATTCTGCTGTCAAAAATTTCTGATACATTCCATTTTAAGACTGGAAAACTTTCTTACAACTCAACTTAAAATGGTTGTAAGTCACAATACCGAAAAAAATTCCAGTTGTCTTTTAGTTGAGTTGTATCCGAGACAACTCAACTCAGTTTGGTTGTAAATCACAATAGGGGCATGAAATAGACTGCACCTTCTGCACCCACTGAAATAGACTGATAATGTACGCTATTCTTATACTATGAATAGAATATTTTGTACAGCTCTTGTATGTACCACTTGTTGCGCATAACACACCGATTAAAATATTTTTCATACAGTGAGATCACTTCAGTGTTTGTCGATTAATTAGGATTCGAATCCGTAAACAAACCACATATGAAACAAAAGTTATCCCGTTTATCGCACATTTTAACAAAGTCTTTATTAAAATTTCTTAAAAGTATTTCACCGCGGCACTGTGGTCAATATATATTGCTGTAATAAAACCATAGATAAAGAGATATGAAACACTATGACAGCTGACACAAAAATTGTCAAAAATTTTAATTGGTATTCTGAGATCAGGAAATTGAGCTTCAATTCTGAGATTAGAAACTCAATTACTTTAATATTGTTATCGTCCATAACTAAGTTATTTGTTAATCAATTTTGGTCTTTACAAGCATTGAAAATCCTATTCCCTGGTCTTTATACCCACTAAGCCAAAGTAATCATGTAAGGAAATTTTTTTTAATATTTTTAATAGCTAAAAGCAAATTTAAAAAAAAAAATGCTCTCTCTGTTCATATATGCGCCCATACATTTGTAAAAAATACAGTTGAAAAGAAGCAAATTTATGATAAATAAAGTTAGAAAAGTACGAAAATCGAAATGAATTCTTACAAAGGTCCTTGACGAAAAAAATCGAAGTGATGCAAGCATTCATAAAACGCACAAAGTCATCATATGGATCGACAAAACATAAAATATCGGTGGGAGCTCTTGTACATTAAATAAAAATATTTGTAGACCAGTGTTATTTATGATAGTTTATTTTTTTACAAAATATGATTAGTAGGTCGTGTCGATTAAAAAATCGCTCAATGCTCTGTGAAAATCGTATTCTATGGATCAAAATAAGAAACTTCGCCGAAGGAGCCATACCTCTAAAACGAATTCTGATGTCCCCCAATTTGGGTCGAACTTTTTGGCAGGGGTAAATTTTGAAAAATCCCACTTTGACCCATTTAGAGTGCTCCAATCGAGTCCAAATGTATGACCGACCCCCACTAACTTTAGAGGCCCGACCCACCCATGCCAGTGGCACACCCCCTGGAACCCCCTGTGGGGTTCCCCATACAAACATTTCAAAAAATCACCATTTTTGGCCTTTACATGAAAAAATCAGCGGAATGGCTATGTTTTTTCTTTATTTTTATTTATGTATTTATTTATAATAATATTTATTTTTTATTAATAATAGTATCTATTTTTTCTGTTTTGAAATTTATTTAGTCAGAACATATGTAAATGAAAAAATTAATTTAAGTTAGTTATAGAAAAGAAACTAAAAAATTATTGTTTGAAGTCTTTTTTACTTTCAAGTCTGGGCAATTTCGCACGGCTCTTTAATTCACCATAACAGCCTCTACATTTTCCGGTATAACCCGTTTGGAAACGCTAGCTAGCAATTGAACATGTCGTTCCGTTCCTTGTATGTGTGATGGAATTTTTGGATCATTAAACGGTGGATCATCTTGATTTAAATATTCTTTCAATGTATCGTACGGAATGCTTCGCGTGAATGGTGGTTCAAATACGTAATTTATGTCATTCATATTGATCATTTCCGTGTAACTTCTGTTACACATCAACATCTGTTGTCAACATCTGTTCGATAGCGTAGAATTATGTTGATAGCACAGTCGCGCTTTTCTTTGCTATCATCAAACAACATTGATAACAAGATATTTTCCGAATGCACATAATATGAATTATCTGTAATTACTTGATTGACAATTTTGCGTAAACAAGGTTCTAGAAATCGTGACCAACTAATGAAGTTGAAAAATAATGCACTGCCGTACACGACAGAGCTGTAATAATTGATATTGAAGTTCATTGGCACATAACATTTAATTATAAATTCAACCAGAATTCTTAAATTTGCATCTGGATTTTCCGTTGTCACATATAATCGTAATAATCAAGCGGCCTTGGTGAGCCACCGAGAATGTACAATTTTTCCTGGTTTGATGTTAGCCAGATCCACCGAAACCACGCCGCTAGAAATTGCATGGGCCATGTCGTATAAGTACTTCGAATAGGTGGAAAATTCAATTAAGGATCTGCAATTGTGTCACAGTGATACCTTAATTTTTTAAAAGGGTTGCGGTGCATTCCAGTGATACCTTAATTGTTAAAATGGTTGCATAAAACGCGCATTTCTTAAGATGGTGCCATAAAATACCCACAAAAAGGGTTGTAAAAACAACCTTCATTTTTTAATCAATGTAAAAACTGGATTTTCTTTATTTTTTGCTTTTATTTTATATTATATAACAATTCTAGTGAACGCGTGGTTCATTCTTTGACAGTTGCTTTTATTCTATTCTATTTTTCCCGCGCAAGCAAACAGTGGTCCCGCGTTTCCTCTGACAACACAAGAAAGAAAGAGAGCGATAGTCAAATATCACAGCTGTCAGTCAAATCACACTGCATTGCCACCTAAACTTTACGGCGAATTTTAACGCACTCTGCATGTCAGAAAAAGCTGCGACAAGACTGACACAGTGTAGCAGGAGCTGACTACAATTTCTTAAGTAGTTGCTATAAAAAAACTACACAAGTAAGTTTACGACATGCAGCTGTGTCTTGTGGTGCCTTAAAAAACGCACACAAGCAATTTTCCGATTTGCAATTGTGTCACAGTGATACCTTCATTTTTTAAAAGGGTTGAATAAATTTCTAAAGAGAAAAAAACTCCAAAAAGAAAAAAAACATAGGCATTTCGCTGATTTTTTCATGTAAAGGCCAAAAATGGTGATTTTTTGAAATGTTTGTATGGGGAACCCCACACGGGGGTTCCAGGGGGTGTGCCACTGGCATGGGTGGGTCGGGCCTCCAAAGTTAGTGGGGGTCGGTCATACATTTGGACTCGATTGGAACACTCTAAATGGGTCAAATTTTTCAAAATTGGCCCCTACCCAAAAGTTCGACCCAAATTGGGGGATATCAGAATTCGTTTTAGAGGTATGGTTCCTTCGGAAAAGTTTCTTATTTTGATCCCTAGAATACGATTTTCACAGAGCAATGGGCGATTTTTTTGCCTCCCCACAAATCGACCCAGCCTAATGATTAGGTATTAACACATTAAGAGATCTATTTAAGCGCATTATAATCGCTTGAAAAGCACATATTTTTACACCCCCATGTTTAAAAAACGTAAAAGGGGTTATTCATTTTGTCACTCCGTGTGTAACGCCCATAAGGAGGCGTGGTAGGTATAGAAAAGTGCATATATTCTTGATCAGCATCACCACCCGAGTCGTTTTTGCCATGTGCTTTTGTCTGCCAGTCTGTGATCACGATGACAGCCGTAATTTTCAAGCGAAAGCCGTCATCATCACGAAATTCGATATTTAATCTCTTATCTAAAAAATAAAGATCAAGTTCGAAAATTAGCAAAATCAGATGAAAACCACGCCTACTTCCCATACAATGTGACTTTACCAAGAAGGTAAAATCTCCTTTAATTCCACTTAAAAAAATTAATATATTGACTTCAAATTATGCATATGAGCTTTGCTATTTAATATACATACACTCTTAGTATGAAAATCAACCGAATTGGATGAAAACCACGCCTACCTCTCATACAAAGTCATTTTATCAAGAAACAAAAGCGAATATTTTCTGTTAAAACAATCTGTTAAAACTATCACGAAAATTTTTTTACAGATAAACATTTTATTGGCTGCTTAAGGAGGGAAATATACCCAGAGGCCGAAAAAAAAGGTCATGTGTGTGCATTTTTTTAAGCAAACCTAAGGGATATTTTTAAATGAGGGGTTTTAAACTTTAAAATATACACATTCAAGAGTATGTTAAGTGTTTTTTTATTAAAAAAAAATTTAATATTATGGTAGATACAGCATTTTTTGTAGAACGCTCTGAAAATGCGGTGACCAAGAAAAACGCGTTTGAAAATAAGGGCCAGCACTGCGCGCTCTAGAAGGGGGTTCATTCACTAGGCTATAACTTTGTTATTTTTTGAGATATCGAATTGAAATTTTCACCACATATTCTTGAGATTTAAGGCTTTATGATTTTAAGAGATTTAAAGCTTTTTTGAAAAAAAAAGTTCTGGGTATATTTCCCCCCTTAAGACTTTTAATATACTTTGGTTCGGCTGTAGAGATATTTTAACTTCGGCTCAGTCGAAAATCATTTCTTACTAGTTCTACATAAAATATAACATTTATGAAAATCTGCAGAGTACGGGATATTTTGGCTTAGTATATCAGATGACGATTCAACTACTTTTATAGATTATTTGAAAACGATATAATGGCATTTCACAAATTAAAATACCAAATTATTATTAATAACTAATTAGTTATCATACCTGAAGTAGTAGTAGTATGATTATTGAAGAAGAAAACGTATAAAGGGTGTTTTTTTTCGGAGTTTGTTTTTCGAATAGAGATAAAACTGGCATTTTGTGGTCAAATCTGGCAACTCTAATGTCATTTATGTTCAGTTTGGTTTGCCATTTCATCATGAACAGGTTGACAAAAGATCAACGCTTGCAAATTTATTTCGAAAATAATGGTTCAGTTCGCGAAGTTTACCGCAAGCTCCGTCCATTTTATGGTCGACATAATCGTCCATCAGAGCAATTAATTCGGTTAACCATGGGTCGTTTTCGCACTACGTTTACTCTATGTGATAATACGCATCTGCAGAGACGTCAAACAGTGCGCACCGAAGAAACAATTGCCGCTGTAGAGCAAAATGTTGAAGAGGACCCGAATGAATCGATTCGCCACCGTGCACAGCAATTGGAGCTTTGTCCATCAACTTTATGGAAGATTTTGCGCAAAGATCTTGGCTTGCGACCTTACAAGATCCAGTTTGTGCAAGAATTAAAGCCGCGAGACCATGCAATGCCTCGTGATTTTGGTGTATGAGCCGAAAATGAGATTGATCTCGATGCTGATTTTCATCGCAAAATTTTGTTCAGTTGTTTTGTTCAGATGAGGCTCATTTTTGGTTGAATGGCTACGTCAACAAGCAAAATTACCGCATTTGGAGTGAAGAGAATCCACATGAGATCCTTGAGGCGCCATTACATCCACAAAAACTGACTGGTTGGTGTGCTCTATGGGCTGATGGAGTCATTGGGCCATACTTCTTCTGAAATAATGCTGGAGAGTCAGTTACCGTTAATGGAGACCGGTATAGAGCCATGATAACCGACTATTTTGTTCCCGAATTGGATGGCATGAATGTGGATGAGTTGTGGTTCCAACAAGACGGCGCTACATACCACACAGCGCACGTCACAATCGATTTATTGAAGGAAACATTCGATGAGCGCATAATTTCGCAGAATGCACCTGTCAATTGGCCACCAAGATCGTGTGATTTGACACCATTGGATTATTTGCTTTGGGGATATGTGAAGTCGCTCGTCTACGTTAACAAACCAGAAACACTAGGGGACTTGGAGGCCAACATTCGTGGCGTTATTGCCGACATACGGCCCCATATGCTCGAAAAAGTGGTTGAAAATTGGACCTGTAGAATTGGCTTTATTCGAGCCAGCCACGGCGGCCACATGCCCGAAATCATATTTAAACATTAATGGCATAAAATTATCCTTACAATAAAGCCAAATTGATGGACATTAAAACGATTTTCTTGTGTTTTATTTCAATTCGAAGTTCTATACCTCTAAAAAAACACCCTGTATAAATGTGTGTAGTGTCATCGAGAAATCTAGTAACAGTGCATCAATAGTTGTCCCTAATTCTGTTGCAGAAGCATTTGGTTTGGAATCATTCATAAATGAAATTTAAAAAAAAAAAAGAGTTGGCTGTGCCGTGGACACACCCGTAAGTTTTGACGTGACGAAGTTTCTTGCTGTTGTTGTTGTTAATGTTGATGTTGATATTGATGTTGATGTTGGTGTTGATGTTGATGTTGATGATGATGTTGATGTTGATGTTGATGATGATGTTGATGTTGATGTTGATGTTGATGTTGATGTTGATGTTGATGTTGATGCTGACGCTGATGTTGATGTTGATGTTGATGTTGATGTTGATGTTGATGTTGATGTTGATGTTGATGTTGATGTTGATGTTGATGTTGATGTTGATGTTGATGTTGATGTTAATATTGATGTTGATTTTGATGTTGATGTTGATGTTGATGTTGATGTTGATGTTGATGTTGATGTTGATGTTGATGTTGATGTTGATGTTGATGTTGATGTTGATATTGATGTTGATGTTGATGTTGATGTTGATTTTGATGTTGGTTTTGGTGTTGGTGTTGGTGTTGGTGTTGGTGTTGGTGTTGGTGTTGGTGTTGTTGTTGGATTTGGTGTTGGTGCTTTTCGTTTAGCTTTTTTTTTGCTTCCCCATTGGTTGTGCTCTAATTTCAATTCATCCAGCAAAAGTGATGCATATGCGTCACATTAGGCGGTTCCCTGAGGGTCTTTGACATGCCGGTTATTTTTTTTTTTATTTTTGTCATATGCCCGAAGACCTCACCTTTGTTTTCGTTCCTTAAAATTTACCGTTGCACTAGTAGTCACAGAGTTCAAAATCCATGCAACGTTTTTCATGGCTGTAGCATTTTTACTGCATTATGTGATTGCATCCCTGATATCATGACAACAAAATTTTTTTTGAAATTTAGTTGTGAAGCGTAATAACACATCCCTGCTGTCGTAAAACAAAATTTACTGTAGCACTCCTCCTGAGTGAGTAATAATTCCATGCAACGATATTACATTTCTGTTATATAAGCTGCTATATTCACGACCTGACGACGCCGGAATTTTTTTTTTATTTTTGTCATAAGGCCATGTATAAAAACTTTATTTTCCTTTTCAAACTTTTATCGTAGGTTATATACTCATTGAGTAAAAATTCAATGCAACGCCGGTGCATGAATGTTGCGTTATCGATCTTTGAGCGTCTCTCTCAGCGTCCCCATGATGTCAGAAATTTTTTGTCTAATTTGGTTGTGAGGGCTTACAGTAGGCCTTTATTGGGGTATCGTATTTTTAATCCTAGCACTAATACTCAGCGAGTAATAATTCCATGTAACAAATTTTCTGTTGCGTTGCTTATGCAGCTCCCACTACGTCCCTATGCCGTATTAATTTTTTTTTTGTTTTTTTAATATAGTCAAAGAATTAACCTTTATGGTCATACTATTTTTTTAATCATAGCTCATATACCCAGCGAGTAACAATTCAATGAAACGCAGATGAATTTTTAAAAAATTCATTTTTCAACTTTTTTGAAAAGTAGAGCAGTACAACGTAACTTCGTCATGTCAAAAAAATAAATAAATAACTGGCCATTTCAGCCCTTGAAAGGCGTTGACCTAGCTTCTTATGATCAATTGTGTTGTGCTTGTTATTAAGTTTGTACACAATTGACCGAGAAATGGACCTACAGGCTTAACGCCGACTCCGAACGGCGATGAATGGAATGTTCAAACATAGAGTGCAGTGGGGTGAAGCGTTTCAGTGGGTGAATCGTGTCACCTGTGAAATTTTGACAGCGCGCTTACATATAACCACGTGCCATACCGTCACGTGTTTCTTTCATTGCAGCACAGTTTTCCATGATACAGCGAAACGTTCATACGTACATTGTGTTGCTCTTCCAAAACAGAGGTAAACATTTTTTTCCAAGAATTGTTTTGATCGAGTGAGTTTATCGTGTTTTATGCCAACTACTCAACACAAATTCAAGGTAAATATATCAGTCGCGTTGGTTTAATGTTGTTCTTAAAAAATGTGAAGTGTTTGTGAAATATCTGTCGAGCAGTTGTGTGATGTAGATGCCAGCCGTGATGAAACGTTTCACTCCACAAACTCGGTTTTAATACGTATTTTGTGTTTTTGTTTTTTTGTGTAATTTTTTATTAAATCGTTATATCTCTTACCTTTTTTGTTAGCAAAATCGTTTACTACATTTTCAAAGCCTATTATATCACTTATTTTGTGTTGCATAGCTAAAATGGTAAGATTTTGTGTATTATTAAAATGTTATTTTACATATATTTATTTCGAGAAATACTTATTTTAGCTTCAGTGCCACCTCTAAAATAATGCCGCCCAGTGCGGTCCAAGCCCCCCTCGGTTCACGACTGTTATACATATCGTGGTTTACATCATATTATATTTTAAATATAATTACTTTTCATGTATCCTTGAAAACTTGGAAGAAATAATTGGAAATTTTTAATTATTTTGTAAAAAATTATTTTTGCTCTCAGAAAAAACAAAATTAGCAGTAAACGGTTAAATAACAGCCAACAGTCGAGTTTTTCAAATTGACAGTCTGAACTGTTGATAAAATCACTGTTTTACTTAATCAGTCAACTTAACCACACATACAGCTTATTTCATGCAAGTGTAGTAGTAATATTTCGAATAGTGTAATTTCAAAGCCAAAATGTATATCGATAAATATTAAACACCAAATTGTTGATACGAAAGTGTAGTTTAAAAACTAACTTAATCTATTTTTTTTTCTTCTTTACTTAGCGCTTCAAAACTTAAAAACAAAAAACATTTCCAAATTTTATGTCACAGCTTATTCAGGCAGTGTACTTATTCCTAAAAAATAATTTAAATTAATGATTTAAAAAATATTTAATATTTAGTGTAATATCCTTTGACTTTTAATCGTTTTTCCTATCAGCGTTTCGCCTATCTTGACTCCACTAGTTTTAGAATTACATGTAGTGAGAGATTACAGTGATGTATTTTTACTCTGTTGTTGTACTGTCTGTTGTTGTCTTGGGATCATTACAGATAACACAGTCGGACAAAATTTGACAAACACTCTTACCCAGAAACCAGACTATGCTTTTCCGAAGGATTTTGACGCGCTGAGTTCGAATCTGGCCTCGAATGGGCTAGTCTTCCTCTTTAAAATGACGTTGAGTTTACTCAAATATCTTTTTATTCCACGTAGAAAAATCCACGTATATGAAAATTTCGAAATGCGATATCTCAGCGAAAAAAAAGATATTTGAGTAAACTCAACGTCATTTTAAAGAGGAAGACTAGCCCTTTGAGATGCTATAAATAATTTTTGGAAATAACTAGGATCGGCCGTGCTATATAGCCTCAAAAATGAGAAAAAACGGTATTTTCTGCGCATTTAAGTTAGGATATCTCGAAACCATGACGTGATAGAGTAATTTTGAGGCCAGATTGGAATTCAGCGCGTCAAAATCTTTCGGAAAAGTATAGTCTGGTTTCTGGGTAAAAATTTTGTCGGCCTGTGTCAATACACCAAAAACTCTATGAGTTTGTCCATTCAATAGGGAGCTACCCTACACTACCAATTCAGATAGGGAGCACTTAACACAGCGGTTTTGCTCCCAACTTCCTTAACAGCGTTACCTTAAAAAAATTGAATCTAATCGTTCAGTCCAGTTTTTTGTATTTTTACAAGCAATGCAATCTTTCGCCCCTTCGATTGGTTTGTAAGTTGACGTGTTGTCTATTGGGAGCCAAGTACGTATTTTAGTGAGCTCTATAAATAATTTTTATTTATACATTTAAATTTAAATTTAGTTACATTTAAAGGAAATCCAAATCTTGACACATCATTATTTACAAAGGTTGTTGACACAGTTTGAGTAGAGATATTTTGTAAAGGATATTCTTCAGCTCATCGTGTGTATCTTTCCCACCAGATCCATGCGAATACTATATTCCAATCTACCAGATGGAATTTAAATTTTTTGTACAGGAGATTTTGTGTAGCTTTAGATTTTGACATTCCAAACAGTTTTGTACCCAAGAATTTATTCCTCATATTTGGCCAATAATATTTTTTAACAGTTAATAATAATATTTATTAATAGTTACTATTAAGTTCCTTGTTGGACGTGTTCTAAGATGTGATAGACCTTGAAGTTTTTTAAAAGTCATTGTCCTCATAGCTGTTGAATGCGATTAAGAGTCAGAGACATCCTATCAAATTTTGAGATTTAAGAGTGGAATATTTAAAATTTTGAATTTGGAACGTTATCTTCCTGAAATATCTTTAATTTCAGATTAACGACAGCTACTTCATTGTTTAAATCTGCAATGTAGTGAACGATATCGGTTTTGGCTTTGTCTAAGAAATTGCACCAGTTGAAGTCAGGTTGTCCAACAATTGATCCTTCTAACGAAGATGTGGGCGTCCTCTTCTACGTTGACCACCACCGAGCACCGAATCAAATATTTTTTCGCTGGAATGTCGTTTTCAATCCACTCAACATGACCTAGCCAGCGGATCCACTCGATCTAAATGCGCTTAACTATGTCGATGAAAGCTCATCGAATTCGATACTCGCCATTGAAGCAGATTGTATCGAAGATCTTACAAAGCATCTTTTTATCCTAGGTAGACTAATAACCGCTAAGGAGGTGTTGTGAACAGTGGCTTGAGAAGACTCTGGGACTGTTTATTTGTTGACACTAGGTATTTCGTCTTATGAAATGCTATTTAGCACAAGCTTAATAAGTCTAAATGTCGGGTTTATTTAGGAGATCTTTCTGTTTTTATATTAAGGGCGTAAGTCGAAGGCCCTTAACATACAGTACAGCCCTTAACATACATACAAAAATGTCTAAATTGCTCAATAGAGGAATAAATTGCTACAAATTCTTGGCCAGACGTTGAATTTTTGGTTTCAGTTGGCGTTATGTTGTTCGCTAAGTGGTTCGTCGTTTTGATTAATATAAATTAGCTATTCTCGCATTGCTTGTGATGTGAATTAGTCACATTTTCTTCTTGCCAAAGATACCGTTAAATTTCATAAATTGGTTAAACCTAAAAATCTTTTCATTGAAACTTGTTACTTAACTTAGTTTCACTTGGTTATTCTGACAATACATTTGCATTGGGCTGTTGTAACAACTACAACAAAAGAAAAAAAAAAGAAGTCAAACTTTATTTACATGGCAACTCATGAGAAAGTCCACTTCAAGTTCATGCAAAAGGAAGTGATTAATAGAGGGTCTGTGCAGAAACAGGCACCGAAAGTTAATTTGCTGGCCGCTGTGAGCCATTTGCTTTGCGGTTGACAGGTTTGGTTGTTAGTGTAGAGTTTTGATTTAAATGCTTGAATTGAAATGTGTGTAGAATACACTGAAAAGGATTCTTCATAATGTCTTCAGTAGTATTCTCAGTCCCAACCAAGTCGTTATAACATCATTAACATTTGCACAAATAAAATTATCCTAGTTTAATGGTTGGGCACAGTTGACTTCACTGTGACTGCAACACTTAATTTATGTCCTATAAAGAGGAAACTCCGTTTCTTCTTCATTCGTAAGTTAGCCATTTGGTTTGGCAACTTAAAAGTCAGTTAAAAGAAGCCATTTTGAGAAAGGACATGCAGTTGTTTGAGCAACATATGAGAACAACTCCATTTAAATTTGCAAAATGGCACATTCCGAAGTTTAAGATGTAAGCATCTTAAGTAAACTGGACTGATGAATGATGCCTTGCATAGAGCAATTTATATGTGAAGTGGACTATGGCTGCGCAACAAGGATGCAGATGATAAGGAGAAAAACTCACTCGCATATAAATTGTTAGAATAAGTAAAGCAATAGGAAGGGTCATGCATCACGATTTCAAATATAACCCAATAAAATCTAAAAATAAGACTTACTTCACCGATACGAGTATCATTTCCGATTTTTTGTTTTATTGTTTTCATACATAGCAGACTGTTGCAAGGTTTCGTCGAAGACGTTCTCGACTTGCTTACGTGTGTGCAATATTGCATTTAATCGAATCAATTTATTGCATGTTTTGTTTTGAAATCATTCTTCAACCAACAAACATAAGAATATGTGCTTATCCTGATTCAGGTTGTTATGCTTAGATCCTGTTACCTCACCTTCTGAAAAAGAGTAATTTTCTTTGTATCGTAAAACTTATCTGTTAAATAAGTAAACGAAAGTGGTTTCACAGGAGGTTGCTATACGTAGATAGTCTTATCTTTTAGATAAATGTATGCTTTGTAATATGAAGTACATAAAAAGTATACATATGTAAAGAAAATCCTTGTTTTAGTTTGTCTAGTTTTACTCTATAAGTCACTAATCATGCCCGTCCCATTATATGCGGCATAAGACTGGACATTGAGCAGTTCTGACGAAAAGACTTTGGGAGCCTTCGAGAGAAAGAATGTTCGTAAAATATTCGGTCCAATCTGCGTCAATGGCGAATACCAAATTCGGTGGAACCACGAGCTGTATATGAGCTGTACGCTGACATCGACATAATTATCGCTGGCTTCTTTATGTTGAGCGGATGAAAAACGATGCTCCTGCGAAAAAAATATTTGATTCGGTGCTCAGTTGTGGTCAACGCAGAAGAGGACGGCTACATCTTCATTGAAAGGATCAAGTGTTGGACGACCTGACTATGCTGGTGTTTCCAACTGGAGCCAGTAAACGCAAAATAAAATGGCTGGCGAAATTTCTCAGCCGAGACTAAAACCGATAAACGGTTGTAAGCGCCAGATAAGTACACTCAGAAAAATTACATTTTCGTCTGTGATTGTAGCAAACATAATAATATTTACCGTAAATATATCTCGCAATGCTGACCATATTTTGTTTATTATACATATTGCTATTATTGTGAAAATCCTTTCCAGTTCCAGGAAAACACATTTTAATTGATGTGACAAAAAATACTTTTGTGGAAAACAAGTCCGCAATATGTATTTAACAAACGTATTATTATGTTTATACCATGAACATGTCGTATTTGTCGGAAATATACAACATAATCGTATTCAACATGATATGTTCATGTTATATGTTTTGAAAGTCATAAAATGTTTATGACAAACTTTTATGATAATATTCTAACTGAAAATTCGTATCGGCCTCTGTATTCGAGTAGGTAGTGTTTTCGAGCGGCACCTCAGAGGTATCGGGTTCGAACCCCGGCCCTATTTTTTTTATTGTTATATATATTAAGGCGCCTCACTCTATATGGAGGAACAAAAAGTTGACCGGGTCCCCCCCTCAAAATAAACTTTGGCTTATGTTATAATGATTCCCCAAATATTTCGGCTCTAACGATAACCGTCAGCTAGCTAGAATGGTTCGAAAAAACCTCTAAAAATCCCGTATTCTTGCATAACTTTTTTGCCATGATATTTTTAGTAAAAGAATTACAGAGTTCTGCATCAAACTTTTTGGGATTTTTGCCCTAACACAAAAGATATTTACTTTTTTGCAGTGATTTTTTTATATATTTTCTGTTTGCAATTTTCATTAAAATATGTGTAACTCCTTCATATTTTGTCTGATTTTCAATACTCAGGTATCATTGGAAAGGTGCTGACTGCTGCTTTTCATTTTTGTCACTAATGGCATCATTTTATAAATCACCGTGATGAAACGCAACGCTAACGCGGCGCATCACTTTGATTTAAAATTTGCATTTTATTAATCACTACGTTATTGCGTTAGCTATGTTACGTTATCACGGTGAACTGTCAGAGGGCAATAGCTAAGCATTGTCAGATGTAAAAAAAAAACACCACCATTTTCTTAAATTTTTGAAGAAATTTAATTTATTGTCATATTTTTATATGCTGGCAACGTTTTACATGTTGGCATCAGCTGTTAGTTTTGTGTATTGCTACATTTGACTGAATAAGTGATTTGAAGTGTTTATTTAAGTGATTTTGAATAGTTTATTTGAGGCTTTTAAATGTTTGCAACAATTGGTGGATTTCATTTTTCTTCATCATCCGAATCTGACGATGATGATGTTGGAGCAATGCGCACATCAAAACGGATCTTACGCGACCATTGCAACATATTGAATATGCCAGATATTGAGTGAGTAATAAATAATACATAAATTGTAAAAGAATTTGAAAGTATTGTTTTAGGTTTGTGAAAAATTTTCGAGTAAACAAAGAATTGTTTGCAATTATTTTTAATGAAATTGTACCGCATATGAAAGCCTCTTATCGAAACACAGCGATTCCTGCTACACTAAAATTGGCAGCTTTCTTGCGATTTCTTGCAGGGGGTGGCTACCAAAATGGAGTTGGAAATGAATTCCTTTCTTGCATGTCACAACCGAAGGTCTCGGAAATTATTGCAGAGTGTTTGGAGCTTTTCGAAGATAATTTCTGCTCGAAGTGGATACATTTAAGATTAACAGAAGATGAAAAAAATGATGTTAAGTATCAATTTAATTTAAAATTTCAATTTCCTGGTGTAGTCGGTTGTGTAGATGGGACCCACGTCAAAATTAAGGCACCAAATGCAGAAGTTAGGCATTTATACTACAACCGAAAAGGATTTTATAGCATAAATGCGATGATAGTAAGTTTATTAACAAATAAAATGAATAACTATTTAACAGCTTCATATATTTATTTTTCAGATTTGTGATCACAATCTGGTCATTAAATATGTAGATGCTAGGCATCCCGGTGCAAATCATGACGCTTTTGTATGGAAAAGCAGTGAGGCGGAAACCTATTTCAATAGTAATTATACTGCTGGGAAGAGAAATACGTGGATCCTAGGTATGTAAAATTGCAAATTATATATTTGTTGTTTACAACATCTAATTATATTTGTAGGCGATGTCTTCCATGTTTGATGACACCCTTTCGCAATCCAATAAACCAAAATGAAATTGTTTACAACGAACGACTGTGCAAGGCTCGAAATACAGTTGAAATGTGCTTTGGTGTTTTGAAAAACAGATTCCGTTGTATTATTGGAGAGAGGGGATTAAGATATTCACCAGAAAAGACCACAAAAATAATAAATGTGTGTTGTGCTATACATAATGCATGCGTGTTTTATAAAAATGAGTGTCCTCCAATAGAGCACTCTTTAAGTGGTAGTGAAGACCTGGCAGCTGCAGAGTCTTCGGCGCCAAATTGCTGAAAGTTTAACAAGCTGAATTGTTCAAATTATAAAAAAACGTTCTTTTAAGAACGCCAATTTAAAAATAAACAATCCGTTCTTTTCAGAACGACAATTCAAAAATTTACAAAGGGATTAATAAAAATGTGTTCGACTTTAGATTATTCAAATGTTAAAAATATTATGTTGTTAATATCCTGCTATAAATTGAAATCATTGAAATATGACCTATTTTAAATGATAAGAAATACACAATGTAATATATACTTCAAGTTCAATTATTTATTAATGAGTTCATTTTTACCAGCTGTTATTATAAAATTGTAAACTTAAATCCATTAGCTAAAACTAATATAATAATAATATAAACATAAGTAAAAAAATTGTTTATCACAATTAATTCAGGTAATTCAGGTGTTCTTAAAAATAGGAATAATTATGAACTAATAAAAAATGAAGTTTGAAAAAAATACATACGTTGAAAAATAAGTTATCACAATTCAATTTCATAAAAATTCATGTTATAAAAAATAAAAATAATAATGTTATAAAAAAGAAATGCATAAGTAAAAAATTCATGTTAAAAAAAATAATGAAATTAACTAATAATAAGAAAATAAAAAAATTATATACATAACTATAAAATTCATGTTATATAAGAAAAAAAAAATGAAATCAACTAATAATAGGAAAATAAAAAAATTATATAAAAAAAGGAAACTTAAGAATTTCTTTCTTTTAAAATGCCGAAATTTCAGCTGTCGCACTAGCTTGTTTTTCGACTGCATCGACTAATTTTGCTAGGACCTCAACCTGCGCTTTTTGCTGCTCAATTTGGTACCGAAACAAATCCAAGTGCTCCCGGTTGCTTCTCTTTCTTTTATTTGATCGCCTTTTCTTCAACACATCTAGCGGTGTGTTGCGACGTTGCGGTGTGGCAGCTCTGCTTATAGGAGTACATGGCGCTGATATGGCTGAAGTGCACAGAAAATAAAAGAATGGATTTATTACCTAAACTAGTTTAGCTAATGTGAAAGTTTCTATTTCACCTAATCTTTTCAACAACTTTTCTACTTACACAGTTAATTTAACAATCATGCATTAGGTAATTCACCTAACTACAATTAGTTAATTCAACTAAAATTTTGCTTATTAAATCATCTAATTCTTCTAGTTATTTTACCTAATGCAAGTTGTCGATTTGTTCGTACACTAGGGAAATAACGCATATTAGCATTATCCACGCCTCAGTATAAATTTTATATAAATATTTACGTGGATAAATCAAATGCTTTCCTTACAACTTGTTTTTTTCCCGTATTTGAATTTTTTATTTCTGTGCAGCCCAAGGAGAGCACAGCGCTCTCCTATAAAAAACATAAATAAAAACAAAGTGAGAAAATTTTACAAAAAGTAAAGCCTCACGCGAGAATTGAACTCGGGCCGCTGGCGTTATAGTTAAACGCTTTACCGCTGTGCTGTTACGCCGTTTGATAACTTGTGAACAAAATGTATATAAAAATATGAGGTCCACAACTCTGAAATTATGGGCATCTACAGCAATTTGATTAATTGGTATGTAGCGTAAATTCTTGTATTGGAAATTTAGCTCAATAGATAAGGCGTTGGTTGTTGAAATCTTGAGATCACAGGTTCGAATCTCAGCGGTGGCAAGGAAATTTTTCAGTCATTTATACAATGTATATATCTATCTCATTCTATCTACTATAAAACAAATCTTTCTTCTCTATCATGTGACGAAATGAAGTAAAGTGTAACCTAAGGAAAGTTTCACTTCAAAATAGAAATTGCAAAACAAAAAAAAAAAAACAAATTTTTTGCATATTTTTTGCACGGCATTCCCACTCTTAAGTGGGAATGCTATCTAAATAATTAGATGATTTTTCTACACTTAGTAGGTGGCTTGCCTAATCTGAAGTGGTCATAGTTTAAAAAAAATTAGCTAATTCTTCTAATAAATTATGTGTCTTATCTATTTTATGGTTGAAGGTACACCTAAATATTTAGGTTTTTTTAGCTACTCTCGCAGTTAAACTACCCAATATAATTGCATATAATTAACATTTAGAAATTGGTAGCGCACCTAATCAAATTCGTTGACTGAAAATCACCGGATTACTTTAGCTGAATTGACTACATTTTTAGGTAAAAGTTCTACTCTTTTTTTTCTGTGTGACCTCTATTGGCAAAGGTGAGTCGTTAACTTCAATCACCAAGTTTTCCGACGGCTGTGGAGGTGTTTGTGGTGTAATTGAAGTGGATGGAGTCTTCATTCCCATGCAAACCCCTGGTGGAACAGCAGCTCCTCTTAGGTTAAGCAGCCTGTCTACTGCCTGCTCAATATCATTGAGGCCACTTGCCGTAAATGGGCCTCCACCAGTTTGGATAAGGTTACCCTTGTTTGCTGCCAATTTTTTCTTCGTCCGACCTCTTAAGTCCGACCAAACCTAAAATATAAAAATCTATACTAATATTATATTTTGAAGTGCCTTTTTTATGTTCGGAACAATCTTGAGAAAGGCCCGGCCGTTTTTCATGAAATTTTTTATAATAAAAAGCTCTCGACCTGGTGAAGGTTTTAGGCCAAAAAAATTATTAAAAAGTTTATTAGAAAAGGAGATTCATGGCTTTCAAAATCCTAAGTAAAATTCACCTGCAAGCACAAACGGAGATGAACGACTCATAGCGTATAAAAATTGTTGTTGTTGTAGTGAAAAATAAAGCAGTGTGCGGCACATCGACACGATGCGAGTGTTCCAATATTTTACTCTCCCATCCTACAGTGAGTATTGCTTTGCTGAGAATAGCAATGTGATTTGTTTTTGTTTTGCCTACATATGCCCGAGCGTGTGTGTGCTATGGATAGCAACAGAGAATGGCAATGTATTTTGTTTTTGTTTTTTTTTGACGTACGCTATGCGTGGTGACGTGAAAAAAAGACAGAGGCAAGCAAAAACAATATTACATATATAAAAAAGGAGCTTATGTTTGTAAGACCGCAATAGACTTCTAAACTACTCATCCGATTAGCATGAAAATTTGTGTATAGAAGTTTTTTGGTACGGTGCGTGTTTGTGGGATATCAATTTTGATCCACCTTGAACACCAGAGGGCGCTGTAGTACACATTTTTAACAAAACTGCCTAAAACTCACAAACCGCTTATGCGATTAGAATGAAAAGTGGTATACAGTGAGTTTCATGTACGATGAGTGTGTTGCTGCTATCTTTTTTGACCTATCTTGAACACCAGAGGGCGCTATAGTACAAATTTTTTGCAAAACCACCTAAAACTCCCAAACGGCTCATTCGATTAGAATGAAAATTGGTATATAGTAGTTTTCAGGTACGATGAGTTTTTAAGCACTATCTTTTTTGAACCAGCTTGGACACCAGATGGTGCTGTAGTACAAATTTTTTACAAAATCGCATATTTTTAGTTGTTTTCTTAGGTTACATGTGCAAATATTTACAAAATATTAAATATTTCTTAAATTTAGTAAAATTAAAAAATTTCCGTTATTTTGATATCAAAAACATGAACATATCTTGAAAACTATGAAAAATTTTACTACAACGAACATCATTGCTCAAAAATGAGAAAAACACTATCAGAAATTTAATTTTACGATTTTCGAGTCAAATATCTCCGCTGCTTTTGTATACATTTTGTAAAATTTTTTTTTGTCTTAAAGCTTTATCAAAGTACTATGAAAACTTTACTGCAAAAATACCGTTTGTTGAGTATATATATTTTAAATATTTTTTTCAAAAACGGTCTGAAATTTTGGAGTTTTCCTTACAAAAAGGCTAAATTCAAATTCGCAAATTTTCAACTCTATTTAAAAGTTATAACATTTATAAGCTATAAGTTATAACAAACCATTTTTGTGACTCAAAAAGCAAGGACTACCCTAGATTTTTTCGAACAAAATTTTTTTTTTCCAATATTGTGTTTTTATAATTTTGAAAAAATATACAAGCTAAAAAAATAATTTATTAGAAAAAATTATCTAAGTATCTCTTGCCAATCAAAAGTTATAGCCAATAATGTTTATCCAAAATATATATACAAAAAGCAAAACGCTGTCTGTGTGATGGCTGGAAACTTTAAAATTACTTAGCCGATAGAGCTGAAATTTTGGCAGTACATGTTTTCCAAGTACGAGATGGCTTAAATTTCTGTCACACCCCCTTTTACCGCCCACAAATCAATAAAAATGCTATATTTCCTACGGTTTTCGTCGATTGGGCTACATTTGGTAATTTAGTCTGTATGTCGGCAACTGTACTAAAACAGGGTAATGTCCATCTACTAGAAAACTGGGATGAGCATTATATAAGAGGGTGTGGCTCCGCCAATACAGTTAAAATTTGTATTATCGAATAGCATTGAAAGTAAAAGTAGCAATACTTACATACAAACTCAAAATGGAGTTACTATTTGGTGATCTCCTGCTACTGGGAAACTGTAACGGGCAGTGGAAAATGACAGTGGTGTCAAACTATGAGTCTAAGAAAAGTTTTGAATACACCTATTATGTTCCCATATAGTTGCAGGGTGCAGCAACGCGCGCCGGGTAAAGCTAGTATATTATAATTTCATTCGCATGACAAAAATAATAAACTTTGCATAATAAATGCATAAATAAGAGCACGTCTCGAAATTTCAAAATTAATTAGCAAACCTTTCTCCACTCTGCCGTTTTCCTAATAGGTGGTCCAATTGAGTTCAGCTTGGACGCCATTGACTCCCAAGCACTTTCTACTTTGGCCCTGTTTCCACCAAACAATGGCGTTCCTCTAGCTAGCTCCGGTAGCTTTTCGATTTCTTTAAGCAACATTTCGAACTGTTGGTTAGTTGTTGCTTTTTTTGATCTGTATTAAACAATTATTTAACAATTACAAAATAAATTGATAAAAATACAATATTTTACCCTTTTGTTGCTAAGTTCTCCATTTTAACGGCAGGTCAAGAACAAGTGATGATTTTGACAGTTCATGTGAACGAAATTACAGCGTTGCGTTTTATAAAATGCCATATTGCAGTGTTACCACTACGTTATTACGTTACTCAACGCTAAACATCACGGCGTGAAGCGTTGCGTTTTATAAATTGCTAATTTCAACAACGCGGCGTGAAGTGATGTGCAGGGATTTATAAAATGATGCTATAAGTTACTCTTATAGCCCTTTTTTTTTGCTTTCGGATATTAGCCAGATTGACTGAATTTGTCCAAATTTAAGAGTAAACGTTTTGAAATCGTATAGATGAAGATTGCACGGACAGCATAAAAAAGGCTTAAAAGGGTAAATTAGTGACAGGAATGAAAAGCAACAGTCAGCGCTTTTCCAATGATATCTCGGAATTGAAAATCATGCAAGATACAGGCAAGATACAGGAGTTATATATTTTTTAAAAAAAAATTGCAAAAAATTCATGCAAAAAATGACTGCAAAAAAGTAAATATCTTTTATGTTTGAGCAAATTTCCCAAAATTTTTTATGCAACCTGTAATTTTTTTATTTATACTATTTATGACAATTTTTTGTACTAAAAATATCATGGCAAAAAAGTTATCCAAAAATAACGCGATTTTTAGAGGTTTTTTCGAACCATTCTAGCTAGCTGACGGCTATCGTTAGAGCCGAAATATTTGGGGAACCATCATAACATAGACCAAAGATTATTTTGAGGGGGGGGGGGGCGGACACGGACATTTTTTTTAGTGAGCCGCCTTAATATATATGTTTCTTGTACAAATGAACTTGTTTGTTATCAACAAGTTTTCAAGCATCTCTTCTATTGTTTCGGGTAAATATGTTTGTTTTTTCTGCGTGTAATACTACCTATATGATAGAGTATGTTATCTCCAACTTACACTTAATGTTAACTGGAGTCACACTTGCGATATTCTAAAGTTGCGCAAGACATAATAAATTTTTTTGGAATGCGAACACTTAACATAAAAGCCCAGATTTACAATTTTCGACACAACAGTTAGCTTGTTTAGACCAATAAACAAATCAAGACATAGTTAACACATGTTTTAACTCTACAAATGGGAAACACATACGATTTAGAAGAATAAAATAGAAGACCATTGCTATCGGGACATTTATTGATGCTGCTGAGTTCCTTATTCATTCTGCACCATAAAGAGCATAAAGAGCAAAGTTGTACTTTTGGAAAATCAGAGGTAAAACACTTGCAGAGAAAGTATTAAAAAATTTCCGACCATACAATTTTTTATACATCCACAATTAACAGTCATTCAAACATTGTTTACATGTAGAAATTCAATTTTGCAAGTTATCTAAGGATCTAAGGACATTTAGTCAATGACTATCTGAAGTTATCATAATGATTTGAGTTTTCTCTACGAATTATGATTATTAATTATATAAAACCGACTTTTTAAACAAAGTTTTATAACATTTTAAGATTCATTCAATTTACTTAATATATACAAGACATATATATATATATATTTAAAGTTGGTTTAAAAAAATTTTTAACTAATTGTTTAATGCGGATTGTGAGCCAGAGGCATCATAGGACCATAATTTTTCTATAATGATGACGGAAGAGCTGTTTCAGTCAATGAAGTGCGCTACAGAGACATGATGAACAATTTTTTGATATCGGTTTTACCAGCACAGGGTTTTCCACTGAGGACTTGGCAACTTTTTTTTTTAAATAAAACGCAAACCAATTGTATGCAAAAAGTTTATTATCGGCTTGAAGTACAATCAAAACATGTATGAATGGAACTCGACTACGTTCATATGGTCACCGCGGGTACGTGTGCAGTGATCGATTCGTTGGACCCAATTTTCGATGACTCGGCCACACATTTCGGCCGAACCGCCGCTATTTCGCGTTCAGTGTTGGCTCTGAACTCTTCCAACGTCGCAAAGTGGCACCCGTAGAGCAAACGAGGTTGCAAAAATCAAAATTTTCATGTGCGCCGACGAAGTTTTGAATAAACCCATGTTATAGGATACTTTTCAACGATATCAAATATGCTACTCTTAATAATATCACATTTTTAGTTTAGAGGATATAACCGTTCCAAGTTGACCAACTTTCGTTTTTCAAAAAAACACACAATTTTTAGTCAATTTGTTGCGATTTCAGGTGAAATATCACGAAAAATAGGTAACGAATCGCCTTATTTTTTGTTTGTATTGATTGATGTATTTATTATATGTATAATGATAAAAAAAAATTAACTGTTTGCATTGTGTTTCTCTTGGTAAATCACTATTTAACAACTATCCGTTTTTTCACTATTTTTCAACTCTGACGGAAAATAAAAAAAATCTATATTTTTCTATATTTGCCATATTTGCAAAACATGTTTTTTGATTATTTCTTTACATAATTCAAAAGGTTTTGTCTGCCCGTACGTGCCCGTTTGGCTTCTAGAGGTAAAAAAGGTTAAAAAGACATGGTTGCAGAAATTGTATGGCGTGCATCCCTGACATGTTTTGACTGACAGTAGTTTGATCTAATAGTTTGAAAATTGCATTTTAAGTCGGTTGTCTACCTGTGAGCCTCTGCCAAAGTCTACTTCCAATATTCTGTTACAGACACAGGATGCACAAAAAACTGCTTATTGAAATTCGCAGGTACGCACCTCACTTAAAAATTACTTTGGAGTACAAATGGTCAAGAACAATATTGACTTATGGTCCCTCCAGGTAGGCACAAATCTCATTTAGACACGAGCATAATATCAAAATTGCATAATTCAGCCTAAATCCATATGTATGCAGGGAACAGGTAAATTTTTAGGCATGGTAGCATAAACCTATATATTGCAAAATAAGCATGATGCCTGCATTAGTCTATGACTGAAAGTTGGTGCAACAAGTACTGAAACCATGGCGTTAAACAATTTAAAATTATTTGAACTGTTTAGAAGATCAACCACACCAAAGTTTTTCACGGAAGCTGCTTTAGAAGAACTTGATAGCTTATACGGAAATTATCTGATATATGCAAATAGGTGAAATCTAATCGAACCATTCAGAACTTCAACTCCAAATACGAGGACTGGCTTAATGAAGACACCATCCTAGATATATTGGCAGTAGATAAACCCACCACATCAACCAGAAGAGCACAAGGAAGGCCAAAAAAAAGTATTCAGGAGTGTTCAATTTTCACAAGAAAGAGGAAACTTGCCGATGCCACCAATGAATTGACCACGAAGCATTTATCGGACGCGCTGTCTATTAAATATACAAAGGATAGTGAAAGAGTTAGGTCGCAGATTACAAAATCTGTTGCTGATGCAAGCCCACTGCGACTAAAAAGGATTAAGGAAAGCATTCCTACTCCCACAAACGCACACATTAAAAAATATGGTTCCGAAGAAGCCTTGGCCTTGTTTATGGACTTACAACTTTCCAAAGAAAAATATGAGATACTACGGGCATCCTTGATGCGACACGGGGCTGACGTTTTACCAGGATACAAGCATATTACGCAAGCCAAAATAAATTCACGACCACTTCATACGGAGTTTACGGAAGTCTCTGTGAAAGCCTATCTGCAGGATCTCATGGGCAAAACGGTTGTTGGAGAGTCTTCCTAAAAATGAGGTGAAAATTCTTCCTGAGAAACTGACATTGATCAGCAAATGGGGCTGCGATGGATCATCCGGACAAAGCGTTTATAAGCAAAGGATATCTTCCGATGACGCTACAATATCGGGCGGAAATTTTTTTTTTTTTTTTTTAGCTTTGAACCAAGGATTTCAGGTGGAATACCTATTCAGTCAAGTCTGCCTTGGTTCGAAATGGGATGATAGTTTAGTGGGAAGGAAAGAGCAATCAAGTGAAACACGTGTAGGATGTTCTAAGCGTGGTGGAAAGCCACAGAAACATGTGAATTGGAATCAGAGGCAAGTGTTATGCCTTTACCTCAGTCAATTCAAGTTATAAGGCAATCTCATCCACAAATTTCTCTACCATCAACTACAACTTCAAGTTGTAAATATTGATGAATTTTTAATTTCAGTTGATTAGAAATGAGGATAGAAAATTTAGAAAGGTTTTTAAAGCGAAGGAGCATGGCCTGGCCGGGAATCGAACCCGTGACCTCTGGGGTGGCAGTCGAGCACGCTACCAACTCGACTACCGAGGCGATGGATCATCCGGACAAAGCGTTTATAAGCAAAGGATATCTTCCGATGACGCTACAATATCGGGCGGAAATATGTTTATGGCATCTGTTGTTACTTTGCGGCCAAAATCTAATGTTTCCCTACACTGGAAAAATCCACGTCCGTCATCAGTGCATTATTGCCGACCAATTTATGTTTCAGTTTTCAAGGGAATCGGCAGAACTCATAAGGACCACGGTGAAGGACATTGAAGAACAAAAAAGCAAGATTAAGCCTACAAAGCTGCAAATTGGAGAAGGAAAATATATTGAATGCAATTACGAGTTCCACCTGACCATGGTTGACGGAAAAGTCGTAAACGAACTGACAGGAACAACCTCAACATTTTCATGCCGGATTTGCAAAAAGAGTCAGAAGAACTTTGGTAATTTAAACGATTCTACAAACGAGGAGAATTACGAATATGGAATGTCACCATTGCACGCAAGGATAAGGTGTATAGAGTTCTTGCTAAAACTGGTGTATACCCTACCACAACAAGATGAAAACTTCGGTGAAAATACATCAATAAAGGATAAGGAAAAGATCAGAAAGAAGCAAATACAGGATGCTTTTTTTAAACAAGTTGGACTAAAAGTAGACTGTCCCACGCACGGATACGGTAACTTAAACAATGGAAACACTTCTAGGAGAATTTTTGAAAATGATGAGGCAGCAACTATAATCACTGGAATTGACAATCAAATCGTGAAAAGATTGGGAACGATCTTGAATGTTTTAAACTGCAAAGAAAATGTCAATTCTACAAAATATGGAGAATATGCATCGAAAACTGCATCTCTTTTAGCAGAAATGTATCCACAGAAGAAGTTGACCCCGACCGTCCATAAAATATTGGCGCATGGCAAAGATATAATTGAGTACCAGTCTTTGCCAATTGGAGAGCTTTCTGGAGAAGCACAGGAGTCTCTAAACAAATTTTATAAAAAATATATATTGCAGAACACATTCAAAGCATCAAAGGTAAGGCAAAATGAGGACCTCTTCAACATGTTGGCAGCATCTTCCGATCCACTTATTTCTTCCCTGCGGCATGTGAAGTCACGAATAGAGTTAGAAAATAATTATAGTTTAGAAATGATTAGTCTTTTAGATATACCTTCTCTTACGAATTGTGATGAATATTTTAAAGAAAATTGAAAAAATAAATTTAAAATAGGAAGTAATTTTTTTTTTAATTTGTTGGGTAATAATTTAAAACATAAAACCCTAAAGAAAAAAAATACAAACAATCTAAAAATGTAAAAATAATTTTTTTTAGTTACCATAAAATTGATTTTTCTACAAATTTTAACTTTGATAACCCATAAGTAGGCCCCTACAAAGCGTAGCACCCTTTCCAAACGCTCATTTCATAGGCTGAACACTTGTCTATCACATGCTGTTTAAACTGTTCAATTATGTTATTCGGTTCAAAAGATATGATTTTTGCAACGAAAAAACTCAAATGGCGCCACTGTGCGTCGTCGATTGAGGATTTGACGTAGCCCCAAAGAAAAAAGTTTAGAGGCGTTAAATCGCACCAACGAGGCGGCCAATCGTCTGGCCCATTTCTTGAGATAATACGCTCATCAAACTTACTCCAATATATCGATTGTAACGTGTGCTGTGTGGCTTGTTTCACCGTTTTGTTGGAACCACATGTCGTCCAAGTCCATATCTTCCAATTCGGGCCAAAAATAATCGGTAATCATGGCGCGATATGATGGCCATTCACAGTAACGGTACGATCGTTATCGGCGACGAAAAAATATAGTCCAATGACGCCGTTGGCATGCAAATCGCACCAAACAGTTATTTTTCGTGGATGAAGTGGTGATTCATGAAGCACATGTGGATTTTCACCCGACCAATAACGCATATTTTGCTTATTGACGAACCCATTGAACCAAAAATGAACTTCGTCACTGAAGATGATATTGCGATGAAATTCATAAATTCGTAAATTTTTATAATTTGCAGACGTTGTTCGTTCGTGTATTTTACCATGATGAAAATGTTGAGTTTTCTTAATAAATTGACAGTGACAGTTCGATGATGAGTGAAAGGGTGCGTTCAGAAATTTAATTCAAAGTTGTCAGGTCCCTATTGGAGGACCCTGTATAAGGATACAGGTGACCTCTTGTGTGAACATAATGTTGCTAATGCCATGTCTACACAGAGAGTTTAGTTTGAGTTTCCAGTACAAAGTTGAGTTTTGCCACTGAACGCAACATAAACTCTTGAGTTCTCCAGTACAATTTTGAAGGATGAAACTCAACTAAACTCAACTTTGTTTCTGTGTTTATCAAAACTTAATTTGAGAAATCCCCAAATATATGCTAATGTTCTTACAAAAAGGTACGTTCAAAGGCAACTTGCACAATTTTGTGGTAGAAATGTCAAAAACAGCTGTTTGTTTGTGCAATTTACTATTTGCAAGAAATTAACAAAGAAGCTAAGAAAAGAACTTGGCCAAGTGTAAAAGATGAGGTATTCGTATTAGCATGGGCCGATAAAAATTCCAAATTGCGCAGCGCAAGGAAGAATTCGCTTGTGTACGCAGAAATTGCTGCAGCCTTGTCCTCAAGTGGAATTGATGTCACGGTGGTGGATGTGTCGACAATATGAGAACACAAAAGTTGACAAAGAAAAGTCACACTAAACACAATTCTGCCAACGGATCTCTGTGTGAACAGCTATGGTTTACTTACAACTAAACTCAAGTTAAACTCTCTATGTAACATGGCATAAGAGCCTTTCACTGGAAACAATCGTTCTATTGCGCCCAAGTTCACTGGTCGCGTAATTTCGCTATGTGGAAACATCAAGTATCTACCAAGATCATGCAATTTAACACAGTTGCACTTCTTTCTTCGAAAAAGACCCTAATTATGTGAAAAAGTGATCGAAAATTTCGAAAAAAGGATTAAGATGGTCTGCAAGGTAAGTTAAGGCGGCCATTTGAAATTTATTGTGTTTCACACATAATGTACCTTGTATATAATTCAATTAAAATTGAAGAGACATCTAAGCAATTGTTCATCTTATTAAAAAAATAAAAATTATACAAATTACACCGTTATACAATAGAATACCTCCACAACAAAACAATTAAGGAATGGCGTTTTACATACTCCTATCTATGGTTAGCCATTTAATTTATTTTCTTAAAATTTTTATGTGCAACCAAATCTGATCCCAAATAAGTGATGGTGAAAATTGGGAATATGTATTATGAATGTTTAAGTTATGTGTTGAGAAAACCTATTTTTCGGAGAAGTAAAGTAAAGCTATTTGGTTCCTTAGCAAAAGTTAGTTAAGTTGCTTATAAAATTTTAAGGTAGCACTTTAACTTAATATCTATATATTACTTATATTACTTAAGACCTAACCTAATCCAAACCTTAGTACCTGATTTAGGCATTGCTATGTCAATCACTACAGAGTTTCCTAAGAAAAGAAGTAAGAAAGCACTTTAGCGGTTGCCGTCCACATCTCTTCATTAGCAATCTTGTTATTGGACGAACATTCTTTCGGAAGAATTCATTAAAAGTAACAAATCAAGAATTCTCAGAAGGGAAATTGTGGAAGCAAAAGATAACTCATTTTGACATGTTATTTTAATTTAATATCCTTGGCACCTAAATTTATTGTGCAACCGAAACGAATGTTTTCGATGCCACAAAAAGATTTCAAGTATTTTTTTATTCTTTCTACTTCTCTGCGCACGACTCAAAAGATTAAATGCCACCGAAAGAAACATTTCCAGCATTTAGTTAATACACTCGCTAGATTGTGGCCAATTTCACAAGGCCGTTTGCAGCCATTTGTGCTAATTGGCGCCAGCATCAACATAACGAAAAGATAACAACAACGAGACCCATTTTCTACTCCTCTATGGATTCACAATCTCATAACAACCATGTCAAAGAAGGTTTCTTTAGCCCACAAGGCTTTTGCTGATGAACGTAGCAATTAAAGGAATCCCTTTACGCAAAACATTCCTTGCAACTAAAGCACTAATTCAGCAGAAACGTTTAACGTGGTTTTATCCCGACGTTCACGCAAAATGGTTCTGAGCATTATTGTCGGGGACAATTACAGCAAAAATGTTTGTCACCGAAGTCACCAAATAATTAACAAAATTCATCAGTGCCGCAAGCAACAAAATATGCAAAGTCATAATCCATGCTAAGGTCGGAAGTAACGAAGGTATGCGACCCAAAAAAATGTTGGTTCATCATTCCTTTGACCGCAACTGAATGAGTAAACTTTTCTTTTTCGTATATAAAAGAGTTGTAAAACTTATTGAAATCAGAAAATTAGCTGAATTTGTTATTTTGTTTTTTTACATAAACTTTGAAATTTTAAAAATATAAATACATCGCTAGCTTGGTGAAAGAGGATATATGCACAGATAAAAACACCACGTAAATATAAATAGCCGAAATATTGTCCAAGTGAGGTTTCGTCCCAAATAGACAAAACAATCTGAGGTCAGACTTGAAAGGACAATATTTGAACATTATTACAAATATATGTATATACTTTATTCATTATTTATATGTGACAAATATCATTCTTCATGGAAAAATAGTCGTGGGAGTAATCAAATCATAGTATCTAATATTAATAATGAGTTGCTGATGAAGCGCATGAGGCTTCTCAAAATATTGGTTTGCCTGTTGCAATAGCTGGACATTAATAATTACAATCTCAAAGTGGTTTCAAAAGAGTTTTTATACATTATATTTCAATATATAAGATTGCAATTACTATAAAGATCATTAAAACCATGAAAACAAATGATATCCATAAAATTTATTGGAGTTTACTTCTTTAGAATCGATTTCATATATAGCCCATGGCATAAAATTTTATTTCACAATATTACCGGTGAAATTAATCTACAACCCAGAATGCACAAAAACGGATGCCGGATCCGTTTCGAACCCGTTACGAGTCCGTCAGCGCGGAATCTGCTCGCTTATGTTTCAATGGACCCGATTCGAACCGGTAACAATTCCGCTTACAAAATAAAAAAAAATCATTTTATTAAAATGCAACCCGTTTCGGATAAAAAATACGAAGTATATCCGTTTCAAATTCGAAACACATCCGTATGGCACACTGGGAATGATCTTTCCACGCAAGGAAACAACAACAATGCTATGCATATTTTGGTGAGAGAACTAAGAGCGTAGATTTATAGAAGGTGTGAGAGCGAGAGAATAGTTTTAAGTAAAGCCAGTGTTGCATATTGTGCGTATTAAGATGATGATTTCTTATAAAGGGATTATTTTTATCTGACGTAAACACAAAAATCGATGTTATTTGTTTACCAATCAGGTCAGTGTCTTCAGGTGCATTTATAAAATTGTTTTTCAAAAGAATTTTTATTTTTATTTATGCCTTAAAAAAATAAAAGCCTAAAAAATACTTCTTTGTTAAAAACTTTAAAAGTAAAAAGATTACTAAAACTTTCTGGCTTTAAGTAAAAACTGCACACTCAAACTCGGCCTCTGCATTATATGCCGAATATGAACGAGTAGTTCTAAAATGCCCTTTATTTGAAATTACTGAGCAAGCAACATTGGTTTTGGTCGGTACTGAGAGAAATTAAGATTTTCGCAATGCAGACCAGCGTTGCCACTTAAGCCATTTTATTTTACCAAATTTTTACTGAAATTGTTACTGAACTACTCAACTACCGAAAATAACTAATTAACCAAAGGAATTGTTGGTTATGTTATGTTTCTGCTACTTTTTGTTTATAACTTTTTCAAAATATAGTTAAGATTAGCAGTAAGATGCATAAGATGCTTTTAATGCCTGTTTTATGTAAATGCTGTAATCTTACCACAAAAAAGAAAATTTAAACACATTCTTTTCTACAAAAACATTTTCCATATTGAAGCCATGTGTAGTGAATTGAAGGTTTTTAAGCCTATGAATAAAGGACTCATCCTCCTGTCAAGCTCCTTGTCTTGTATTTTTGTGAAGTATATAGAAGGTTTCCATTTTGACTAATACCTAAGACTTGCAATGAGTAACAACGGTAAGAGCATTATTCTGAAAGGCTTTTAGACATCAACTGAAACCAGTCTCATGCTTCAGTCTACATCAGATAAGAACTTGATTTATCTTTTCTATATTTTCAAATTACTGACAAAATGGCACACTTCATTTAGAAATTCATCAGAGGCTGCTGCTTCTGAAAGTATATATAAAAAGTGTAGATATGAGTGAAATGCATTGACATTATTAGATTGAATATAAATTGAACAGCAAAAAAGTCCCAAATAACCTCCAGAGAGACTGCAAATGGCAAGTGATAAAAAACCATTGCATGCAGCATGCCAGCACTCTGTGGCTAATAAAGCGACAGACGTGAATCACCCTTACTTAGGGTAAAATTCACGAATTCCTAATTATTTTCAATATTTATGTAGACCATGTGCTACATATTGAATTTTTTTTTTGTTTTTTTTTTTTTTTTAGTTCAATTGTTAACATGTAGCGTGCATAAGTAGGTCCATTGCAGGAGCACGCCCATCATAGCAGCTTGAATATTTTTACTGTATAATGGATATTCAATGTATCGGAACTACACAGCAACTAGCAGGACGAGTCTGTCTAGAATAACACGTAGGCAGTGGATTAAATTAGTACCATTAAATAACGTTGAGTGTGAGTCTTACTGTTGTAATAGTTTCGGACTTATCCATTGACGCTCGTTGCCATATGTTGCCGGCCACAAATTACTTCATCTACTCGTATGGTTGGGAAGATTCAACACCACATAAAACTGTAGTCCAAGTAGAAACATTTTAGGCATTGCTTTTAGCCATGTCCTCTATAAACCAATATAGAATAAGAACAAGAAAATACACAATATTTCATACATATGCTGCCCAGAAGATTTTTCCTTGGAATGCTCATCTGGTGGTACAGAGAATAACTTGAGGCTTGTATGAGTTTTTTTTATTGTATCCGCTGTCCGCATTCCATTCGTTGTTAACATCTTTAAACTCTTACCATGGAAAATGGTTGTTTTATTTTCAACTCTGCATTGATAAACAGTGTAAATGAATTTTAAAGACCTTGAAAAAAGTGTTGCTTTTTTATGAACCAATTATTTTCTATTATATAAAAATCCCGAATAAATAAATAAATAACTGTACATTTCAGCCTTTGAAAGGACTTTGATCGAACTTCTAAAGATCAAATTATGTTTTGCCTGTTATTAAATGTTTGTACACAATTGATCGAGAACTGGACTTACTAGTTTTATGCCGACTAAGAACGGCTAATGTTCATGTTCTCAAGAAGCTTTAATGACATTATTTACTCTCTGAGGTTTGCCATTGTCTGCAGAGAGGTGACGGCCGAACAGAAAAATTAATTGAATTGAAAAAACTTTCTGTGTCAGATGAACTTGAACCAGGGTTCTCTGGCGTATGGGTCACGGTCACGCACTCTACCCACGGCCGCCACAAAACAAAGAATACATACAAATTTATATTTTATTACAATATTTTTAAAAAGTTACTTAATTTGATTTTTTTTTTAATTTTTTAACATTATACTTGAGTTGCGATTTTGAGCTTTTAACAAGTTCTTGTTGATCCAAAAATTGAAGATACGATTAATTAACATAAATGATCCAAATTAAAATTTATTCGAACGTATAGTTCTGCTTTTATCAAACTTGTGCTCATTTTGTTTCTCAGGAATTTTTCGAGGGGGGCGAAGGTATGCATTGGTGTGCACTTATATGAAAATGATGATATGAAAATGTAGCATATGTATACACATAGGAAATAAAAAAAAAAACAATTTTTCCAGTCCAGGGGGGCAAGTGCCTCCCTCCCCTGCTCACTCCTGTGGACGCCCTTGCACAGGAATATCGAAATATTTAAAAGAGCGCAGTCCAGTGGCGTTGGTGCATGCCAAAAATGTGATTTTCTTTTCAGTTTTTCGGCCAGGATTGGGAAAGATGCTTTTCGGGTAGCATCTTCCAAAATGGTCCCGAATCGTCGGCGTTATAAATTTGATCTGCAATTTTGAATGTCGTGCAATTTTTTCTTGAATGGATTAACTTGGATTTTCTTGAAAGCTTCTCCCAACATATTTTTAATAGTCTAATACTGTCCAACTGAATGTGAAATTTTGGCCGAAGGCGAAGCCGAATGTTCTGCCAAGTGGAAGTATTCGGCCGAATACCAAAGCAGAAGCCGAATATTAATAAAATTTTTTTCAAGTACAAAAAATTATAAAATTTAGTACTGGCTTTCGTCCGTGGCGTCCGTGGCGTAGTTGGTTAAAGTGCGTGGCCTCTATGTCAATGAACCTGGAGACCCGGGTTCGAACCCCAGCACCGACAGAAAATTATTTGAATTAAAATAATTTTTCTGTATGGCCGCCACCTCTCTGCAGACAATGGCAAACCTGGCAACCCTGCAGACAAAGAGAGTAATCAAAATGCCATGTAAAGCTTCTTGAGAACAAGAACATTCCGTTCGGAGTCGGCGTTAAATCTGTAGGTCCAGTTCTTGGTCAATTGTGTACAAACATATTAACACGCACAACACAATCGATCATAAGAAGCTAGGTCAAAGTCCTGTCAAGGGCTGAAATGGCCAGTTATTTATTTTTTTTTACTGGCTTTCGTTATTTCAGTAAAAACAAAAATACGACACATATTAAGTTCAAGTTAAACGCATTAGTTTTTCTGCCTGATTTGTGTCAGCATTGCATTTCTGTAGCTTTTACGACTACATATAAAATTGATTAAATTTCTTTCATGTCATTTTGCTGAATTATAATATTTTTGTAATTGATTTAGTAACGTCAGGATGACAAAGAAGATACTTAAATCAATTTTCGATCTAGTCGAGAAAAGCTACAGAAATAAAATAATGCCTGAAATCTCGCAGAAAATTTCTAACGTAACTCGGTTTTGTTTTTATATCATGTATGATCAATCGAAAGCAAATAATACGGTCGGATAAAAATTAAAAATGTTTTCTGCCAGTTTGTTCAACATGTACGATCTTATCAACCCATGTGGGTCGGACCATGATACATGATTATAAGGTAGGGTCATATTGGAGAGCAGGGTGAGCTAGTTATCAAAATCAGCCGTTCATTTTTAGTTTTTCTAATTGTTGTTGTTGCTTTTTTCGTTTGACTTTTGTAGCTTTGTTGTTGCAAAATTGCTCATTTGAGCAGCCATCTTTAATGAGCTTACCTTGTAATTGTATCATGGGTCGGACTCACTGCATTTATCATTTGAATAAAGTTTTCAACGAGCAAAAACCAACTTATGGAAGAACAGAAGAAAGAGAAAAACAAAACCAACAAGTGTTTCAAGTTTGGAATTTCGAACGGAATTCATCGAATTATACTGAAATTTTCCTAAAGAATTATGGTAGTATTTTTAGTTATTACAAAGTAAAAATATTCGGCCAAAATATTCGGCTATTTAGGCCGAAGCCGAAGCCGTAGCCAAAAGTTAAAAAATCGGCCGAATATGCCGAATACCGAAGCCGAAGCCGAATATTCGGGCGGACACTATCTAATACCATAGCGCGACCATTTTGCCTTTTCCTTGAGTATGTCCCCACAAACCACAAACTAGTTGTATAAAGCTCTCTTCATGCGGGGATTCTCACCAGAGATCTGCAACAAGTCAATTGAAAATCAAGTAACTTGAAAAAAATCAAGTTTTGACTTGACTTGTAGAAACTTGATATGTTTCTGCCTTACAAACCACGACTTGCTTCTGGAAAACGAATCATAAGTCAGACTTGATTCAATTTTGTTTCTACTTTACATTAATTGGTAGAAAAAATCAAGCTTTCTACTTTTCAAGTCTGTTTTAAAGTCAAAGCGACTGCGCTGCTGTAGAAAGCCACTGACGAACGTCTACTAATACTTTTCTATACAAAGTGACAAAATTGAAAAACCCCTTTTACGTTTTTGTATGGGACCCCCCTAAGGAGTGGTCGGAGATAATAGGTGTCGAAGGCAAAAATGTTCCTTTTGCAAAAGTAATGGGGGTCGGTCATACATATTAACTCTCTCCGGCCCTTCATTAAAGGTCCCCTGTTCAGGTTTAGGGAATAAAAAAAAAAAAACAAGAATAAAAAAACAAACAAACATACTTCAATCCAATGCTTTAAAGTTGAACTGTTTTCTCAACTTGAGAAACGAAGTTGGCACTGAAGACACGAAATTAATTCCACGAACTTCGTAAACAAACTTGAAAATAAACGATTTGTAGGAAAAATAATTGCTTTTTCCCTACATTTTAAGTTTCTACATTTCAAGTTTTCTACATTTGGCGACTTGATTTTTCCTGCCTCGACTTGCTGGGAGTTGAAAAATTGAAGGAACTTGAAACACCAAATGAATCCATTCATGCAGATCTCTGATACTCACCTTTCCTTAAAGTTGTTCTCTTTATTGATCCGAATTGCCGGCTTGCAATAACTTTGGAGATTCTGGCCTTCTTTTTATTTATCCCACAAATTGTTGATTTTGCAACACCATTTTCCTTTGCCAAGCTTGAAACGCCTTCGCATATTCCGAGCTTTCGATTATAACACTTTTTTCTTTTAATGATAAAAATGTTGGTTTTTTTAAGCCATTTTACAATTGTGCGTTGCAACGCTTTAAACATGAACTTTGATCCTTATTTGTGCTTGCATGTCACCACAAATGAGATGTAAAAGTACGGTAAATAGTGTTTACCGTTAGTTTTTTGTTTCTTTTTCATTTTCGTATTCTCTTGTGTGACTCTTAGAACTCTATTCACGTTACATAGGCTTGTAGTGTTCACGCCATAGAGTACTCAATACAAAAAATTGTACTTTTACTCAATCGTTTACCCTACCCAGACTACACTGTACTACAGTTTGGAATTGCTACATTTTTGTTTCAAGGCCAAATAAAGTACTTTTATCGCAAGATGTGAATAAATTTTTAAAAAGTTTAATTTTAAGTTAAAAAAATTCTGTTCGAGATAACAGGGGTGAACCAGTTGAATATTACTTCAGCAGTTAAAAAACTTTGAGAGAATAATGTGGTACAATTTAAGCCCTTTTTAACGTTACATCATTTTCTAAAATCGTACATAAAATGCACAAGTTATGGAATAGATACCATTTTGGCGGTTTTTCGGGAAGTTTTTCTTTTGTTGGCGCTGCCTCAAGGTCATTTTTAGAACGAAGGATGCACTTTTTAAACTTTTTTTTATGGAAACCTACTCACTCTGCTGTACAATATTGAAATGTTATCAATAGATGGTTTTCTTCAGTTCTTACGTTCCTATCGTATGGATACGTAAATAGTAGCGTTTACTATGTCATCTTACGAACTTATTGAGTCATGTGTTACTTTTGAAATACGGTTATGATTTTCGTTAGCTCTTTGAAAATAAAATATTCTCTGACGAAAATTGCATTCATCATTATTTTCTCTTTTGCTCTTTTTCTCTTCATATCCATTGCTGAATGTCCAATAACAGCATATTCCAGGATGTAGGTTTAACAGTGCTTATAACTGTACAGTGTTGCCAGCATAAATGCTAAAATGTTATGAGTCCTGCGTCAAGGATTCGTTTTATGTTGTAAGAAAGAAGTTAGTTCTTTGATAGATACCAGTTAGGACGGTTGATATTCATGGTATGCTTTTTGGTCAAGTTAAAATTTACTTCTATTATTTTGACGTAAAAATGTGTTACGTCAGTCATTCGAGAATTTGCACGAACCTCGTTACCATAAATATGCTAAAACCAAACACGTGTTGTTTGATTAAGAGTGTTATCTTAATTTAAAAAAAAATATCGTTATTTTTTGAGAAATCAATAAAATAGTTGGACGAATCCTTTAACGGACAAACAGCTTATTTTGCACTATGTGGTAGTTGTTTCAAATAAATTTAGTGATTAGAATATTTGTGAGACTCTAAAAGGGCGTGCAATTTGTTAAACATGAAAAAATATTATAATAATATGTAAACATTTAGAATTTTATATGAGTGTCAGTTGCACAAAACAAACCGAAGGCAAATTGTTGATAATTAATCAAGGTCAAGCCAAAGAAAATTAAATAATCACCGGTGAAAGAGGAGCATGTTGCTGATGTGCTGAATTTAAAATTCTTACCAATCGACCATTCTACATATTGTTTCCTAGGAAACCATCTGCTATAAAGATAAAAAAACATAAAAAGGGTTTTAATTTTCAGGCGTACAAATCTAAAAAATTCAAAATATATAACGACTTATTATCATGAGTGTTTTTACATCGGCTTATGAAATCGTATAAGTTCAAGCAATAAGAAAGACTTATTTTAAACGTGTTAGCAATTTTGTTTGTTATCAACCAAAATATACCCAGCTTAGATCTCAGCAGAAGCAGAAAACTTAATGTCTCCTTCAAATATTGGAAAGTAAATAGTCACAATTCCTTACTTTTCTATAAGCTACGTCAATCAAGCAATGAAAACTGTCTTCTCTGTTCCCTTACAGCCCCGTAAGCAAGCATATTTTGCTCGTAATTTAAATATATTTTTGACACATGGCTTAATCGACTTAATAGACCTCGGGCTTAGCTTTTATTTAGCACGTCAGGATGTTCGTGCAAAAAGGATTTGGAATGTTCAAGCACTTTTGTTTTTTTAAATATTTTTCATACATTACCGATACTGCATTTTTGATTACTTAGGGAATCAAAAACAGGAAAAAAGGTTTACTTTTTTGAAAAAAAAGTCATTCTGTGAATTTACCTCGACCAATAATAATCAAAAAGTATTCAATTTCACATAATAACATTAACTCTTGAGTGCTGATTTTTTGTTTTAAAAATTTAAGCACAATTTATTTCAATTAAAATAAATTAAGAACAAAATGTATTGTTGTATTGGTAAAAAACAACGTTTAAACGATTTTTTTCGCTCACATGATCAGAACATAAGCTTGTATTAATCACTGAACATTCGGAATTGAAAAATTTGGTAGAAATATTAAAATGATTTTCAATTTTTCGCCCACAGTATTGAATATGACGACTTTGATTTAAGAATTTTTAAATTTGTACAACAATGTTGCCTCACACTTGATAAATGTTTACAACTTTAGAGCAGCTTGTTTGCTGAAAAATTAAAAAACTCAAAAATTGAGCTTACGCAATAAGCATCATATACGTGCTAATACTTACAAGCAGAGTCATAAAAACATGCTGATATTGCGTCGCAGAAAAATAAAACAAAGCAACGAAAATAAAGGAGACAAAAGTATAGAGACGATATTCATTGACAAATTCTTCATAACTTTTCTTTTATACGTTCACAAATATCAAGTTTTTTCATTTATTGTAGTTTATGGTTTTGTTTTGTATTTTTATAAATTATTTCAAAAATGCATTCTTTCAAAATTCATCGGCGTTGCATTGAATTGTTACTCGATAGGTATAAGAGCTATGACTAAAACAATAGAACAACCGTACAGGATAATTCTTTGACTTCATTATAAAAATAAAAATTAAATTAAAAACGTCATCGGGACGCGGTGGGAGCTGCTTAAGCAACGCAACTGAAAATTTGTTGCATGGAATTATTACTCGCTGCGTATTGGTGCTAGGATTAAAAGTATGATACACCAAAAAAGCCTGTCCTAAGCCCTCACAACAATATCAGACAAAAAATCTCTATCGTCATGGGGACACAGAAAGTGCCGCTCAAAGATCGACAATGCGACATTCATGCAGTGGCGTTGCATTGAAGTTTTACTCTGTGAGTAAATAAGCTACGATAAATGTTTAAAAAGGAAAATGAAGGATTTATACTTGGCCTTACGACAAAAATAAAAAAAAAACTATTTGACGTCACCAGGTCGTGAATATAGCAGCATATGTAACAGAAATGTAATATCGTTGCATGAAATTATTACTCACTTAGGAAACGTGCTACGGTAAATTTTGTTTTACAACAGCAAAGATGTGTTATTACGCCTCACAACTAAATTACAAAAAAATTTATTATCGTCTTGATTTCAGGGTGGCAACCACATAATGCAGTAAAAATGCTACATCCATGAAAAAACGTTGCATGAAATTTTAACTCTGCGACTACTGGCGTAACGGCACATTTTAAGGAACGAAAATGAAGGTGAGGACTTCGGGCACATAAAAAAATAACAAAAAAAAATTTACGGCGTTATGAGTCCCCTCAGGGAATCGCCTAATGTGCCGCATATGCATAACTTTTGCTGGATTTATTGCATGCAGCTAAGGCGTCCGTGGCGTCCGTGGCGTAGTTGGTTAAAGTGCGTGGCCGCTATGTCAACGAACCTAGAGACCCAGGTTTGAACCCCAGCAGCGACGGCCGCCACCTCTCTGCAGACAATGGCAAACCTCAGAGAGTAATCAAAATGCCATGTGAAGCTTCTTGAGAATAAGAACATTCTGTTCATCGCCGTTCGGAGTCGGCGTTAAACCTGTAGGTCCGTTTTTCGGTCAATTGTGTACAAACTTAATAACACGCACAATACAATTGATCATAAGAAGCTAGGTCAAAGTCCTTTCAAGGGCTAAAATGGCCAGTTATTTATTTTTTTTTCTTAGCTAAGGCAAAGTTAAAGCAACAAGGAAAAGCACAACCATTGGAGAAGCAAATGAAAAAACATCAACATCAACATCAACATCGACATCAATATCAACATCAACATCAACACCAACATCAACATCAACATCAACATCAACATCAACATCAACATCAACATCAACATCAACATCAACATCAACATCAACATCAACATCAACATCAACATCAACATCAACATCAACATCAACATCAACATCAACATCAACATCAACATCAACATCAACATCAACATCAACATCAACATCAACATCAACATCAACATCAACATCAACATCAACATCAACATCAACATCAACATCAACATCAACATCAACATCAACATCAACATCAACATCAACATCAACATCAACATCAACATCAACATCAACATCAACATCAACATCAACATCAACATCAACATCAACATCAACATCAACATCAACATCAACATCAACATCAACATCAACATCAACATCAACATCAACATCAACATCAACATCAACATCAACATCTACATCAACATCAACATCAACACCAACATCTACATCAACATTAACAACAAAACCGACATCAACATCAACATCAACATCAACATCAACATCAACATCAACATCAACATCAACATCAACATCAACATCAACATCAACATCAACATCAACATCAACATCAACATCAACATCAACATCAACATCAACATCAACATCAACATCAACATCAACATCTACATCAACATCAACATCAACATCAACATCAACATCAACATTAACAACAAAACCGACATCAAGATCAACATCAACATCAACATCAACATCAACATCAACATCACCATCAACATCAACATCAACATCAACATCAACATCAACATCAACATCAACATCAACATCAACATCAACATCAACATCAACATCAACATCAACATCAACATCAACATCAACATCAACATCAACATCAACATCAACATCAACATCAACATCAACATCAACATCAACATCAACATCAACATCAACATCAACATCAACATCAACATCAACATCAACATCAACATCAACATCAACATCAACATCAACATCAACATCAACATCAACATCAACATCAACATCAACATCAACATCAACATCAACATCAACATCAACATCAACATCAACATCAACATCAACATCAACATCAACATCAACATCAACATGAACATCAACATCAACATCAACATCAACATCAACATCAACATCAACATCATCAACATCAACATCAACATCAACATCAACATCAACATCAACATCAACATCAACATCAACATCAACATCAACATCAACATCAACATCAACATCAACATCAACATCAACATCAACATCAACATCAACATCAACATCAACATCAACATCAACATCAACATCAACATCAACATCAACATCAACATCAACATCAACATCAACATCAACATCAACATCAACATCAACATCAACATCAACATCAACATGAACATCAACATCAACATCAACATCAACATCAACATCAACATCAACATCATCAACATCAACATCAACATCAACATCAACATCAACATCAACATCAACATCAACATCAACATCAACATCAACATCAACATCAACATCAACATCAACATCAACATCAACATCAACATCAACATCAACATCAACATCAACATCAACATCAACATCAACATCAACATCAACATCAACATCAACATCAACATCAACATCAACATCAACATCAACATCAACATCAACATCAACATCAACATCAACATCAACATCAACATCAACATCAACATCAACATCAACATCAACATCAACATCAACATCAACATCAACATCAACATCAACATCAACATCAACATCAACATCAACATCAACATCAACATCAACATCAACATCAACATCAACATCAACATCAACATCAACATCAACATCAACATCAACATCAACATCAACATCAACATCAACATCAACATCAACATCAACATCAACATCAACATCAACATCAACATCAACATAAACATCAACAACAACAACAACACCAACAATAACTACAACAACAACAAGAACAACAAAAACAAGAAACTCTGTCACGTCAAAACCAACGGGTGTGTCTATGAGACAGCCAACAAATTGGCTGTTAACTAAAAAATATTCAGGGTTCCGTGATAATTGAGAAAACGTTTGAGGGTTCCACTGCTCTGGACAGTATTAACTAAATATTTCGTACTTGCGCATTAAAAACAAAATTTGGGACGAGATATCCTTAGATTAAATGAAAAAATTTCGCTTCTTAGTCCTCAACATGTTTTTATTAAAAAAAAAATATGTATGTGGCAACCACGCACGCTAGAAGTGAAACTTTAACCCAAAAAAGTTGATTTTTAAGTGGTTAATTGATTTACTCGTTAATAGAGCCTTACTAAAATAGTCCCATTTCATATAATGACAATAGTAAATTAAATCTGTTTCAATACAATCTCGAAAAGTTTAATGTTAATAAGACAAATAAAAACAACTTCAGAGGTATACAATCACACTTAAACCATCATACCATACCATGCCATATCGTACCATACCATTACGATACCATTCCAGACCATACCATACTATCATCCTATGCCGTCATCCTATACTGTATCATAAAACTATATGATATGTAGAATTTTGAATCAAAAAGATAAAGATAAATATAATAAAAATAAATTCAATACAGAAATATACTCTACTTCTTCATGAACACACTGATTTTTAAATAGGCATCACTGCAATCTGCTCTTCTGTGGTTAATCAAAGAGTGTGCAACCAGCCGATTGTTGTACAGTACTCTTTTCGATTTTCTTAAATTACTGCACATAAGTTTGAAATATAATATAAAATGTTGTGCATTACAACTCTGTTACTTAGGAGCAGTAAGTGTTTGTCTTTTTGTTTAAGGTTGATGTTTTCAATATGAATATCATTTCGAAGCAACTGCTCCATGTTCCATGTTCCATTCCATGGCAATGGGTTGCTGGAATGACAACTCCGTCGTTACAGTTGCTTCTAAATGATATTCATATTGAAAATAGTATCATATTAATATGCATTCAAATATATTGCAACTTTAGTTTTGCAACTCTGTTAATACGGCAAGTGAAAGCCACATTATTTCAAAATAACAAAAAGTTATTAAAAGGAACGTACATAAGGGCGTATCGTAAAATTTAGATCGTATTCTTAGACGCTTCCTATTTTTGAGAAATGTTTACTTTAATGCAATTTTTTAACTTTTTCAAAGAAATAAATATAAGGTTTTCTATCTCAGGTATCAGAAATGATACCGACGGTAATTTTCTAATTTGGATTCTTCAAATATTTCTGAACAACACCCTGTCTAAAAGTTTTGATTTGAGATACCAGCTTAATGCCACGATTTTATTTTTTACTTTTTTGAACAATTTCAACAAAAAATATCAAAGTAGAAAATAAAATTGTGGCCTTAAGCCGGTATTTTAAATTAAAATTTAAAATGGAAAAAGTTAAAAAATTGCATTCAAGTATGCATTTCTCAAAAATAGGAAAATGCATATGCAAAAATTTTGCTAATTATTAATTCAGTAATTTTAAGGAATACGTTAACAGTATAATCAATACCACCAAAATTTAGACTATTAGGTAATAAGCAAAAGAACTGTGCTATCTCGATTACAACTTTAGCTTCGAATATCCTTACCAGGACACTGTGGATAAAAATCGTGAGTGGCATCGTGTTTAGCAATTTATTATTAGTTTAAGCCTATACTTACTTTTGCTTTAAGACATGCGTAGTTTTTTTTTTATAAAAGTCAAAGCATTTTAAGATCGTTATTTTTTACTGTTTTCCTCAAAAAGCAACTTTGCTCTTGCGGTGCAGGAAGACATCCTTTTCTTCCCTTAACATTTTTTTTTGGCGATCCTGACAACCCCATGCAACTTTTGAGACCTCTTAGAATGTGAAATTCGACAAAAAATGGGAATGCGATACGCCCTAACGTACTATTTTAGCCTTTTTAAAGTTTTACCCAGATGGCAAATATACTTGAAAACAACCAAAATATGAATTAGTTGTTTCGTATCGCAATAGGTTTGAGCAGGCGTAGTTCAAGAAGAGTTGCAAAATTGCTTCCAATGTGTTTGTTGTTGGAATGGTGCGACAATTCGTAATCTTGCATTTTCGCATCGTCGCAACTATGTTTTGCATCAACCCGTGAATACCCCTATTGATTTTCATGCGTTACTGCGAAAAATATCTTGGATTTTCGCATTCTTACAATTCGCATCAACCCATGAATACCCTTTATCTGTTCAAACTAAATTTGATAATTGTTTCACGTGTGATTTCTACCATCAATAAAAAATACTCCTAGTAAATTTCCTGCCAAGATTTTTCTCGCCTTCCTTGGATTTATTTAATTTTAACTACATTTGAATAGTCTTTTGCGTCATTGATATGTATGTATATCAGACAATCAAGAGTATTCTTTTAACTCACACCTCTTTTGTCTGTTCATCCTTTTAAATTCGATGCAGTTGTTGCCAAAATCCAAAGTATTGAAAAAGCTCAAGGAAACGCGTATGATTTGAGTTTCTTACTTCACCTTGTTATGCTTCTGCTGAAGAGCAATGCTATGTTTGTAAATAAACAAAGGAAAGTACGTTGTATCGTATTACCTTGCCGTCAAATGGTTGCGGTGCGTCTATAAGAAAAGCGCCTGCGCCATTTTTTATTGGATTTGCATTGATATTCAATGAAACACTTAGCTTTTGAAAGCATTCGGTTTGAATATCCAATTATGACAGAGCGTTTGAAGGCGAAGTTGTTGCGAAGAGGAGAGGAATTCAGGGAAGATTTGGTAGGCGATGATTTCGTTTATTCTTATCAGCATTCATAAGGCAAATTGAAAGCTTTATATTTATTCCCGGTAACAATATTTTTCCTACATTGGTCCACATTCTTCGCCAGTGGGGCAATTGTAACACCATTGTCCTAGCAAGGATTTTTCATTTGGGGGAATTTGATACCAATCGACTAAACAATTTTCTTCTTTGTTAATAAAAGCGAAAAAGTATTATTTGGAATTAATTTTTATACCACCACGCTTACTGTGTAAGGGGTGTGTTGACTTTGTCCCTACGTTTGTAATAACCATAAGAAGGTGTGGTAGGTATGGTATACTGATAAGTATGTGTATAGGTATTTTTTTTTTAGGCTTTGATCCAAGGATTTCAGGTGTAGTACATATTCAGGCAAGTCTGCCTTGGCTCGAAATGGGGTGATAGATTAGTGGGAGGGAAAGAGTAATCAAGTGAAACATGTGTAGGATGTTCCAAGCGTGGCGGAAAGCTGTAGAAACATGTAAATTTGAATCTGAGGCAAGTGTTATGCCTCTACCTCAGTCAATTCAAGTTAAAAGGCAATCTGATCCACAAACTTTTCTACCACCAACTACGACTTCTAGCCGGAAATATTGATGAGTTTTCAATTTCAGTTGATTAAGAATGAGGAAAGAACATTGCAAATGCGAAATGTCAAAGCATAGGACCATGGCCTGGTCGGGACTCGAAGCCGGGACCTCTGGGATAGCAGTCGAGCACCCTACCTACTCGACTACCGAGGCCGGCAGCCGACACGATTGCAGCCGTAATTTTGCGTCCTCAGCATTGCAGCTGAAATTTATAGTCCTCGGTAGCCGAGTCAGAAGCGTGCTTGACTGCCACTCCAAACGATTCGAATCCCGCCCAGGCCATGGTTCTTCGTATCGTCCTTTCTGCATTTCTTTTCTAATTTTTAGTTAACTGAACTTTAAATTCATCAATAAGTGAAATTTAAGAAGTCAGTGACTTTTAGAATATCTTGAGCAGTAACTATAAATGCAACACTGGTCCTGTCAACTACCATCTGCTAATAGACTACTGCAAGACTTTGCAAGCAAGCTGCGTCATTTAGTTTGCCACTGAAGGATAACACCCTCTTGAATTTCCTCGTGAACAAAAATTGAAAAAGTGAATTTCGTCAATTCATCAAGTATTATATTTGGCGTAAAAAATCCATAACCAAAACCAAGGAAAATTCTGATAAATACCATGTAAACTCTGCACTATCAATTTCCAGAACAAGTAAAGCTGAATATTCAGGTCACCCAAAAGAGATCATCACGCGGTTTCTTTTTGAACAAACTAATACTTAGACTATATCTATTTCGTCTGAATCTAAGGTTACACTAAATTTTATTTGTAAAAAAACTGTCTGTATAAAAAAATCAATCAATGATGCTTAACAAGTTGGCCTACAGAAGTTTTCCTCATTACGCCTATTTTTTGCAAGCATTTTTAAATAACTTAACCCTTTGACGACCATTGGAACACCGGTGACCCTTTTACTTTCGAATTTTTCCTGAAAAAACTATGCAAACGATTTTTCTTCACAAGGTATCATTCAACAGGGAATGAATGTGGCTTCCAGAAAGTATTTAATTTTCAAGGGTAGATTCATCCCTTTGCCTACCAGACCAACCCAAAGTCGAAAAATCTTTAGTTTTTCTCCCCCTTCTTCTTGCTGCAATATTTTTTGGGGGTAAGAGGAGATATAGGTAAAAAATGTTTAGGGAAGATGCGGGCAACCTTCCACTTTTTAACAAAACATAGCAAAGAAAGATAGTCCACTTGGGCTATCCACGCGACCACCAAATCTGATGGGACCTATATGTCCCATTGGTCGTCAACGGTAAAAATCTAAGACATATATACTTTTGTTGAAAAGTTGATTTATTTGAAATAAAAATAAATTTGTTTGCATTTTTGATCAATGCATTGAATTTTCATTTCCTTATGATGAAATTTGAAGTTATTTCGATCATTGGTGAAGCAAAATGGTTTCTTGCAAAATGCACAAATAGTATTTTTTCGATGGCCTTTGTGTTGTTTTGAGCAGAACATACATCCTTACATGCCATTTCACTTTTGCAGAATTATCGGACAGGGAAGTGATATCCGCAAGCTTAAATCTCTTACAACTTCGCGGTTGGTGACCGTATTGATAATTTGAGTAGCCATTTGAGTGTGGAAAAAAAATTGAAAAAAGCGTTAAAAGCCGTTTCAGCCTCCACCTAGGACTATAAAAATGTTATCTCAGTCTTTCCCTCCTCTGGTGAATCCTAGATCCACAACTGATTGTGCACACTCAAATCAAAGCGATCGCAGAAAAGACGCAAGTAGAATTTGGTCTTTGATTTGCGATCGTGTTCGTAGTAATACTGAAATAAAAACACAAAATCAAAAATGTAATTTTCTTTCTAATGGTGGTATTTTGGCCACTCTACGACTATTGGTCCAAAAGATATTTCCAAAATAGGTCAAAAATTCTTTAAAAAAATCCCAACAATTCTTTTGTTACGGAGTTTTGTTTTGCATCAAATGAAAGATCCGATTTTTTGGAAAATTTAACCTATTTTGTGATATTTTGAATAGTCGTAAAGATGTCAAAGTACCACCATTTGAAAGGTTTTTTTTCAACATTTCATTGGATATAAAACATTACGTCGTAGCAAATATAGAAGGCCAGATATTATGATAGAATTTTTTGGGTTTTTTAACAATCTTTTTAAATATTTTAGGAATATCTCCTAAACCAATAGTCATATAGTGATCAAAGTACCATCATTACAAAGGTTATTTTAATAACTTTCATTGGTTAAATTTCAAACAGATTAAAAACAACGAGTTCTCATAAAGTAAATCAAAATTCAACCTCAAACTTTTCGTTCGCATACTGTCAAAGAAAGAAAATAGTGGTATACATTTTTACCGTTGACGACCATTGGAACAAGGTCCCATGATTTTTCACACTTTTGCAGGCAAAAAAAATTTTTTTTCTAAAAAAGTTGTAACATTTGCTATCAGAGCGACTTTTGTGCAGAGTGCCTCAAGGGTAAACATTAGAGGGTTAAAAATAAGTACTAATTTAAAATTGAATAACCAATTTTTTAATACTGTTTTTTGCCAAAAAAAAAAAAAAGCTTTTTGAATATGAGGAGCTGGATTAAGAACAAATCATATATCACAAAAAATTTAAAAATTCTTCTTTCTGATGAAAAAAAAAAAAAACTGCGCAAATTTTCGTCTTTTTCCGCGATTTTTGAAAATGTTACCTTTTTGTGTAATGCGCACTTTCGTTGCATTGCAAAGGGATTTTTTTTGAGATGGCATCACTAGTCTTAAATCGGATCTAACAATCTTGCAACCAACTTCATTTTGAAGCCTCATCATTAGACTTTCTTTTTCAGTATGGGTCGTTTCCCGACAAGTGTAACTTGTCTAAGTCACTAACTAAATGTAAACAACTAGTTTTTGTGTGCTCCGAATATATGAACTTTTATGCCAACAAAACACACAGACGCAAAGACTGCCAGAAAATTTTGATGATGTCGAATTGGAGCCTATATTGGATGAAGACTCGTCCAAAACGCAAGAAGAGCTTGCAAAAGCATAGGGAGTGACTCGACAAGCCATATCTGTTCATCCAAACCGTGGGAATGATCCAAAAGGTAGAATTTTGGGTGCCTTATGAATTAAAGCCGAGAGAAGTCGAACGCCGTTTTTTCACTTGTGAACAGCTGCTCCAACGACAAAAAAAAAGAGATTTTTGCATTGTATTGTGACTGGTGATGAAAAAATCAACGCCAAAGCCGAATATTCGCAGTGACAAGGTCATGCTCTGTATTCGGGGGGACCAATTGGGTGTGGTGTGCTATGAAACCATCACAGTGCAACTCTACCGAACTCAATTGATGCGTTTGAGCCGAGCATTGAAGCAAAAACGGCCAGAATGCGAGCAAAGGCACGACAAAGTAATTTTGCAACATGACAACGCTCGGCCACATGTTGCGCAACTGGCCAAAACATATCTTGAAACGCTGAAATGGTAAGTCCTGCCCAACCCGCCGCATAGCCCAGACAATGCTCCTTCCGACTACTATTTGTTTTCGTGGATCCCTTGAGGATCAGCACTTTTCCTCTTTTGAAGAACTCCATAATTGGATCGATTCGTGGATCACATCAAAAGACGCGTCCTTTTTTTTGAGATGGTATCTGAAAATTGCAAGAAAGTTGAGAAAAGTACTGGCTAGCATGGAAAATGCTTTGAAAAATGAATTTGTAACAAATTTTTCACATTAAGCGTCAAACATGAAAATAAAACTTTTATAACTTTTTGGTTCACCAAATTTAAATCAATACAAAAAAATGAAAGAATTAAATTAAAACTTGACATTATGTATCAAAAGAATAATAAATAAAAATGTTTTGATTTTTTAAGAAAAAAATTATTTAAATAAAATATTAAATAAAAAAATCTTAAATGCCTATTTTAAATAAATGAGTTTTTACAATTTTTGTGTTTTCCATTAATAAGTAAAGTAAATATATTCCTTGGAATGTCTTTTATATACAGTATCTTTTTAGGATTTTTCATTCAGAGTTTAGAAGAATTGAAAAAAAGCACTCCAGAAAAAGTTTTGTTCGTGTTTTTGGGTCGAATACTCCACTAAGTGTCGTAACAAAATTCGTATCACATGGTACAAAATTGCTCTTGAGATATTGTCAAACATTTTTGTTTGGGTTGGTACGTTTTTCATTCGGTGCTCAAACGTCTGTTTGAGCGCTAATTGCCAGCAGTTTGTACGTGATATGAAAATATCATGTGCGGAAGCGTTGAAAATGTGGAGAATTGTGAAGAAATAACTCTTTGCTTCTTCACCACGATAACACACATACATATCTCATCATGTACACAATTATTTGATCAAAAATAACTTACATACCGTTCCGCAATCTCCGTATTCACCAGACATGGCACCTTGTGACTATTTTCTATTCCCACGACTCAAGTTACCACTTCGCCGAAAGCGTTTTGAGACGGTTGAGGGCATAAAGGAGAATTCGCAGAAGGAGCTAAAGGCGATTCCAAAATCAGCCTATCAAAGTGTTTTCAAGATTAGAGGAAACGTTGTGTTTTGCTTGCAAAGGAGATTACTTTGAAGGAAATAAAATTAATATCAATGAATAATTGCACCGTTTTCTTTCAATTAAAGAATTCCGGGTATTTTTTTGTCAGAAGATATGAAAAAAACCACTTGAATATGCAAAATCAATTTATTTAAACAAGACTGTCTCTAACACTGAAAAAATAAAAAAATTAAGATGTGAAAATATAGTAAGATTATTGAGAAAACTAAGCTTAGACTCTTGTCGACCGTCATTGATTTGTATGAGATCGACTTTTGATATTCAGTGCGTTGAGTACAAACCGACTTCTTTTATCCAAAAGGATTAAAAATTAAATTTATTTTTAGATATTTTAACTGGCTTTACATAGAATACAGAAGTAAACAGCAAAAGTCTAAGTATGCCATCTTGTTAAGCATCCGTAATTCATGGCTTCTCTTTGCTATAAAATGATTATAAACAATCAAATTTGCACAAAGTGTAAACAATTTTTTCAATTAAGGGTTTAATTTTCTAGAAGAATTTAACTGTCATACGGTGGTCAGATCTGGCAACTCTATACTTATTTATGTTCAGTTTGATTTAACATTTTATAATAAATAGAGTTACATCAGAGCAACATCTGCAAATTGTGCAAATTTATTAAAAAATCGTGGTTAAGTACGGATAATAGATTAACCATAGATCGTTTTCGCACCACGATTAATGATTTTAATTCATTGGTAAATGAACAACTGCTACTGTAAAGCGTTGTATTGAGTTGATTCGCCGACATTTCACTTCGAAAATTGGACTAAGAGAATGCGCAACTTCGGCTGGCACACGCCTGATATTATATTTAAACACTATTGACGTTATGTTATTTTTGAAATAATACCAGTTTTCAGTTAGAAATTATGTTATCTCAGCATTTAATTCCAATTTAAAGTTCTACACCTCTAAAATAAACACCCTATACATTAATACATGAGAGAAAACAGAAAAGTATCAGCTGGGTTTCAGTTACCATGTGCATCTTTTGGAGTGTCCACCATGGATTATGCAAGCAAGTGTGTTAAAGCGGCTCGTCGTGACAAAAAAACAGATAAGTGCCACATTCACGGGTGGAGAGGCCCTTAACAGTGGCGGACAATGGTACACTTTTGAATATTTTTCATAAATTTCTTTCTAAAATTTTAATATAAATTTTGTTGTTTTTACTTTGAAGCATTTCATATCGAGAAGCAAGAGAGTCTGAAAGTAAAAGATGCAACCTATGTTAGTTATTGTTCTATTTTTAACTGACTTCAAAAAGGAGGAGGTTCTCAAGTTCGTTGGTTTGTCCGTTTTTTTTTTTTTTTCTTAAATGTATGTACATCGATAACTTCTAAAGAACTTGCCCGATTTCCGTCATTTTTTGTCAACAGATATAGTATATTATGAACGCGGAGGTTCCTTTTTAAAAATTGGGCGATATTCGACAAAGGGACGTGTCACTATTAGAAAAACACTGTATTTCAGTTAATATTGACACAAGGGTACTGAAATTTACAGTAAAAGTACTGGGGTAGGCAGAATTATTATAAATTACGGTCAATAAAGTGGGCGTTATTTGACAAAGGGGTGTGGTCATATAAGAAAAACACTGTATCTCAAATATTATTGACACTAGGGTACTGTGTAGGGTACTGGGTAGTACAGGAGTAGCAAAAATAATAAATACAAGATTATGCCATGCGCATGTCTGCCTACGTCATGATCGACACATTGTCAAAATCAGCTCTTTTTCACTGAACAAAACATAAAAAAACAACTGTAGCTGAAAAAAAAAAATCGCATAGAACTATTTCGCACTATATTTCGTCTTTTCTTGCACGAACAGAAAATCAGTGAGAAGAACAGAGAAAGTGTCTTTTCCTATCTACGTCACGAAAGACCTAACGTCTTGCGCAGAACGGGGCAACTTTTTCTGCCTCTGATGGCGTAATCTGATTTCTATTATTTTTGCAGGGGTAGACACAATTTTTAAAAATTTCTGTAAAGAAAGAGGGCGTTATTCGACAAAGGGGTGTGACAATATTAGAAACACACTATATATCGAATAATATTGACGCTAGGGTGCTGAAATTTAGTACATGGGTGGGAAAAGTTATTACAAATTACGGTCAAGAAAGTGCGCGTTATTCACTAATGGGGTGTGGCAATATTAGAAAAACTCTGCATTGCGAATAATATTGACACTAGGGTACTGAAATTTAGTACATGGGTAGGCACAGTTACTACAAATTACGGTAAAAAAGTGGGCGTTATTCAACAAAGGGGTGTGATAATATTATAAAAATACTATATCTCAGTTAACATGCTATCTGCCATGAGGCACATACGGTGTGCCTCAATAAAATGTCCTCGTGGGCTCTGAGGCACAGCGCATGTGCCTCAGTATTTGATTACACATTATAGTTCATGGTTTAAAATAAGTAACTTGAAATGCAAATCTGTAAACGTAGTTCAATTCCGCATGGCCTGGCATACCTAAACCTATCTCTAGTGCATCAAATTTATACCCCCACGATTAAAAAAAAACCCCTTTACTGGGTTTTTAATTTTAAAAACTTTAATTTTGTCACTCCGTTTGTAACGCCCATAAGAAAGCGTGGTAGGTATAGAAAAGTTTATATATTCTTGATCAGCATCATCACCCGAGTCGATTTTGCCATGTCCAACTGTCCGTCATCCACAGTAAACATACAGTAAACGTATACATTAGGCCGTGAGGTACATATGTTGTGCCTCAATGAAATAATTCCAAATTTCACAGAAATATAAAAAAAAGCATTTTCTGATATTTTGTTCGGATTTTCTGATACCAAAATACACTAGATCTTTAAAACAAAAACACTGGCTTTCGGTATTTCAGTAAAAACAAAAAAACGACACATATTAAGTTCGAGTTAAGCGCATTAGTTTTTCTGCCTGATTTCTGTCAGCATTGCATTTCTGTAGCTTTTACGACTTCATATAAAATTGATTAAATTTTTTTCATGTCATATTGCTGAATTCTAATATTTCTGTAATTGATTTAGTAACGTCAGGATGACAAAGAAGGTACTTAAATCAATTTTCAATCTAGTCGAGGAAAGCTACAGAAATTCAATACTGACTGAAATCTCGAAGAATTATAAAAATATATTTAGTTATTACAAAGCAAAAATATTCAGCTATTTAGGCCGCACCCACAATCATAATCTTTTACCATCCCTGCATTATTTTAAACTTTTTTATTTGATGCTATGCTGCCTTGGTGAAACTGTAGTAATTTTAAAAGCTTTGTTCACATAAACATTCTCACTATACTGGCTTGGTTGAGCTTGCAAAGCTCATATTGAATATGACATACTGTGCAACAGCTGCACAAATAATGGATGGAAGACATTGGCTACATTCAGCGTACTCAACATATGCCAACAAAGAAAAAAATCGCTGAAAAGCTTTTATATTCATAAAGTTAGTAATGTTTTTATGATAATAAAACAAATTAGAAAAAAGTTAAAATAAAAAGATTTCGACTTAGTAGATTAGCTAGTTCATTCACTAGGCTATAACTTTGTTATTTTTTGAGATATCGACTTGAAATTTAAACTACATATTCTTAAGACTTTAAGAAAATGCAAAAAAAAAATTGAAAAAAAAGTTCTGGGCATAGACACCCCCTTAAAATATGACTTTAATAATTAAATTTGAAAATTTTATTAAAAACAAATTTTGTGAGTTTTACTTAAAACTCTTAAGTTCAGGCGTTAACGCTCAAAAGGAATACGCCTGAAAGCCAGTAGTAATTCTACATTTGTGTCAAACCGCCTCTGTTAAGTCTACATCACTGCTGCTGGGTTCTTAATGGCTGTGTGGGCTTAATTTTGCTGCCACAATATGTAACAGCCATCTTTCATATTTAATGAATGTCCTTGTACTTTATTCGTATGTGGTATTTTTTTTTCTTTATCTTTTGTAGTTGTGTGAAGCTGTGTATTACGGTTTTTCCAGGGCCATATGAAATCATTTTATATTTATATGCATTTTAAAGTCGGGCATTTATCATCGATAAAGTTGCATTATATTATTGAAAATACTTGTTCGCGTTAAAAGGATGGGTTTTTGTAGGTGGTTACATCCTAACAAAGATTTTCGGAAGATCGTATTAGAAAAGTATGCATTTGGTACACAAAAACTTTTGAAAAAAATAGAATATAATCTATTTAAATAACATTAAAAAATAATTTCTTTATTTAAATATCATAAAATATTTTTTTTTACGTTTATACGGGGTTGATGAATAAAAATTATATATAAATTAAGAAATGTTACACGCAGTTTATAACTAAAATAAAGAATGAACTAGGTGCAGCAGTCGCTAAGCAAATACTTACGTGCTTGCTAGCTACGTGCCACATAAATTGATATGTTGAGAATGCAATTAAATTGGTTCGCTGGCTCCAATAAATTTTTTACAATTAACGAGATATTATGTTTTTTTGTTTGAAAAATTATAATTTTGCAATTTGCAAAAAACTAACAAAAAAGCGAACAAAAGAACTTACGCATGTGTAGAAGAAGAGGTCTTTATATCAGTATGGGCCGATAAAAGTTTCGATTTGCGCATCGCAAGGAAAAACTCGCACACATGTGTACAAAAGTGGAGTTTTCCCACCCACTGATAGAAAATCAGACACTATTGATAGCTTCAACACTCTTAAGCCCTCGTCAATGCACACGTGTATTAAACCCGAGCTGATTTTATTTCTACGGGGTTTAGCTATTTGCCTCCTTATTGCCGCGAAATTCTCAATAGATGCTAAATATTAATTAATATATAAATTTTGTTTTCAAATTAATATATTAATGACTGAATAAAAAAGAACAAAAACAAAATTTGTTTTAAAATATAGTTTTTATTTTCTATACTTATTTTTCTTCGGGTGTGACACCCAGTTTATTGGCGGTGTGACAAAAATTTGTTCATTGAAGGCGGATTAATTGAAAATATTTACGTCTGCCCCTGCACTCAAACCCTTAATTGATATCCAGTATTTCAGTTAGCATTCCTTTTTCCAACACTAAGGGCCAGTTTTTCAGTGCGAGTTTAAACCTTGTTTAACTTAAGATTAGTTAAACGTAGATGAAATTTGATCTGACTTTAACTAAGGAATCAATTTTTCAGTCGTGGTTAAAGAACATGCAGATTAGGGATAAATAATATGGCAACACTTGCAAACGTCAAAAATTTATTGATAATTTTTAACAGCTGACAATAAAAAAACTCATAAAATAAAAATAAAGTGCAAATAAGTGCAAGTGCATCAAAATGAGCAATAAAAGAAGCAACAATTTCAACTCCGAAGAAATTGAATACTTGCTGGCGCTGGTCGCAGATTTTTAAAATATAATTGAATGCAAGCAGACGGACAGAACCAGCAGTGAAGAAAAAAACAAGGCCTGGAAGGAGCTGGAGAAGAGATTCAATTCGCAGTTTGGAGGAATATACAGAACTGCTACCACTTTGAAAACAAAATTTAACAACATGAAGAAAACCGCGAAGAAAAATTTTGCTGAAGATAAGCGGCACACGTATATCACAGGAGGTGGACCCAAGGCAAAGTCCGCTGTAACACATATTGACAACAGTATGATGGAACTATGCGACGGTGAGCAGATGGGTGGCTTTGAAGCTTTGTACGACGACGATGTTATACTAAATGAAGGTAACTATAATTTTTTTTCAATCATGTTATGAACTGATTGTTATGTTGTTTTTACGTTTAAATTTTTTAGATATGCATTCCAACATCAATTGTGATGAAAGAGATCACAGAGAAGTGAGCCAAGATTGTGTAAAAAATACACCCTCAAGCCATGAGAACGAAACAGGTATTTTTTTAATTTTGTACACATGATATCACTGCTTAACACATTTTTATATATTTTCCTTTAGTTGATAAAGAGAACACTGCATCATCCTGGGCTAAGTACACCCCTAACCTTTTGAGAACGCCAAGGCATAGTGTACTGAGACAAGAAAAACAAAGGGGTACGCAGGAAATTTGGGCTGACGTAGCACGAAAAAAAGAAAAAAAAAATTAACGTAGAGATCAAAATTTTAAAGAGGGAAAGCCGTCAAAAAATTATGTTTTTGGAGAAAGAAAACGAACTGAAGTTGAAAAAATTGAATTTAGAGATTCAACTTCTGGAAAATCAGAATAACGCTTACTCTTCCTAATTTCAATTATGCTAAACCTCTTTAATTCTCATAGCTTGAGGGTGTATTTTTTACACAATGTTGGAATGCATATCTAAAAAATTTCAACGTAAAAACAACATAACAATCAGTTCATAACATGATTGAAAAAATTATAGTTACCTTCATTTGGTATAACATCGTCGTCGTACAAAGCTTCAAAGTCGACCATCAGCTCACTGTCACATAGTTCCATCATACTGTTGTCAATATGTGTTACAGCGGACTTTGCCTTGGGTCCACCTCCTGTGATATACGTTACTTCTGCAAAATTTTTCTTCGTGGTTTTCTTCATGTTAAATTTTGTTTTCAAAGTGGCAGCAGTTCTATATATTCCTCCAAACTGCGAATTGAATCTCTTCTCCAGCTCCTTCCAGGCTTTGTTTTTTCTTCACTGCTGGTTCTGTCCGTCTGCTTGCATTCAATTATATTTTTAAGATCTGCGACCAGCGCCAGCAAGTATGTTTCTTTACGTTTTTTGTTTTAATTACTACGTTTTGTTTTAAAGTTGCAAGCAAGCACTTTTTTTGTTTACATTGACTGAAATATTTTTTGTTTTAAAATTAAGTTTTTGAAAATACTTTTGTGTATAATAATATATAATTAATAAAAAATCTCAAAAATTATTACAATGACTCATATTAAAGGGTCAGTGTTTTCTCTTTTGATTGAAAAAAACGGATCGTAATTATTATAAGCGATATCCAAGAACTCTTAAGTTCAATTATATTTTTAGATTTTTATTTTTCTGTTTAAGAATTGTTTCTCAATTTGTATTTTCTCCTCAAATTAAAAATTATTTCTGAATTTTTATTTTTACGCTCAGAAATAAACGTTATTTCCCAATTTTTATTTTTTTCGCTCAAAAGCAAAAATCATTTGACCAGTTTTATTTTTTGTAGGTAGGGCATAAATATATAAAATCAAAATCATAAAATTTGTATGGGAGCCCCCTTGGGAGGGGTCGAAGAGAAAAGGTTCCAAACACAAAAATGTTCCTTAAAAAATTAAATGAGTTAAAAACTAAACGGTTTCAGAAGTAATGGAAATATTTATTTTAATTTTCAAGTAAATTTTTAAAATATTCATTTATTAATACACGTCGTTGTATATTATTGGAGTTTGCACTGCTTACAAAACGATTGTTTGGTACCGATAAAACCCAATCTATTGCGTCTGCAGAATCTGCAGATAAGCTGGGCAGCTCTGTTTCATTATTAAGGCAGCAGATGTTGTGTAAAACGGCGCATGCTACTACAATGCTCTGTATTTTCGTAAAATTTAGACGAACTCCAAGTGATAAAATTGGAAAACGTCTTTTCCAAACACCAAAGCTTCTCTCAACACAGCTGCGTGTTCTTATTTGAGACTCATTGTACAGATTTTCTTCAGCTGTTTGAGTATTAATCAGTGGAGTCATCAAATACTTTTTGATGGGATATCCGCTATCGCCGAGAATAATGCTATCATCAAACTCTCCATTTTCAAGACGGGCATATATCCTTGAGTTCCTTAAAATATTTGCATCGTGCGCAGATCCCGGCCATCGTGCCACAATATTGATAATTTTTAAATCCGCATCACATATAGTTTGAACGTTGATGGAAAAGAAACCTTTGCGATTTCGAAAAAGTTCGGAATTACTTCCACCTGCATATTTAAAATTGTTTATTATTAAGTAACTTCATAACTTCTCATGATATTAATATTTTACCTGGTGATATTATTTTAATATGAGTACAATCAAGGGCTCCAATTACTTTAGGGAATTTGGCAATTGCATAAAACCGTTCCTTGTTTTCGTACAATTCTTCAGCAGTGGTTGGAAATTTTATGAATTGTTCCCTTAGCAGAGCTATGTTATGTGACACAATTGTGACCACTTTGGAAACTGTTGACGTCGAAACTTTAAATATATCACCAATAGACCTCAACATTCCTCCAGTTGCATATATTCTTAAGGTTATCAAGAGCATTTCTTCAGCAGACAAAGCATTATTCCTGTAAGAAATGTTGGAATTAAAAACGCAATTTTATTATCAATTACCTATTTCATTGTTTCGATTGCATGCAGCTATAAAAACATTTCAACCGTATTCTTACAATGCATTTCAAGTTGATCTAAAAAAACCCTTGTAATAGAAGATTTGTGGGAATAATCTACTTACCACGATGTTTTATTTTTAATTTGTGGTCGAATAAGTTCCAGGACGAGATAAGCTGACGACTTTGAAAGTCGAAATCGATCATAAAAACATTTCTCTCCATACAAATGAAAATAGTCTGGACGCGATTGAATTGTTTTAACTCTTCTTAAAATTGTTATGTTAAAAATTTCATAATTTTCAGCATCACTTATGCCTTCCTGGTCCGATAAAGAATACATTTTATTTCGATTTGATTTATATTTGTAATTTTACTTAATAAATTCTCGTCAAGTAATTATGTGTCAAATAAATCATATGTCAAATAGCAACTTAACTAGAGTTTAAACCACCAACTTTGGGCGTTTAAACTAAGTTTAATCTTTGATTACAGTTCACTGAAAAACTCGATTCATGGTTTAAGCTAAGTTTAAACTTAAAACAGAGTTAAACTTCCACTGAAAAACTGGCCCTAAGGAGGTGTATTGTAAGTTAACACACTCAACACGCGTATCTGCTATCGTTCCAAAATGCTGACGATAAGTCATGACAATTTCGCCTAAGAAGCCCAAAACATCGTCAAAAAAACTGCAATACCCACAACAAGCCACAACAACAACAAAAGCAACAAGCCGAACACAGCAACAACAACAAGCAGAACATAAGCTTAAGCTAATAGCCACAACAACAACAAGAATAACAGACGAAGCTTTAGCTTAAGCTATAGGTTAATATTGGTTGGTTGGTTAATATAGGTTTAATACTGTTTATATTTTTAAAGATAGTTCCTTTTGGACTCCTAAACTTGCACATAGTGCTAGTGTTAATCCGGTAAGTATTAAGAGAACGGTGAATAAGACATGTAATAACACTGGCACATAGTGCAAAAGTAAAAATTGATTTTTATCAAAGAAGAAGATTAACTTGTACAGAATCCAATGTCCAGGGGCGAAATTAGCCTAATCCTAATCCTTTAGAGTCGACCTAATTGTTATTTTTTACTGAAATTTGATTAACCATAGTCCTACGTTGGTGAAGAAAACTACATTTTTTTTTTAATATTTAAATATTTCCAAAACCATTTAGTTTAAGGATCCAAGCATACATGACTTTTATTTTATACTGAGTGAGAACGGAAATCATGTACTTTGAGAATCTCAATTATAATTGTTTTCTATATATTCAAAAACTTCAATTTATCATGTTGAGGTGTAGATTTCTACACCATGCCCGTTGAAGCAAGATACTTGTATATTTTGTTTCTATTATATTGTTTGTTTCTGAGAACAATAACTCTTCACATAATGCTGAATCTGGAACATCTCAAAAATGGCGTTATAGAAACCTTCCAGACCAAGTAAAGAAGAGAGGAAGTTGCTTCTTTTGCGTTGAAGAAAAACCAGAACGCAACATACAATCATGAAATACACCAAGAAACTATTTGTAAAGCAACCGAAACAAACGAAATGTGTGCACGGATTGCATTTAAAAAAAAAAAATATATTTTTTTTTTCGTATATGTACTTAAACATTTAATAAAATATTAATTTTTTGCATTTAAAAGAATATGTTCTTAATAAAATCCACACAAAGTCTATGGATGTAGAAATCTACACCTTACCGTAGAATTCTGAATTTTTTCTCAACGTAGGACTAGGGTTCAAATATTGATTTTTATTAACAATAATTATGAACGCACCAAAGTCGTACCTTTTATTGCCATTTTCATAACAAAAACTAACTTAAGTCGGCTATTTCATTTTAAATCAAACCCAAAAATATCTTCAGTCGGCCAATTCACTTTTAGTCGTGCCTTAAACGAACTTCAGACGGCCAAGTCACTTTAACAGACCTATTCTGGCTGTCAACTTACAAAAAATAATTCGTAAAGGTCAGTAAAGGTCAGTTAGTTTCATTAATAAGTCAACGATAGAAGATTTTTTATTCGCGATTTAAATTTTTCAAGGTCACATTGAGATATTAGTTTAGTTTAGTTTAGTTTAGTTTATTGAAAGTCATTGGATACAAAAAATCCTTACAGACTAATTAAAAGTAAAGTACATATTAATTGCAATTTTAAGAATTGCAATTAATAAAATCTTAAAACTATGATAAGAAAATACTATTAACAAAGTTTTTAAAAATTTGTTTAGGAACAAAGAGATCAAATTCATGAGTTATATACAGCTCATTAAATAGAGTTAAAGCCCTGGTTATTGACTCATTTAAGGAGTAATTGGTTTTACAATATTTAACATAAAATAATTTTGATTTTCTTAAATATCTTAATGGAATATAGAAAGTTATAAGCTCTAAAAGAGATCGACAGTCTATATTACCAGAAATAATATCAAGTACAAAAATTAATGATGAAATTTTGCGTCTAGATTCAAGAGACTTAAGTCCCAAAAGCATTAAGCGCGAATTGTAAGGTGGTAATGGATCATTAAAGTTAAATGACCGCAAGGCATATCTGGTAAAATTTTTTTGAATTCTTTCCAGTCTAAGAGATGTTGAGATATAAAATGGACTCCAAATAATGGAAGCATATTCCAATCTAGACCTCACAAAGGAATTAGATAACATTTTGAGAGTAAATGGATCGGAAAAACCGGAGCTGTTTCTTCGTATAAAGGCAAGTAATGAGTAGGCCTTAGGTATAAGGGCATTGACATGGTGGGTAAATGTAAATTTTGAGTCGAAAATGACCCCAAAATCGCGAATTGTAGAAATGGTTTGAATTTTAGAGTCTAAAAGAGAATAAGTGTTACATAAAGTGTTTAAAGAGAGTTTAGAGAGGGTGATATGAAAACATTTTGAATAGTTTAAAGTAAGGCCATTCAATTTACTCTAATTTAAGACTCTAGAAATGTCGGCTTGCATATCAGCAACATCTGCAGAGCATGATATTTTCTTAAATAATTTTAGATCATCCGCATACAATAGAAAACGAGACCTCCAAATGTACTTAGAAATATCGTTTATGAATAAAATGAAAAACAAAGGGCCTAGGATACTACCCTGAGGAACACCTGAGGTAGTAACGAATTCCAAAGACTTGATATTTTTTATACAAACAAAGCATGTTCTGTCTGACAAATAAGATGCAATCCAATTTAAGAAACTCGAATGAAAACCCATTTTTGATAGCTTTCAAAGTAACAATTTATGCGAGACTCTGTCAAATGCTTTGGAGAAATCAGTATAGATCACGTCAACCTTATATCCCAGTTCAAACGATGAAACACAGAACTCCGACAGTAGAGCTAGATTTGAAACCGTGGAGCGACCAGCAACAAAACCGTGTTGTTTAGGGTAAATATAACGTTTAGTTAAAAAACTTAATTTCGCCATAATAATACTCTCAAAGAGTTTAGATACATTTGAAAATTTACAGATTGGACGGTAGTTTTCCCACATTGTTTTAAACTCCAGATTTAAAAATAAGAGTAATAGATGAAATTTTCCAACACTTAAGAAAATTCCCTTCAGATAAAGATTTATTAAAGATATATCAGAAGAACAGCTAAGCCGTTTGCGCATTTCAGGAAAATAATTGTAGGAAAACCATCAATATCTTCTTTGGATGATGTTTTCATATCCATTATGGATTCAATGACTTCGTCAACTGACACAGACATGGACCCAATATCAGTAAAAGGTTCAATGGAATTATCATTAATATTTACGGCTGAATCATTGTCTAGAACGAATGGACTTGAAAAACTTAGCAAAAAGATTTACTGTATCAGCAATGCTAACTGAGGTATTATCATTTAAATACATTGAAGTGGGAATTTGCGAACCACCTCTCTTAGACTGCACAAAATTCCAAAAAGATTTAGGGTTGGATTTTATGTTAGATTCACAACGCAAAATGTACTATTTGTACAAAAACTTATTTAGAAAATCAAATTCGCGCATAAAATGTAAATACTTTGCTTTGTATGTAGGCTCATTAGTAACCTTAAATAGCTTTAAAAATTTATTTCGTAAGTTTTTGAGCTTTTTTAGACCCCTCGTATGAAAATTATTATGATTCATTTTAGGAATGCGAGGAATAAAAACATCGCAAATAGATGAAAGATGCGTTTGAAATAAACTATAACATGACTCAGCACTATTACACTAAGGGAAATAATGCATATTAACATTATCTACGCCTGAGTATCAATTTTATTTAAATATTTACGTGGATAAATCAAATATTTTCCCTACAACTCGTTTTTTTCCCGTATTTGAATTTTATTTATACCACACACGTACACACATATTCCATACAAGCAAGCAGCAACAGCATCGCACACGTACACACATATTCCGACAAGCAGCAACAGCATCGCACTCTGTTCTCTTGCAGTTGCAACCTTAGTTCTTATAATTCTCATTTCGTTTTTGTTGCAAGGGTAGTATAACAGGGATATTTGGCCGTACGTATGAGCGATTGCGTGCTGAAATAATGCAATTATATATAGGGTGGAGTGACAACTCGACATTTTCCCACGAATGTGTCGCACCGATTGTCATTTGCCTGCATATTTTGCTTTATTAGTTTGCTTTATTATTGCCATTAGCATGGTTACTTTATTTTCTTTTTTCGTTCTTTAGTTTTATACTATTTTTGACATATGGTGTCATAATATTGCACCGACTCAAAAATAATATAATATTAAGGAACGAAAAAAGAAAATAAAGTAACCATGCTAATGGCATTAATGGACGCAGCTTGTGAGAAATATTTGAATATATTGTTTTATAATTTCAATATTTTTTATATCAATTTCCTTTAGATGTGATAGTTTTATTTTCAAATAGTAAATTTTTAAAAGATATATAAAAAATTCGTGCATACTTTTTAATATATTTTTTTATTATTTCTGTTTAAATATTTTAATATTTTATTTAATTAAAAAAGTTTTTAAATGAATTTTAAATATTTACGTAGTCGATTTATGCAAATGCGTTATTGGTGCAAAAATGACTCGCTTTTTGGATAAATTAAAAAAGTTTTTGGATAAATTTAATATTTTTTTCCCTTAGTGTACCACCAAATAAAACGCTCAAATTTACATTATGCAGTACATTATTTAAGATGTTAAAATCACAGATATTAAAGTTATACTTCTTTTTTTCTGGGTGTGTGTCAAAAAACTTATAAAATTCAATCACTACAACAAGTGGCTTATGATGCATGCAAGATATGGAAAGAGGATGAAAACATTCACTAACATCATATTAAATATTTGAAAAAAAATAAATAAGGTCTAACAATTTATTTAAATCATTAAAAATATGGTTGATTTGGTGTATATTAATACTGCAAAGGCTATCAATAAAGTTTATTTCGTGAGTCTGGTTAATATTTGTTGGAGTTAAGTCCCTAGAAATATATGTCCAAATAATTTTTGAGAGATTAAAATCGGCCATTACGCAAATGTGAGATTTAGCCTCCATAGATGAGTTAATATTTATTATACTTTCAAGATGATCCGCATAGATTGCATCAATGCTATTTGGTGGAATATACGAAGCACAGATATAAAGAGATCCGTTCGCAGTTAACACACGAACTCAAATTTGGTCAAGCAAAGTATCTGTATTAATAAGTGGTTGCAGCGAAGAGCACAGTATACGCTTAATAGCAATGAGTACACCGCCACCACGTTGAAGTCCAGTTTTCAATGCATCTCAATCCTTCCGATATACATCAAAAATGTTGAGATCAAAAAATTCAGCATCACAAAACCCCATTAGCACCCCACCATCAATAAAATAAAAAAAAAAAAAAATACATGAACTCAATAGAAAATTGTCTGCTGATAATAAGTCAGCTTAAATAAATAATAGGTCAGTCGTACTTCTTAACCAAATTAATTAATTATGTTGCGTTTTCGAGATTTCTCATGGCGTATGAGTGATTTTTAATTATTATTATGTCCCATTTATGTTGCGTATACGCTATGGTGACAATATTTCATTAAACAAAATACAGCGTTTGGAAAAATTATATTAGATACTAGCTGGTACCCGACGCGTTGCTGTCGTAGCGGAAATAATTTCTATCTCTATCTGAATCTCAAACTCAGTCTCAATCTCAATCTCAATCTCAATCTCAATTTCAATCTCTATCTATCTCTATCTATATCTCTATCTCTTTCTCTATCTCTAACTCTATCTATATCTCTATCTCTATCTCTATCTCTATCTCTATCTCTATCTCTATCTCTATCTCTATCTCTATCTCTATCTCTATCTCTATCTCTATCTCTATCTCTATCTCTATCTCTATCTCTATCTCTATCTCTATCTCTATCTCTATCTCTATCTCTATCTCTATCTCTATCTTTATCTCTATCTCTATCTCTATCTCTATCTCTATCTCTATCTCTATCTCTATCTCTATCTCTATCTCTATCTCTATCTCTATCTCTATCTCTATCTCTATCTCTATCTCTATCTCTATCTCTATCTCTATCTCTATCTCTATCTCTATCTCTATCTCTATCTCTATCTCTATCTCTATCTCTATCTCTATCTCTATCTCTATCTCTATCTCTATCTCTATCTCTATCTCTATCTCTATCTCTATCTCTATCTCTATCTCTATCTCTATCTCTATCTCTATCTCTATCTCTATCTCTATCTCTATCTCTATCTCTATCTCTATCTCTATCTCTATCTCTATCTCTATCTCTATCTCTATCTCTATCTCTATCTCTATCTCTATCTCTATCTCTATCTCTATCTCTATCTCTATCTCTATCTCTATCTCTATCTCTATCTCTATCTCTATCTCTATCTCTATCTCTATCTCTATCTCTATCTCTATCTCTATCTCTATCTCTATCTCTATCTCTATCTCTATCTCTATCTCTATCTCTATCTCTATCTCTATCTCTATCTCTATCTCTATCTCTATCTCTATCTCTATCTCTATCTCTATCTCTATCTCTATCTCTATCTCTATCTCTATCTCTATCTCTATCTCTATCTCTATCTCTATCTCTATCTCTATCTCTATCTCTATCTCTATCTCTATCTCTATCTCTATCTCTATCTCTATCTCTATCTCTATCTCTATCTCTATCTCTATCTCTATCTCTATCTCTATCTCTATCTCTATCTCTATCTCTATCTCTATCTCTATCTCTATCTCTATCTCTATCTCTATCTCTATCTCTATCTCTATCTCTATCTCTATCTCTATCTCTATCTCTATCTCTATCTCTATCTCTATCTCTATCTCTATCTCTATCTCTATCTCTATCTCTATCTCTATCTCTATCTCTATCTCTATCTCTATCTCTATCTCTATCTCTATCTCTATCTCTATCTCTATCTCTATCTCTATCTCTATCTCTATCTCTATCTCTATCTCTATCTCTATCTCTATCTCTATCTCTATCTCTATCTCTATCTCTATCTCTATCTCTATCTCTATCTCAATCTCTATATCTATCTCTATCTCTATCTCTATCTCTATCTCTATCTCTATCTCTATCCCTATCTCTTTCTCTATCTCTATCTCTATTTCTATCTCTATCTCTATCTCTATCTCTATCTCTATCGCTATCTCTATTTCTAAGTGGAACGACTCGTGTAAATTGATAACCAAATTTCGAGGCTATGCTACCTATAATTCCAAAGTTAATCGATATCGCAAATTTGGCTTGTATGGGCGGAGCCACACCCCCTTGTTCAATGACGTCTCAGTTTTCTAGTTGATGGATATCACCCAATAGTAATTCCATACTGAATTTCGTTGTTATGCGACTTTTTGTTCCAAAGCTAGCTGATATCAAAAATTTAAAGTGTATGGGCGGGGCCACACCCCCTTTTCCAAAGCCCATCCCAGTTTTATAGTAGACATATTTCACCAAGTGGCAACTCCGTACTGAATTTCATTATTATGCGGCATTTAGTTCCAAAGCTATTCGATATCATAAATTTGAATTGTATGGGCGGTGCCACACCCCTTTGGCCTATACTTGCTCAATTTTGCCAGTCGAAAGACACAACTAAATAGAACGTTCTAACCGAGTTTCATTAATGTGTGACTTATAGCTCGAAAGTTATACCGAAAATTTGGTCTGCTGAAAAAGTGCCACGCCCCACGTCCAACGCCCATAAAATTTTACCTGTGGAACGGCTCTTGTAAATTGAGGTACAACACCGAATTCCGATACTATGCGACCTATAACTTCAGAGCTATTCGCTACCGTAGATTTGGGTTGTATGGGAGGTGCCACGCCCCCTTATTTTAGGGGGATGAAAAATAGATGTTGTTCGATTCTCACCCCTGACTAATATCCTCGCTAAGGATCACGAAAATCGGTCGAGCCGTTTCGGAGGAGTTCGATCACGCACCCCGTGACAGAAGAATTTTATATATTAGACTAGCTGGTACCCGACGCGTTGCTGTCGTAGCGGAAATAATTTCTATCTCTATCTGAATCTCAAACTCAGTCTCAATCTCAATCTCAATCTCAATCTCAATCTCAATCTCAATCTCAACCTCAACCTCAATTTCAATCTCTATTTCTATCTCTATCTCTATCTCTATCTCTATCTCTATCTCTATCTCTATCTCTATCTCTATCTCTATCTCTATCTCTATCTCTATCTCTATCTCTATCTCTATCTCTATCTCTATCTCTATCTCTATCTCTATCTCTATCTCTATCTCTATCTCTATCTCTATCTCTATCTCTATCTCTATCTCTATCTCTATCTCTATCTCTATCTCTATCTCTATCTCTATCTCTATCTCTATCTCTATCTCTATCTCTATCTCTATCTCTATCTCTATCTCTATCTCTATCTCTATCTCTATCTCTATCTCTATCTCTATCTCTATCTCTATCTCTATCTCTATCTCTATCTCTATCTCTATCTCTATCTCTATCTCTATCTCTATCTCTATCTCTATCTCTATCTCTATCTCTATCTCTATCTCTATCTCTATCTCTATCTCTATCTCTATCTCTATCTCTATCTCTATCTCTATCTCTATCTCTATCTCTATCTCTATCTCTATCTCTATCTCTATCTCTATCTCTATCTCTATCTCTATCTCTATCTCTATCTCTGTCTCTATCTCTATCTCTATCTCTATCTCTATCTCTATCTCTATCTCTATCTCTATCTCTATCTCTATCTCTATCTCTATCTCTATCTCTAACTGGAAAGACTCGTGGAAATTGATAACCAAATTTCGAGGCTGTGCTACTTACAATTCCAAAGTTATTCGATATCGCAAGTTTGGCTTGTATGGGCGGAGCCACACCTCCTTGTTCAATGACGTCTCAGTTTTCTAGTAGAAGAATATCACTCAATATTAATTCCATACTGAATTTCGTTGTTAAACGACATTTAGTTCCAAAGCTATCTGATATCAAAAATTTAAAGTGTATGGGCGGAGCCACACCCCTTTTTCAAAACCCATCCCAGTTTTATAGTAAATATATCACCAAGTGGCAACTCCATACTGAATTTCATTATTATACGGCATTTAGTTCCAAAGCTATTCGATATCATAAATTTTAATTGTATGGGCGGTGCCACACCCCTTTGGCCTATACTGGCTCAATTTTGCAAGTCGAAAGACACGACTAAATAGAACGTTCTAACCGAGTTTCATTAATGTGTGACTTATAGCTTGAAAGTTATACTGAAAATTTGGCTGAAAAAATGCCACGCCCCACATTCAACGCCCATAAAATTTTACGTGTGGAACGGCTCTTGTAAATTGAGATAGAACACCGAATTCCGATACTAAAAATAAATAAATAAATAACTGGCCATTTCAGCCCTTGAAAGGACTTTGACCTAGCTTCTTATGATCAATTGTGTTGTGCGTGTTATTAAGTTTGTACACAATTGACCGAGAAATGGACCTACAGGCTTAACGCCGACTCCGAACGGCGATGAACGAAATGTTCTTATTCTCAAGAAGCTTTACATGGCATTTTGATTACTCTCTGAGGTTTGCCATTGTCTGCAGAGAGGTGGCGGCCGTACAGAAAAATTCAAATAATTTTCTGTCGCTGCTGGGATTCGAACCTGGGTTTCCAAAGTTCGTTGACATAGCGGCCACGCACTTTAACCAACTACGCCACGGACGCCACACAATTCCGATACTATGCGACCTATAACTTCAGAGCTATTCGCTACCGTAGATTTGGGTTGTATGGGAGGTGCCACGCCCCCTTATTTTAGGGGGATGAAAAATAGATGTTGTTCGATTCTCACCCCTGACTAATATCCTCGCTAAGGATCACGAAAATCGGTCGAGCCGTTTCGGAGGAGTTCGATCACGCACCCCGTGACAGAAGAATTTTATATATTAGAAGATAAATATTTAATAATTTTTATAATTAATTAATTAATCTTGATTATAATTAACTTTTATTTTGTGCTGCTTATACAATGGCAGCATGGATTAAAATGGACTGAATGCCAAGGCTTGGTTCGGTTAATAAATCTAAATTTTCCACCTTTTATTTTCACCTTTCTTCCTGCCTTTTTGGAGTGTTCTTGAAATCATGTCATTCAGGTGAGCGGAATACGCCCACACCGAATTGCATATCTTCAAACACAACAACAAGGAAATGAGAGATAAAAAGTTAAAAAAAAGCCTGTAGAATAAGTTGGCCAATGGGCCTTGTTTTTTTGTTGGCCGTGTTTGGCCAATAAATAAATAAATATTTGAAATCATATTACATTTAATTTTGTTTTTGAATTTTGAGTGCGCAACTAAGTTATCACTGTTTCCATGGTATAATTAATCAGGTAGGTGTGACAGTTTACCAGCCAACATGAATTGTCAAAAATCATACAAGACAAGCGGGAAAAATTGTGCGTAAAAAGCAAGAAAATATGCAATTGTCGCACAATTACATACCAAAATCTTTGAACTGTACGAAAAGTAAAGTGACATATGTTTTAAAAAAGTTTAATGAGACCTTATCAGTGAAACGAATACCTTGAAGTGGAAGAAAAACGGATTTGTGTCGCAGTCGAAGGTCATGGAAGTAGTTTCTTTATTCAGAAAAAATCCTGGACTTTCGTTACGAGATGGAGCAAGAAAGGTGTTGGTTTAAAATAAAATAAAAAAATGTTTGCACCAAATCGAAACGACAATTCGAAGCGAAATTATAAAGTGAAGATATCCATAAATTTGATTGTGTGATTATGGACGACGAGACGTATGTAAAAGCGGACTTTAGGCAAATCCTTGGCTCTGAGTTTTATACTACATAGAAGAGAGGACAAGTCACAGGTATAATTAAGTTAAAAATGTTGAACAAGTTTCCAAAAATATATTTGGTTTGGCAAGCCATCTGTCAGTGTGGTTTTAAAAGCAAAATATTTATTACTACGGACATTATTAATCAAGATATTTATGTAAAGGAGTGTTTGTAAAGGCGCTTACTGCCATTAATAAGGCAACATAAAGGTAGAGTTCTATTCTTTCCCGATTGGCAGTTTGCCGCAACCGAACTTCGTACGTCGTGCTTGAAATCGTTATTTGCAAACGTTTCAACAGTTGTCATAATAATAGTCAGTTGCAAGAAACGCGTCATTTAGTTGCAGGAAATTAGTTTCGTTTGTCATAAACGCAGCAATTGAAAAATTAATTTTTCCCAACTGAAAACTTCGTTTGTTTTTCTCTTCGTTATATAAACACAACGCTTATAGTTCAGAGTTATTTTTTGGACAAATGGTTTCTATATAAAAAAATTAGTAATTTACTTAATACGCGAATGGAGATAGCAACAGAAGTGCAACGAGAAGACGGACGGGCATAGGGAGAAAGATAATTAATATAATAAATAATAATAGTCGCAATAGCTTGCGATATATATATATATATATATATATATATAAATATTAGCGTGGCCGTTATTTTTTTTTTTTAAATTTCTTATACTCTCTCCCCCCAAATCGGTTCAGTTTTATGTAAAAAAAATACAAAAAAGTTTCAAAGCGATAAGTTGTGTTTAAGGGGTGTCGCCCGCCCCTCAAAGTTGGCCTTCAAGCCCATTTATTCAAATGTAATTTGTTTGTATATGAGTATCTTTTTAAAAAAACATTTTACAAGAATATGATGTATGGCAATATTTTAGCTCTTTTAATCAACAACATTAGCCTTAAAGAAAGTTTTTTGATAAAATCAATATTTTAGAAAATAATGAAGAAAATAACCAACAAAATACCAAAAATTATATGTACCAAAATTAAATTTATATGGAAATTATTTGTTCTAAGCATGTGCGTTAAAAGCTTATGTCTATTAAATTATTTCATACATAGCTATACTACGTATAGTCAAAAGAAAACTAAACAAAAACAAAATTATTGAGTTATATTAAAAAATTTATAACTCTTGGCTTACTGTAGATTTCTTAGAGTTCGAAAACCGACGACGATAGTCGCTAACAACCTGCAGTACAAATTGTTTTCGCTCTTCATTTCTTGTAAAGAGCTTATTATACTCCTCCATCAACTTCACTCCTCTTTCGGCGGTATCATTGATGACTCTTAATTTTTTTAATGTTTTTACCGCTGTCATAAAGCAATCCTGCGCAGGCCATTCGGACGGAGTTAATGTCATAAAAGACGTCTCAATTTGAAATCTCTCAAAAAAATTTCTTGTTTGAGAAGAAACAAACTGCTCAAGCCCACCACTAATGAATTTTGAAACTGTTTGTTTTCCCATTGTGGCGCGGTTAAAGTTAATTTGTTTTTCTTTTTCAATAGTCAAAGCAGCGACCATATTTTCTTTTGTTGCATCTACGACATTGTTGTCAAAAAACGCAAATGCAATAGCCTCCCCATTTAAATACCATAACTGGTTTTTGAATTTTTTGACGGCAACCTGCGAGATTCCTAAATCAATATTTTCAAAATATTTTAATTTTGACAAAACATTTAAGTCGGTGTATGGTGCTTGTATTGCTAAGGGAGCAGAAAACCAGGCTTCAACATATACGGCGACAATAAAAATGCAAATTTGACGTAGTCCAATGCTTTCAGATTCTGTCAAGTTAAACTCTTCACGAAACAAATATATTTTCAAGCTGTAAATAGCTTTTCCCATCCAACGCGCATGATGATAAGCACCCGGTGAACGAATTATTACACTGTTTGGCGGTTTTTTAGGTTCTCACCCAGGAATAGCACGGTAAGTTCTAGTAACTCCTTATAATCCTCTCTAGGTTGTACTTCTTGTAAGATTGTGTTAACAAAACTTACAACCCGAGGTTTTTTGTTTTTCAAATAATTATTTACCACTTCATCTTGCATTCCTTGCTGCCAGTTGTTAACGTTTAATTTTGGCTATGCATTTTTAAATTTTTCAAATATTGTTACGTTAGGGCTTGACTGATTTTGAAATTTTTCCTCAAACACACTTCTCAGTACAACTTCATAAATGTGGTCGCTTCATAAAACTTCATAAAAGAAAATATGGTCGCTGCTTTGAATATTGAAAAAGAAAAACAAATTTACTTTAACCGCGCCACAATGGGAAAACAAACAGTTTCAAAATTCATTAGTGGTGGGCTTGAGCAGTTTTTTTCTTCCCAAACAAGAAATTTTCGAACTCTAAGAAATCTACTGTAAGTCAAGAGTTATAAATATTTTAATATAACTCAATAATTTTGTTTTTGTTTGGTTTTATTTTGACTACACGAAGTATAGCTATGTTTGAAATAATTTAATAGACATAAGCTTTTAACGCACATGCTTAGAACAAATAATTTCCATATAAATTTAATTTTGGTACATATAATTTTTGGTATTTTGTTGGTTATTTTCTTCATTATTTTCTAAAATATTGATTTTATCAAAAAACTTTCTTTAAGGCTAATGTTGTTGATTAAAAGAGCTAAAATATTGCCATACATCATATTCTTGTAATATGTTTTTTTAAAAAGATACTCATATACAAACAAATTACATTTGAATAAATGGGCTTGAAGGCCAACTTTGAGGGGTGGGCGACACCCTTTAAACACCCCTTAAACTTTTTTGTATTTTTTTTTACATAAAACTGAACCGATTTGGGGGGAGAGAATAAAAGAAATCAAAAAAAAAATTTTCTCCATACAACTAACGGCCACGCTAATATATATATATAAAGTTCATATGCAAAAGTTCAAGTCCATATATTAAGTTTTGGAGAATTTAAAGAAATTTTACATTTTTGGTAAAGTCACTTTGTATGGGAGGTAGGCGTGGTTTTCACCCGATTTAGTTGAATTTCATACTCAGAGTGTATATTATATATCAAAGCTCATACGCAAAATTTAAATTTCATATATTAATTTTTGTGGAATTCTAAGAGATTTTACCGTTTTGATAAAGTCACTTTGTATGGGAGGTAGGCGTGGTTATGATCCGATTTGGCTCATTTTCGAACTTGACCTTTATTTTTTATATAAAAGCTTAAATATCGAGTTTCGTGATGATAGCTTGAAAATTACGGCTGTAATCGTGACGACAGACGGACAGACGGACAGACAGACGGACATGGCTAAATCGACTCGGGTGGTGATGCTGATCAAGAATAAATATATTTTATATACCTACCACGCCTCTTTATGGGCGTTACAAACGGAGTGACAAAATTGATATACACCGTTTACGTTTTTAAACATAGGGGTATAAAAATGTACTCGATTTGCGCAGATTTCCCTGGCCTCATTAGCATGTAATATATCGAAATAACACCCCCGGACCTATTGGATCATACTATGCGTGTTTGAAACTAAATTTTGGTGGGAATCAATTGAAAAAAAATCAAGGTAGAAGCGAGATATAAGCAGGTAAAAATGGCTAAAATGGCTAAAATGAAGAAAAATGCAAACTTCAAAGCGCTATAACTAGGCAACAAATGGTCAAAACTGATCGTTCTGGGTCGCAAAATGTTGGAAGTTGAGCAAACAAACAAAATGCAACCCGGGAAGTTAGAAAATATTATCGTTCGTCAAAGTTATAAGCCCAAGAAGATGCTGTAAAAAGGCTTAAATACGTATGTATATATCAATGAATAATACATTTATAGTCCGTTACTTTGGGTTTTGCAATTTTTTACTAAAAAGTACGTATTATTACAAAGAGAATGGCGTAAGAACGAGTTTGAAATCTTATTTCTACGCCGAGATATGATTTTTTTAACACATGGCCTAAAACAGTTGTTTTTTGAGCTTTGCTAGTGTACCGTAGAGCAGGGGCGGTGGTTCCGAAATTTTAAATCTATGAAAATCATCTAGTATTCATGCCAACTGTCGATGATCAACCTGGCGCAGCGATTCCGGAGACCCGTGGTGACGCTGATTTGGCGAAATTTCATGGAATTACCCATATATAAGATATGTTTTTAAGTTGATGACAACTGAATATTCGTTTGAAGCAAATACAACTCGCAAACGAAGTGTAGTTGGTGAACTTTTCAGTTGTGGTAAACGAAAAATTTCTTTGCATGTGTCATTACAGCCGTCTCCCCAAGAACTGATATGAAAGTCATGGGGTACATTTTATTCACACGGACAACAACCCGCCGGAACTGCACAGAATTGCAAACCATTGAAAAATACTGGGTGATTATTAAAAGAAAATTGTTGAAAACGAAGAGACATTAAAAATGAGCGCCAGCTTAAAATTAAAATGAAATGGCAGCAAGTAGCAACAACCGTTACAAAAACTGGTGTCCATCGTCTGATGAACGAAACCAATTATAAATTACGCCATTTTGTTTATAATAAAAAGAATTCATATACTTATGCTTTATTTTTTAATGAAATCCTCTAAATTAAGTACAAAGTATTAAGTACAAAAATGGGAGGTAGCTTGTACAATTATTTTATTATAACAATTTCCTTTTGACCAACATTTTTAGTGTCCATTCATTATGTTTGGGATTCAACAAAAATGCGTTGAAAATTTGGCTTTCTGTGCACACAAGTTACGATTTCGTCATCTTCTTCATGACTACACTGACCACAAGCATTTTGTTTTATCTTATCTTTTTTAAAGCCTATCTAACAAACAACGATGGCAAATGGATTATATTAAGTCTTTGATTAAACTTAGCCCCAAGCAAATAGTTTATATATCCAAGTTGAAATTAATTTCTATAAAAAATTCTTAAACAAGCAACATTTTTTCGATTATAGTTCAAAAAGTTCATTTTAATTCAGGATGGAAGATTTAATTTTCAGATTTTTTGCAAAACAAACCTGTATGGTATACATTCTTACATACAAGTAAGATATCACACCTTATCCGTATAGTTGAATTTAAGTCCAGTATAAATGTTTAAATATTTTTTGTTTTTCCCTGGTGTCCATGCATCAGAGGCAATATATTTTGTTGTCTTAAATTTCTTGCTTTCACAACCTTATTATTAGGAACAAAATTTATTGTCCGCCTGCGGCCAGAAACAGTGTGTTTTTTATTTTGTATAAATCTTCAGTATCTACCTAACAAATTTCTCTTGCCACTAGCGCTTTTGACCCTCGCTTATCTGCGACTATAACAAGCCAACCTAATCATTTCTTATTTGTCACTCCTTGAAGTATGCTCAAAATTATTCGACGTCAGCAGACTCTTCTGAATCTTCCATAAAATCTACTTTAATCGCATCAACCAGAGCTTTTCTCTCGTTGTTTACGAGATGCCAAAGGGACCTTACCAACACATACATAAATACAAACACACGCATTTCCAAGCGCACATTAAAAAAAAAACATCCTGGTGAGACTCATGGAAAAACTAAGCACAAAGTGCATAAATCACTAACATCCTCCGCGGATTTTGGATCAACCCAGAAGCAGGGGCAACACATGAATAAGTATCTCAGCACAATAAGTTGTTTAACGTTGTTTTTTGTTTTTTTTTTTTTTGTATTGTTTATTCGACTTAATTTTTGTCTCTTGGTTTTTTGCTACAAGAAAAACTAAAAAATATATCAAATCCCGAAAGTTATGAGTATCTTTTTTTTTTATTTTTCTTAGCCTTCACATGAGCCGTCAAACACTACATTATGTTGATAGACATGATTTTATTGATCAAAATAAAAAAGAAATTCCAGAAATAAAAAAAGAACTGCGTATAAAATCAGTGCAATCAGTTGAAGTCAGTGCAAAAATAAAAATTCAAAAATTGTTTAATGGTTTTTGCAAATAGCTCTTCCATATTTTCTATATCAGTGCAATCAAATTTTGAAGGTATAGGCACTTTCATCACACTTCATGCTTACAGCTTGAATATTACTCAGTGTTTAAGGATTTGAAAATGACGGTGTTAGGTTTCAGTCTAATATTTTTATTCATAATTAGTTTCTCCCGAGGTATATTTAACAAGGTAGTGTTAGTAGTTGAAATTCTCTCTTGTGGTGGGACAGTACCTGTCAAAATCAGCTGTTTACGAATATTTTTTTATTCGCTGTTTTTTTTCTTTTTTATGCTCTTCTTATGCTTGCTTATGTTTGACAGCTGCTGTACCCACCACTCCGAGATGAGACTACCTTGTTAAATATACCGTTTCTCCCATACCAACGGAATTCAATGGTTCTGAACGCTGAAAGAGAATTTTTAGAGCTTTTTGATTGGCCAGAAAAATCCTTTGTATAGCAGTTTTGAAATCAGACCATTAGTATTTTAATTGTGAAAAGTTTCGCTTTGTTACAATTATCCCAAATTTGCATTTTAATTCCAATCAATTTCCTTTTCTTAAATTTGTTCCAATGAAGGGTGTATCAACAGAGGTGTAAGGTTGCAATATTATTTAATAGCTGGTTGCTTGGTAGCTTCGAGAGATATTTTACTATAATTAGAGTGGCCCCCGTTTGTATGAAACAAAATTTAGCTCGAATTGTTGACACTGTTAACTGTGTCGTTAACAATTCGAATTTCATGAAGAAGAGTTGATGCTCAATTATAGTTATCATTAGAATTCCATTTATCCACTGGAAGATACAGGAAGTCCGTCGCAATGTTAAGAGGCATATAGGTGTTTTTTTTGTTTTTTTTAGCTTTGAACCAAGGATTTCAGGTGGAATACCTATTCAGTCAAGTCTGCCTTGGTTCGAAAATGGGGTGATAGATTAGTGGGAAGAAAAGGGCAATCAAGTGAAACACGTGTAGAATGTTCTAAGCGTGGTGGAAAGCCAAAGAAACATGTGAATTTGAATCAGAGGCAAGTGTTATGTCTTAACCTCAGTCAATTCAAGTTATAAGGCAATCTCATCCACAAACTTCTCTACCATCAACTACAACTTCAAGTTGTAAATAACATATTGATGAATTTTTAATCTCAGTTGGTTTGAAATGATAGAAAATTTAGAAAGGTTTTTAAAGCGAAGGACCATAGCCTGGCCGGGAATCGAACCCGTGACCTCTAGGGTGGCAGTCGAGCACGCTACAAACTCGACTTCCGAGGCCTTTTTTTTCAGCGGAAAAAAATTATTCTAGTTCACGCGATAGCCACTTAAACAAGGATTAATTTGTTTTTTGTTTTCTTTTTTCTGAGATGTTCCAGACTGGTGATATCCTCCAAACCGTCAATTTTTTGGCATTTTTAAAAAAAAAAATTAAATGACGTTAGAAACCGCTTCAAAAATTCTGAAAATTTTTTTGTATTCTTTAAATGTCAATAAATATATATGCAAAATTTGAAAACGATATCTTGTTTCCTTCTATGGAAAAAAATTCCCGAACATTTTTTTTTTTTAATTTGTAACCCGCTTAAACCCTTCAAAAAATTTCAGCGTGTTTTCTCCAAAAATGACAAAAAAGTTCAAATAAATTTACGACAGGTATTGAAAGCTTTGTACAACTTACATAGAATTTGCAATTTGTATTGGTGAAATATTAAATGAATTGGTTTTGGATTTTTTTTTTAATATTTTTAACAGTAAAACCAGGGTCTAATGTGGTGACAGCCCTGAAATTCCAAAATTTTTGTAAGACAAAAATCAAAAATATTTAAAAAAATTAATTTTAAAGTCATTTCAAATAAGACAAGGTTTTTAAGATTTTTCTATTATGTTTTTTTTTTTTTTGTGTTCGAAATGCCAGAAACAGGCACCTTGCGGATTTAAAAAAAAAGTAAATTTAACCAGCTATAATTTTGTTCTTAGAATTTTGTTTTTTTTAATTTTTTGCACAAAACAGCTCAAGACTATGCCATAAGCATCAGTGTTGTTGTTGGTTAACATTTTGCATTTTTGGATTTTTGAGAACTTTCGTAAAAATACCCAAAATCGACATTTTCGGAGAGATACATTCTAATAAAAAAGCTCATAACGACCAAGTTATTCAAAGTAACTCCACAAATTTACGAAAACTTTCACCACAACGAATTGTGATAACATTTTCTATAGTAAAATTTTCCATAGAATCCAAATATCGTAATGATTTTTTTCGATTAGCTCCAATTTTTTATATAAATGGCAAAATTAAAAAATCCACTATTGGGAACACATACTTCACTTAAATGCTTGTAAAAACTTACATGTTCAGTCAATGAATTTTTGTAATAAAATTCTCTATCAGATAAGAGGGCTAAATTTTTCTCTCCGATATAATTATTTCGAGATATAGGGCTTCAAACATAAAAATGTTTATAAAAAAACAAAAAAAGTGATTTTTTTTACCTGTTTGCGATCATAACAGCCATATTACTGATGCTATTGGCACATATTATACCTTAAAATTTTAATCTGACTCTCTTCTACTACATGCAATTAAATTAAAATTCATTGACTCGACATGTAAGTTTTTACAAGCATTTGTGTGTTCCCATTTTTTTTAATTTTCACTTTTTAATAAGAAATTGGTGCCAATCGAAAAAAATCATTACGATATTCGGATTCTATGGAAAATTTCACTATATAAAATGTTATCGCAATTCGTTGTGGAAAACCTTGTTGAGTAGTGTAATTATACAATTTGTTTATTTGTTGTGTTCTTTCAGAAAATACTTCAACAAAATTTCATTGCAATTTTTTCAAATTTGGATTTTTACGATTTTTTTATTACAATTAGAATTTTTTTTTTAAAAAGTAAAATATCAAAACTCTGGTAATTTTCATCAAATTTTTAAATTTGATGCTTCATTTTAAAGTGCAATTAAATAAAAAACGAAGTGAATACCAGGTTTTTTTAAAAAAAAAAAAAAATATACCTCATGAAAAACTCATATAAAGCGATTCTCCAACTTTCGGGCTCTTGAGCGAGTTCTAAAAGTTCATCAATCGGCACGAAACTTTATAGATTTTAGTTTTATACCAAATTGAAAATTTTTAACCTATGCCGTTGACATAAATTAATCTTTTATTAATGGGGGCAACCCTTATATACATAATATCTACGTCTTCTTTATAAAAACGAAAAAAATTTTTAAGAGACGTCCAAGCAATTCTTCGTTTAATTAACATTGTGTGGGTACAATCGAGTTTACTTTAAAAGTAATCAAAAATATGGTAATATCTCTCTGAAAATCTGCATGCATAAGTTCTTTTTAATAGTTAATTGACATCTATGGTGGTTTTTGTAAATAACTGTACTGTAAGATGATCTCCGGTACAAAATTAGTTGAACATAGGGTTAATAATGGTTTTTTTATTTCTATGCTGAAACTCTTGTACGTAGTTCGATCTCTCTGAAAATTTGCATCCATAAGTTGTTTTTAATAGTGAATCAATATCTATGGTAGTTTTTAAAAAAGTTAATTACAGTTAGATGGGCTCCAGTACAAGAACACACGATTTCTATAGGAAACCCCTATTTGGGGAACCAGGAATTTGTTTAAAAATTAAATTTTGATCCATACATTTTAATACACCCCAATATACATGCATACATAAATCATTATATCATTAGTTTAAAAAAGTAAACTTACTATTTATTCTATTTTCCATTACTTTCAGAACGAAAAATGTATCAAAATCAGCATTCAATATTTGTTGAAGGCCAACTTCTAAAATACAACAACTGCAGGCATTAAATGGATTTTTTTAATCTCTGGAAAGACTTTACGAAAGATAAACCATCCAAAATCTGGAAATAAAACAATCAACATCAGAATAAAATATATTTTATACTAAATTTTTATTTTCTTCAATAATTTTTGTTTTTATTTTATTATATTATATTATAATAATTATTATTATTAATCAATAATAAATTTTAAAATCAAAATTTACATCAAAGTATTTTTATAGTTAAAGCCCGAAAACTAAACTTAATATAAACATATTTGAAGCAAAGTTTAATACTTGTTTAACTATAATTTAATATTACCGAGTGATCATTTAAACTTATTTTAGGTTTCAAGAAGTAAAATTCTGATTATTGCTAATATTCTCCGAAGGAATGCGTTTTAAATATTTTTTACTTCTATAAAAGCTCAATTATTTTCGAAAAGTTTAATGAGACAACAATAACAACATAGCGAGCATTTAAAATTACTTAAAAAAAAACACATTTAAAAAAAACAGGTGCGTCACTGGACACACGAGACAAGCGAAGCATTTTTGCAATTTCATAGATTTGATAATTTAATCGCGTTTTTTCGATTCGAATAATTTTTAAACTCAAAACTTTAAAATAACAAAATAAGTTAAAAAAAACATAGTTTAGTTTATTTACAAGTTTTATTATCATTATAAAACTTATATATCATTTTTACTTTTTTATATCATTATTACTTTTTTTTCCTGTCAATTAGAAAACGCACTTGTCAACGCACTTTTGGTCAATTGTTAATTTTTCCTTAGCGCTATGCAAAAACAAACAAAAAAAAAAATGCCCAAACAATAACCCAAACTACTTAACGCTGACAGTACCTAGCTAGCTCGTTGGGTAGCTAGCATTACAGAAGTAGATAGCTACTGATAATCACCGAAGTAGCTAACTACTGGTAATACAGAGGGAGGCAAATGTCACAACATCCAATGACATCTCTTTGTAAAAATCGCCAGTTGAGAGTGTACAAAAGGTATTAGCTCGCAACAAGTTGCGGTTACCACCAGCGTTGCCGTTTTGCTACAATTGTAGCAAATTTGCTACGTTTTAAATGAAAAGCTACAATGCTACATTGCTTCTTCAAATGCTACATTTTCATAGTTTCAAACAATTTTTGTATTTCCAATAGAAAAAATTGTAAAACGGACACATTATATTTTAAAACAAATAAATATGTTTTAAAATATAAAGTGCATTAAAAAATGCATTCACTGTGCGATTCGTTGATGGATGTCAACGTAAAATTCGTTGCTATCTTCACGTTATGTGATTTTGTGTAACGCTTGAAATGGATAGGTAAGTTGATATACAATTAATAATTTTAAAACAACAAGCTTAAATCCATTGTTTTTTTCTTACTGTGCGTTTAGACCGCCTGAACGAACGAAAAATTCATCGCAAGCAATTTATTGCGATAAAAACGTTGTTCGGCGTACTGTTTACACCGCACGAACATCGATAGCGAACGAACATTATCCGCCATCTTGTATGTTCAGCCGGTCTAAACAGGAAATTGTGCATTCTGCCGAACATTAATAAATGTATGGTTGATATCTTTTTATTTTAATATTTATAGTATATATTTTTATGAATAAATATACTTTCCGTGATTTCTTCTTTTAAGCTACTCCTTTTTGCTTATTTGTTTTTATTTTAAAACAGCGTAACACTGGATTCTCCCAAAAAGATCGAGGGAAGGCCGATCAGTCCGAACGAAAGAATCTTCGTTCGTTCGCGCTAATTTACTGTTTACACCGGGCGAACAGCGTTCGCGATAAATTTATAGCGAACGGTGTTCGTTCGGGCTAAGTGTTTATACCGCGCGAACAAAACTGTGTTCAGGCGGTTCACAGTTAGATTTGTGGTTAAGAAAAAAAAGAGTAGAGAAAGTGGAGCAAGAAATTGAAGTGGAGAAAAAAATTTATGAGATGTAAGTATTTTAGCTTTTCTGTATTTAGCTCTCATGAGAGAAATTTTTTTGATATTGTACTATTTATTTGCAGTGAATCTAAGAAAAACTACAGGAAGTTTAGAGTGGAGTGGCTGAAAAAATTTTCATGGCTGTAAAATACAAACTTTTTGCAAGCATGCAAAAGAGTACTGTCAATATTTTATCACATCTTAATAGACACGCTACGTGTTCTGCACATGTACAAAATGTGGAATCCAGAAAAAAAACAAATATTCAGGGATTCATTTTTGTACGCGGGGAAATAGTAGATCGATAAAATGGTAAAAAACGCAGAATTAACGATGGTCATGTTCTTGATATGTATGTTACAGGCTAGTTCCACCGCTTCATTACTGTAACTTCATTAGCGTTTTGAAACACCCAATGAGACCTGGCTGGGCTTTTATTAACAAAATTCAATAACAATATTCAACAATAAGAAGTTGTGATAACGATGCAGTGGCACTAGCCTGTAACATTAATATTTATAAAAACAAGAATTGTTCCATTTTTTACAGAGTTTGAAGTGTTTCTTTTAATATTATTTAAAACAATAATTGCTGTTTTTTGGCTTGAATAAAATAAAAATATAAACAAATAAAATTTTCGATAAAAAACAAATTCTGCTAAATAGGTGCCTCTAATTTTTATTGCTAGACTTACATTTTTATTTTTTTGCTACATTGCAGCCAGATTTGATACGTATTTTGCTACGGAGAAAATGTATTGAGTGGCAACACTGGTTACCACGGGGCTAGCGATTTCCTAGTTTTGTACTAGTTCGGCGTACTGCAGGGAACGTACAAAACCCATACTTTAGAAATATTCACCTTATACACTTACATAAAAATTATTACTTCATTTTTTTTAAAAAAAATGTCAATATTTAAAAATTAAAAATATGTTCATAGAAATTTATTATTGAAATTGTATTCAATGAAATATGTCAAATCTATATTAATAAAAATCATTTTCTATTTGTTTGACTACAATACAAATCTCAACGGCTGAACGGATTTAACTCAAATTCGGCTCACATATTACTTAATTCTTAACTTAGGTTATGGCATACTAAGTTTTGACCACGCCTCTTCCGTCCCTTTACAAGTAACGCAAATCTAACTACTAGCGTATTTTTTTCAAGCGAAAATGCTCAATTTATTAATTTTAAGAAAATACTGTTATTTTGATACCAAAAACATTCACATATCTTGAAAATTCCACAAACTTCTGGTACAACGTCTTTTTCTAATAACATCGTTTCCTTAAAATAACAAAAAAAAACTATTAGAAATTCGTATATTTTCCTTGCGATGCAAATAACTCCGTTGTTTTTGAATATATTTCATTCAAACTTTTTTCGTAGATAAACTCAATTCAAGCACTTAATAAAAACAATTTAAAGGGTACCGTTATTTAAGCGGATATATTTTTAATATTTCTTTCAAAAAAGGTCCAAAATATTGAATTTTACTCAAAAAATGACGCAAAAGTTGTTTTTGTTGTTGAAATAATAAGAACTCAAAATTGCATTTTCGACTACCTTTTACATGACATAGCGTTTTATAGCAACAATGCTTCCAATATTACAAAAAAATTTATTAACTATTTCTGTCATCAAAAAACATGACCATACGCCCAATGATTTTTTAAGGAAATTTTTTTTTTTAAAAGTTGTTTTTAATCTTTTTATATACATAATAGTTAAGCTCAAAGAATAATTTATGTGAAAAAATTATACCACTTTCCGATCAAAAGTTATCGCTATAAATATATTTTTAGACACAAACCAAGCTGTTTTTCAAATGCTTATCTATTAATAAAAATCATTTTCTGTGAACATTAAAACTACTGGGAAACTGTAACGGGCAGTGGAAAATGGCTGTGGTGTCAAACTATGAGTCTAAGAAAAGTTTTGAATACACCTATTATGTTCCTATATAGTTGCAGGGTGCAGAAACGCGCGCCGGGAAAAGGCTAGTTGTCAATAAAAAATAAATTGTAAAAAATAAAATTTATATATAAAAAAAAAAACTTTTTTTTTTTGTAACCCCAGATATAGTATATCTATCTGATTTTCGATAGAAAATATCTGTAAAAAGAACTAAAAAAAGGTTTGTTCCATGCGAAATAAATTTTTAAATGAAAACTAGTAAGAAATGATCTTCGACAGATTCGAAGTTAAAATACCCCCACGTCCGAACCAAAGTATATTCAAAGTCTTAAGCAGTCAAAAAAATGTTTATTTGTAAAAACATTTTCGTCATAGTTTTAAGAGAAAATATTCTCTTTTGTTTTTTGATAAAGTCACTTTGTATGGGAGGTGGGTGTGGTTTTCACTCGATTTGGTTGAATTCATACACAAAGTACAAGTTATATATCAAAGTTCATATGCAAAATTTCAAGTCCATATATTAAGTTTTGGAGAATTTAAAGAAATTTTACATTTTTGGTAAAGTCACTTTGCATGGGAGGTAGGCGTGGTTTTCATCCGATTTGGTTGAATTTCATACTCAGAGTGTATAATATATCAAAGCTCATACGCAAAATTTCAATTTCATAAATTAATTTTTGTGGAATTCTAAGAGATTTTAACGTTTTGATAAAGTCACTTTGTATGGGAGTGACATTTTCGAACTTGACCTTTATTTTTTAGATAAAAGCTTAAATATCGAGTTTCGTGATGATAGCTTGAAAATTACGGCTGTAATGGTGACGACAGACAGACAGACGGACAGACGGACAGACAGACGGACATGGCTAAATCGACTCGGGTGGTGATGCTGATCAAGAATATATATACTTTTCTATACCTACCACGCCTCCTTATGGGCGTTACAAACGGAGTGACAAAATTAATATACCCCGTTTACGTTTTTTAAACGTAGGGGTATAAAAATGCGTGTGTGTGTGTGTGAGTGTGTGTGTGTAGTCGTTAAAACCTCAAGCCTGGATGTGAATATGCTTTTTGGTGAAAATATGTCACATTTGCAGGGCCAAAACGGTATCAAGGATTATTCGGATGCAGTTAGTGGGTTATAAAGAGTTCTTCATTTTTTACTTGCCTACAATTTGTTTTGAGTTGTTTGCCAAAATTCGGAACAGTTTAAAAGATATGGACCAAGAATGGTAAAGAAAGGTGAGCAGTTTTTTTTTTTTTTTTTGTCAGTTTGTTCTATACTTTTTTTCCCAGTCTTTCAAAGCTTGAAACTTTCCTAAAACAAAACTAAAACTTCAAACGGTTTACAAGTTATAGCCGTGAGAAAAAGTGCATGTTCTCTGACAAATCAAGTTTTTTCAAAGCTTTGCCTATTTTTGACGTAGCACCTGCTTAGTTTCACAATGAAAAGAAATACAGTTAAAGCTTCCATAAGGGGACACCGATGGTTACCTACTTTTTGTCCGCATATGAGAGATGTCCGCTTATGGGAATGTCGTAAAGAATAAAACATTAAAATTCAAATTAAAAAAAAAAATGGGCATTGCGATGTTCTAATCTTCTATGCAAGCGCGTTTTTTGTGATGACCATAAAACTTATACCGTTAATGCGATTTTCATAAAAAGGGTATCAATATATATATATTTATATTTAGTATTTAAACAAAAAGAGGCAAAAACAATCTACTATAAAGAAAGTTAGCTTCCTTGTGCTGTCTAAAACTATGTGATTTTTTTTTTCACGAAGCCATCTGTTGGCTAATAGGTAAGTTACTGTAATGCTGGAAAAATCTTTTATTCTAGCAGATGGCAATCGTGATTTTGGCAAAGAGATTTATTTTTTTAAATCAGTTCCTTCATTTAAAAATAAACTTTATAGTGTGGTGCTCACATTAATACATTAACGATTATACTTGCTTTGTCTTGTATTTTTACTTGTTAATATTTACTTGTTAAATTTTATATTTTAAAAAACCAAGAAACTATTGTTTTTTAAAAATTAAATTGTCAAAATTAAAAATTATTTTTTTAGTTTTCAAATTGTATTCAACAAAAATACATATAATACATAAATACATTATGAAAATTGTGTTCCAATAAATAGGATGTTTTGTTAAATAAAAAAATTAAATAAAAAGTTTCTTTAATTCTGTGTATACCACAATAGAAAATATTCTGACAAATATAGACATCATATCAAAAATTTTTCAAAATATATTCATACTCCGTACAGTTCAAATATTCTTTTAGGTATGAAATTATATTATTATTAACATTACTTTTTAATAATTAGTTATATTAAACAAACAACCACATAGTTATGAGTTCAAGACGACAACGTCCAAATTTGAGTGGAATATCATCGCGTAGTACTCATCGTTCGCATATGCATGCATTGCGAGCTTTAAGAAGAGTTAAGACAACAACCAATATGTTGACTATCAGCGGGGCATGGCCAGAACGTAATGACCTTGGCCCATTAAGAAAAAAATGTGTTTATTGTATTACAATACTCTCAATTCTGATACACAGTCATCAAAAAGCAAAGTCTACTCATGTTGTCATAAAGGTAAAGTTAAACTTTTACTATAAAGACAATCACCGTGAATTTTTGCTGGGCAATGATGAGCGTTCAAAAAACTATCAAACTCATATTTGCTTATTTCATACTGTACTTTCCATGGAGACTTCGAGCGCATCTGTTATATGTTAATATAAATAGTTAATCTTTATAATAATACTCTCGACTGCATTGTACTTACCGGAGCAAGCACTGATGAGCGCATTATTATACCAAAAATTAAGCTCAGTGCATCGGAAACATTTTTTCCATTTAAAATGCAACGATTTCAATTTCCAGTCCTTTGTCACTTGCTATAACTATTAATAAGAACCAGGGACAGTCATTTTGAAAAGTTGCAATATACCTGCCATCCCCAGTATTCACACACGGCAAATTATATGTGGCATTAAGTCGAGCCCGCTCTCTTGATGGTGTGAAAACTTTTATTGAAGACAACAATATGCAGGGTAATCCTACCTTGTAATGAAACGTGTTATGAATTTGTATAATATCTAAACTGGTGGATAAAACTCCTTTTATCCATGGAGGTTAAAACTCCTTTCTAAAGTTTAGTGATTCCCTTTATTACCATACTAGCATACCCGTTCCCAGCGGTGCTTGGGAGTATAAATATGATATGAAAACACATTTTAAATAAAGACTCAAGAATCAAATATGTTTGATTAATTTTATTTTATTTGAGAATATTTCTTATTGAAATAAAACGAGTGGCTTCTTATTGAAATGGAAAGAGGACTTATGGCAACACTGAAGCAGAAATTAACTGAGTGCAACTATCCACTCAAGATGGCAGCGCGGTGAGTTGTAGACTTTCACCTCTCTCTCTTTCAACAAAGAGCTTAAGCTATTGTTTGCTGTTATTTTGTGCTGCTTATACATACAATGGCAGCATGGATTAAAATGCATACATTCTTAAATAATTAAATAAAAAGCTTTAACAAAAACGTAGCACCCAGTAGCAGGGTCGCTTCTTATAGCAATTGAATAGTGAACGAATTATTAAAATTGGTTCAGCGGTTACCCCGTGATTGAACGATAAAAATCCGAGAGAACCCTTTTATATAATAGTATAGATAGATACGTTCAACCAAGCAGTGTCGCCATAAGTTGGAACGTATATTGCAAGAGAAAAGACTGTTATGCTCGTTTTCAAGCTCAGATCGATTCTGTTTTCTTTATTGAAAATTCTGTTCTTTTATAATAAAAAATTGTCATAGTTCTAACACTGCAAATTACATTTCATATTTTACGTAATCCTATAATATTACATATTTCTTAACTTTATTCTTAGTTTTACTCAAAAATACTGTCATAGTCATTGATGACCCAATTTCTTTTGGTTCATCGAATTTCTTGTGTTCAAACATAATTGCGTCACAATATATGTGTCACAACTGCTTTGCATGCTATTGCATTAGTGAAGCAAATGCAGCAACAGCGAATATAAACAAAAGTGATTAAGTTGGGAAATGCAGCCAGAGGCCGAAAAAAGCCATGTTTGTGAATTTTTTTGAGGAAACCTATGGGATATTTTTAAATGAGGGATTTTATACCTAAAAATATACACGTTCAAGAATATTTTTAGTTTTTGTTTTTTTATCAAAAAAAATTTAATATTAAGGTCGATACAGCAGTTTTTGTAGAGCGCTCTGAAAAAAGGTTAAATGCGGTGACCAAGATTGCTCCTCCTAAATTCATCTGAAACAAAAAAATTAAATATATTATTAAAGTAGATACTTAAAACTCGTATTTGTCATAGCCGTTTTTGAAGATATTGATTTTTCACAAAATGGCGGACTTTTGAACGTAAAAAACGATTTTCGACCAAAAATTCGTCATAGTTTTACCTATAACAAATGAACGAAGCTAAAAAAAAAAAAAATCTTATGACAAATACGAGATTATTATGAATAAAATAAGTCTGCAAAAAAATCAAAACGATCGGTTCACTGAGCTTCGAGAAATCTTGGTCACCGACTTTGAAAACAAGGTTTCGAGAAAAACGCGTTTGAAAATAAGCGCCAGCACTGCGCGCTCTAGAGGGCGGTTAACTCACTAGGCTATAACTTTGTTATTTTTTGAGATATACACTTGAAATTTTCACCACATATTCTTGAGACTTGCAAAATGCAGAGACAATGAGAAAATGCAAAAAAATTTTTGGAAAAAAAAACTGCCTTTCCCCCCTTAATGTAGCGCGAGCAAAACGCGCAATAACTTAAATGAGTGTAACTAAGGTGGCAAAGGGGAAATATGTAGATGCACTACAACCCAACAATGAAGGTTTCACAACATCAAAAGTAGTTTACACCGGAATATGTTAACAAAAAGTGATAATAGTTCTAAAATAAAAACAAAATCATCTAACACTAGATATTTATTTCTCTTTTTGGCGTTTTAACTCCATATGGGCTTACTAGTTTAAAATAATTTTTATTTTTCAATAGACAAAAAACGAAACGAGTGCAAAATAACATAAATTAAAATTTAAATATGTACATTACGGCGTATCGAATTACAATTTGTTTTTTCCGAACTTCACATTCTTAATGGTCTCAAAAGTTGCATGGGATTATCAGGATCACCAAAAAAACAAAAAATAATTTAGGGAAAAAGAACGATGTCTTCCTTTTTTGCAAGGACAAAAATTTTTTTGTTCATAAATAAGCATTTTTGTGCGTCCGCGACCGTTTTCCGCATTTTCTATGGAAAAAAACCAAAAATTATTCGCTCCCAAGAATGTGTCCGCCTATAGAAAATTTCCGCTTATTAGAGAGTCTTATAGGAGCTTTGACTGTAGTTTATGAATAACAATTTAAGCAAGGTTGCATAAAGGCTTCGTAAGGCTTTAAACATGCGTATAATTGTTGATTTTAAATGGGCTTTGGCCGTGAATAAAAGACGAAAAAATTTTTATTTTTATCTTTTAGTTTTTAATGTAATATTTCGGCTCACTTTGTGGGCCTTCATCGGACTGTGTAGAAAAAAATATATGCATAACATTAATCACAAATTTTACACACAAGGAAATCACAAAAATTACCATAAAAACATATATATAAATTTTTTTTTTTTAAATCATTGTTAAGGAACTTTTTTCACAAACAATTGATTTTAATTATTTTAAATAACTTAAAAACTTAAAAAAGCTTGTTGTAAAGCCGCGGAGAGACCCAACTTCAACATTACAACAAAAAAACAATACATTTGTTGAGACGCTGTTTAAAACAGAAATCATCAACAAGCAAGAAAAGCTAAAAATGACCACACACACAGCAACAATACCAAAAATCTACGGACTGCCAAAAATACACAAAAACAATACACCTTTGCGACCGATTTGCTCATCAATAAACTCTCCTTCTTACGCACTCTCAAAATACATGGTCAGCATTCTCAAGTTATTAAAGGCTAAGCCGCAAAGGCGCGTTAGGTCGGTCGCGCTTTGACCGTACTTTGATCGTACTTTGGTCAACTTTACGGGATGAACTGTCAAAACGCCCGACCTTATAATTTTGAAATCATAATGTCGCGTTAGCAGGTCGTGCGTCTGTTACTTAGAAGATGCCACTGTACGCGGTCAAACCAAAAAATTCCCACAAAGTCTGAAATCCCCAAATCACAATGTAAATATATGGTGGAAGTACATGATGGCTGTATTTCTTTATTCATTTTAGCTATTCATATTTTAATAGCCGTCGCTATTAATAAATAAATTATATGCTATTATATGCTTTATTATTTATATAATAAAGAAAATATTTACAATTTATTATGTTTAATAAATAAATGTTTCTGCATATCCAACCAGCGTAGAAGTTATATTATTTATATAATAAATAAACATCTGTGTTATATGTTGTATTACTTTGCTGAAGATTAACAAAAACAATAACAAACGAAAAACTAAAGCAACTGATATCTATTTATATACATACAAATTTACATTCATATGAACAACAGCAGCATCAACAAAACACGTACAAATTTACATACATATAAACAGCAACAACAGCATCAACAACAACACAAGCAGGTACTGAAAAATATTCGCTTCAAACAAAGCAACAACCGTAACATAAGCAGCCACTGATGTTATGAATGATTTATCTTGTAAAAAATCCAAAATTAATTACATTCAATACAAAATATTTTTATGAAACAACAAATCCCATGCAAACATGTCTTTACTACTGCAACTCAACAATGCTCATATATTTAGCTAACTCAATGAAAATACAACCCTGCGCTATCGGCAAATGTCAAACGCGCGACCAAGTTGAACAGTTCTCAACTTTTTTCAGCAGCTCGCGCTTTGATCGTACTTTACCCCTTCTTACGAGATTCGACGATATTTACGATACAAAGCACGATCAAAGCTTGAGGTCGAATTATGGATTGCTTCATAACAACTCGTTGTTTCTACTTTAGCTGTCAAAGCGCGACCGACCTAACGCGCCTTTGCGATTTGGGTATAACAGTGGACTCCAAATACAACATTAAATACGCTACAGAATTTAAAAACAAGATCAACAACACATACATTTACGACACCGAAGAGATGGTGTCATTTGACGTTGTTTCGCTCTTTCCCAGCATACCAGTGGAATTTGCCATAAAAACAATAGAGTGACAGTGGGACAAAATAGAAAAACATACAAAAATTCCAAAAAAACTTTTTATGGAAATTCTGCGTTTTTGTATAAAAGAAAACAACTACTTCACGTACAACAACAAAATTTACTGCCAATTAAAAGGTATGCTAATGGGTTCACCAATATCGCCAATTATAGCGGATATTGTAATGGAGGAGATTTTGGATATCTTTATGGAAAACACAATGCAAAAACCCAGACTGCTAACAAAGTATGTAGACGACATATTTGCAATAGTAAAAAAAGAACACATAGACAACACGCTAACAATATTAAACGGATGCAATAAACACATTAAATTTACCAAAGAGGAGGAACAAGATGGCCAATTGCCATATTTGGACGCCATAGTAGTAAAAAACAGCAACATAATGAAAACGGACTGGTATCAGAAACCCACGGCATCGGGAAGACTGATTAATTATCACTCTAAACACCCCAAAAAAACTATTCTTAACACCGCCAAAAACTTCATACAGAGAGTTTTCAACATCAGCGACGAGATTTTTCATTTGAATAACAAAAAACGGATCAGAGAAATATTAACATCCAACGACTTTCCACAAAACACCATTACACGCTTAATAAAAACTTCCAAGGACAGAAATATTAGGCAAAGGAGTGTCGAACAAGCAACCGAACCAAAAATTTATAAAGGAATCACATACATTCCTGGGTTTACGGAAAAATTTAGAAAATCAAACATATACAACAATAACAATTACGCACTTGCACCAAAAACAAACAACACTTTAAAAATTCTTCACAGCAGGACCAAAAGTAAAGTAGCAGACATGGACAAATGTAATTTGGTTTACAAAATACAATGCACAGGTGACGGGTCCAACATATGCAACAAGGTATATGTTGGCACAACAAAATTAAAATTAAAAACTAGACTAGCAGCACACAAATCGGATTTAAAGTCCAACCATGGACACAAAACAGCGCTTGCGGCCCACTGTCTGCAAAACAACCACACACCGGACTTCGCAACTACAAAAATTCTGCAACAAGAGACAAATTACGCGAGGAGATATACTCTGGAAATGCTCCACATATTAAACACACCAACAACAACACGATTGAACTACAAAACGGACACTGATAATTGTTCTCACATTTATAAATATTTGACAAAACACAAACACGGTGGACGATGAAGGTGGCAAACATCTATTTTTCAACGCGGCTTTACAACAAGCTTTTTTTAGTTTTTTAAAATAATTAAAATCAATTGTTTGTGAAAAAAAATCCTTAACAATGATTTAAAAAAAAAAAAATTTATATATATGTTTTTATGGTAATTTTTGTGATTTCCTTGTGTGTAAAATTTGTGGTTAATGTTATGCATATATTTTTTTCTACACAGTCCGATGAAGGCCCACAAAGTGAGCCGAAATATTACATTAAAAACTAAAAGATAAAAATAAAAATTTTTTCGTCTTTAATTCACGGCCAAAGCCCATTTAAAATCAACATAATACAACAAAAAAGGCCGATAAAACAACAACATGCGTATAATTTTTACAATTATAAAATTATTCAGACTGTCTAGATAGCTTTTAAATAAATTTTGTCCACTCAGTCAAAAAAATGTTTTAATAAAGAAATATTTGTCATCTAATGCAAATAAGAAAACTTTAAAGTTATTCTATTTCAATTGATGCCTGATGGTCCGTACAAAATGCCGACATGGAAATTAAGCCATCTCAATACCAAGTCGAACACATTGTTGCCAACATTGGTCCACTGATGAAGCAATTGTATAAATCGTATGGATTGTATAATAAATGAAGCTATTGCTTACTCTAGATTTAATTTTGATCCGATAGCTTAGGCAATTTTCTCCGAGTCATACAATAAAACCGATAAAGTGTAGATTTAACCCTTCATTTAACACACAATTATCGAAGAAGCTTAAATATATACATACTCTCATATACATATGAATGTCTGCACATTGAGATCCTCTACAAACATACAAACATATGTAGTCATTTTCATCGTAAGTATTTTGATATGTATAATAGAAGCACTTAAAGGATTTTAGCGAGCGTTTCGTAACTTGTTTGAATTTAATCCTACGAAGAAACGAAAGGATGAATAGCGGAAAAGAAAAAAAACAATTGCATTCGAAGCACATTTAAAACAACCATTTTCGTGCTTCTTCGTTTTTATTCAGCATTTGTGTCCTCTTGCTTGCGTACAATTTATACAACTTTGTAAATTATGCATTTTGCGGTCTGTAGCACTGCCTTCAGCTGCACTTATTTTTGCATATCCCGTCCATTAAGGGTCAAAACAAGGGCACCAAAACGCAGCACAAGTAAAACTAAGAGCAAGGAAATTAGAAATGCTTCATAATTAGAATGCATGAAATTAATTCTGTCATATTTTCAAATGGTGCTGTGTGTTGTAGTGTTTTAAAAATAATTTTACAAATGCAAACATGAAATATACAGTCTTAAGTGGTTTCAGTCGCAGTTTAAATATTCCATAGGCGAATATTTCGCAAAACCCGTTCCATAAATATTAATCAGGCAAAATATTCTGGACGTTAGAAGTCTAGAAAAGATATGATATTTCCATGAAAAGGTAATTATTTTAACAAGGAGATATTTTCATTTCAACGAGAAGAGATTTATATAATTTTATTATTTCAGTTAGTGTTTTCGTATTCCTTTTAATAATTATATTACTGAACTTGAAATAAAAATTATTTTGATAGTGCTATTATAATTTTATTTAAAATGAAGTATTTTCTTATTCATTGTAAAATGTACCTTTGCTTATATCATTAGCCACGACTGTATATAAAAAACTTTCCTTTTCACTCATTTAATATTTACACTCATAACGGATATTTTCCTCTTTTTTTTAATTTTTTATATACATACATATTTCGAATTTTTTGACATAGTTGAGATATTTTGAATAATTTTAAATATTTTCCAGCAGATATTTTGGAGTCAATTGAAAAAGTGAACTTCGAGTGCAGTTCGAATTACCTTCGAAAAAGTACAAGAGGAGTTCAGTGTAGAACAGTTCACCTTGCTTTGGTTTTCAAAAGCATTGCTGAAAAAAATAAACGCGTTCTGGTTACTTTTTAAAATTTGCTACGCACAAGACGGAATCGGTTATTGCTCTGTATGTATAAATTGTAAGTATATAACAATTATAGAAGAAAAGTGCTGCTATTTAAAAATAAAAGTAAAGATTCCACAAAGGTAAGTTTATACCAGATGTTCTAGCGATCTAGCAACGCGGAAAGAGACGAAGTGAAGAGAACAAGCGAGCGACGTATTTTTTATTATTCAGTATTCAGCATTTCCTCATTATTGTTGGTTGTGATTTTTGAATTTAAATAAAAATTTAATTAAATATAATTGAAAAATCTAAAAACACCAGAGCTGTAAAAGTGTGCATTCATTTTCACTTTTCATTCTCTTGTTTAAAAATTCAAAAGCTGAAATCTTTTTTTGTAGCATTCAAAGTGTGAACTCTTTAGGCTTAAGTCTTTAGGCTGATTAAAATTGTTTTCAAGTCATGAATTGCAAAACGTAAAGAATGCACACTGAATTGACATTCTAAAGCAGGCCCGTCCAACATAATTTTGTGAAGGGCCAGGTTTAGCATTTTCATAACCGTAGCGGGCCAAAAAAAATATAAAATGACCTTCAGTTTTGGTATATTTATTTATTTATAAAAACCAACATCACATAAATCTTAATATATTATTATTATTAATGTAACTATGGTCTTAGCATATAAAGATATTCTTATTCTTAAAATCTAATTAATGAGATGTCTGACATTTTTTCTGTTTGCACAGCGCATCTATGTCAGCTGGAGTTTTAGAAGTGGCTATGCGCAAAATGCCTTTAAGATGGCTATCTAATAAAGATGATCTGGTTTTTGATTTGTTAAATTTCATGCGAGAAAACAGCTGCTCACAAACATATATACTACCAAATAAAGAAATTTGTTGAATAGCCAGCTTAGTAAGGTTTGGGTATTGACTGGGTGTAATATACTTTTTGTAAAATTCAATTAAGTTTGGAGGACAATTATTATATGCTGTTTTTAGATGAGAGCTGCTTTGCAATTCTATTAACTCCAGCTGTAAATTCAGCGCAGCGCCTTCAATTTCAACATCAAATGGATTTTGAAACACTTTCATGCAGGGAGTTTGTGATTTGAAGTCTGCGAATCTGTCGTCAAACTCGTTCCTTAACCTTTGTAACATCAACACAAAAAAAAATATATAAATAAATAACTGGTCATTTCAGCCCTTGAAAGGACTTTGACCTAGCTTCTTATGATTAATTGTGTTGTGCGTGTTATTAAGTTTGTACACAATTGACCGAGAACCGGACCTACATGCTTAACGCCGACTCCGAACGGCGATGAACAGAATGTTCTCGTTCTCAAGAAGCTTTACATGGCATTTTGATTACTCTCTGAGGTTTGCCATTGTCTGCAGAGAGGTGGCGGCCGTACAGAAAAATTATTTTAATTCAAATAATTTTCTGTCGCTGCTGGGGTTCGAACCTGGGTCTCCAAAGTTCTTTGACATAGCGGCCACGCACTTTAACCAACTACGCCACGGACATCAACACGTACTTGTCAAAATCCAAGGTATCTTGCTTTCTTGTAGATAAGGTCTCCCAAGCAATCAACTGCTTTTGTTCCAGCTGCTTTTCCAACAACAAAAGCTTTTTTGTGAAAGCTAGAACGTGTTCGTATAACTGTGTGCATAGTTGGTCTTTCCCTTGCAGTTTCAAGTTAAGATCAGAAAGATATTTAGTTATATCAACCAGGAAAGCCAGATCAGCCAACCACTGCTCATCAGTAAGGAAAGTAATTTCTTGGTCTTTGTTGTCAAGAAAAATCTTTAAGTCGTCCAGCAGGGAATAGAATCGTTTTAGTGTAGCTGCTCTGCTGAGCCAGCGAACGCGACTGAAATATACAATGTCTTCGTGATCTGAACCGACATCAGCCAGAAAAGTCTGGAACTGTCTGTGGTTAAGCCCTCTTGCGCGTATAAAATTAACTGTCTGCACTACTTTATCCATCACGTGTTTCAGGTCTAGAACTTTTGCACATAGCTGTTCTTGGTGAATAATACAATGATGCTGTATGATTGTATGTGTGATGCTATTACGCATCAAAGCCACAAAGCCGTTACTCTTCCCTGTCATTGCAGGCGCACCATCTGTTGTTAAGCCGCAAAGATTTTCTGTTTGAAGTTCATATTTTTCTATACAACTTTTAACTTATTCGTAGATGTCTTGTCCATCTATTGTAAATCTAACAATTCCTCGATAACGGTATAGTCTTCGGATACTCCTCTCACGAAAACTGCCAATTGGGCTGTATCTGACATATCAGTACTTTCGTCGAGCGCTAAACTATAGAAAACACATTTCTGCAATTGCAGAAACTATAGACGACTCAATATCGTTGGCCATGAAATCAATTCTTCTTGCTATGGTTTGATGTGACAAACTTATATTTTTTATTATTTTTTTCTGCTCCGGACAGGCTATTGAAGCGAATATCTCCAAGCATTCCTTGACGAACTCTCCGTCTGATAGAGGTTTGCTTCGCTTGGCAATGACTTCTGCTATCATGAAAATAATTTTTGTAACAGTTTCGGAATTTTCTTTCGGTATTTTGAACATCGCTTGTTGACCGGTCATATTTTTTTAACGAATTTACGCGATCAATTCGAATTTGACCTTTGTACTCATCATATTTAGAAGCGTGTTTTGTAGAATAATGGCGCTTTATATTGTATTCCTTGCAAACTGATATTTTTTCGTGACATATGAGGCACAGTATAGTTTCATTTTGTTCTTCTATGACAAAAAAGGCTTCCGTCCAACTATTTTTAAACATTCGACATTCTGCATCAACTTTACGTCTCTTTTCTGATGATGATCTGATGATTGATCTGAAAAATTTTAATTGTAGTGCAACTCATAAATTATAACTAAAGAAAAACATCATAACTAAAACAATTACATTTTTGGAGAATTGAATTATTTGCTTACCGTTTTAATATTTCAATGCAATAATTCACGAAATAATATATGTATGTAGTGCCAAAGGCTATAAAAACAGAGGTTTCTTTATTAAAAACACAACTTATTCACAAACTGATTTAACGCAAAACACTGCTCAAATTCACTTTCTTCTTCTTACATACTTAATTTGTATGTAATTAATATTATGTATATTAATTTGTACAAAAACAAATGCAAAGGCTTTCCAAAAATGAAATTTGTGGTGCGATAACAAAAACAATTTGTTTTTTTATCGCTCCCAAATTATCATTTGTTTTGTATAGGATTTCCTATTACTTCTTGGTTAACGGATCATAAGAAAAAATGATGAATGTTGTTGCTATTTTTGCCAGAAAATTTGCTGGAGCGAGAATGCGAAAAAACAAATACACAGGTTTTCCCATTAGCTCGTGCTGATGTTTGTGACAAAAATATTTCTCATGAATTTGTTGTTGCGCTATTTGAATCAGTTCGTGCCATATGGCACGCTTCTTTTGTTTTGTTTTCTTTTTGTACATGTACGCGTTTTGCTTGATATACTCATGAGATTTAAACCAATTTGTAGGCACTTGCAAAGTACAGTACTTTATAGGTACTGTTTTTTATCAACTACTTATTTTATTTACTACAGGGAGCACTGTTTTACTTGCAATCGAGTAAGTTTTTTAATTGACACACACACATGTAAACATATAGAAGCAAACCTATACAACTGGGATGCCCAAAGATTCTAAGAGATGGCGGGCCGGATGAAGGGCCTATGCGGGCCGGATGGTGGCCCGGGGGCCGTATGTTGGACAGGCCTGTTCTAAAGAGTGCAGCCGGCGATGGCTTCAGCCGCAACAAGATTTGTTGTTGTCTGAAGTTGTTTTGTGTGTATTTGTGTATGCGTGTGTGACTGTTGGGCATGACTGTGATGGGTTGCCATTGGCTTGATATCATGTATAAAAAAAGTATTATATACAACAAATTACAGAAGTTAATTTTTATAATTTTTGTTAATAATATTTATTGTTAATAAGCACTTTATTATTCCAGAAAATGTCAAAGGAAAGACAAAAGCATGTCACTAAGATCGGCCGTCGGAAACAAATGACAACAAAAATGCAAAATGCTGCTTTATATTTAGTAGTATTTCATGGTAGTAAATAAAATGTCCAGGTTTCAGAGTTGAAAAGAATGGTAAAACCGAGTGCATTCATCATATTTTTTAAGCCTACAAGCATGGGATTGATATTTTTCATAAGTCCCATTCCTTACAGAGCATTGGGTGTGCATTCTTTTATCTTCAAAGAATGATGATTTGTGCATCTGTAATTCATTAACTCGACAGAAGCATAAGATTGCAATTTGGTTAATGCAGCTTTTGAATGCATAAAAGGTGTGTGCATTCCGAAATGATTCAATCTTTTACAACTATGGTTCATACATTAAAAACAACACATTCAGCCCAGTGTGCCCACCGTAAGCGTTTTGACTTACTTCAATGGACACATAGGTGATCATTTATGATTAATCTGGCAAAAGCCCACCTGTGACTCATTTTTATTTTGTTCTGGGTACGACGTCTTATTTGATCTTACTTTTCAGGCCTTGTGTTAACTGGAAGAAACTTAATATGTTTTAAATAGAATTTTGGTACCAGAACGTGACTTTAAAATTACATAAGATAAGACTTATTTACTATTTATCTACTACTATTTAATTTATCTACTAATATTTTGTTTTCCTTTACAGCTGTCATAACAACACTGCCATCAAACGGAACACCAGATGTTAAATTAAAAAAAGCACTTCAATACAACAAGAAGAAGCACTTCTAGAGACAAAAAAAAAATTAATATTTTATAAAAACTCTTCCCTGTGTAGTTAAAAAAAAAAATCCTCTGTAGTATTGTAGTATGAAGAAGTCTTATAGTTACTTCGAATTGAAATGAAACATTATTAATTTTTTTATTGTCTGGCAATCCTTTTTTTCTCATACTTAAGATAAGAACTCTATATTAAATCCTGTATAGTTTACAAATTTTTTTTTTTTTTTTTTTTGTTATTTTAGCTTAAAGTTAAATATTATTAGTTTTTCTATTGTTCGATATTAATTTTCTTTTGTTTTCATTACGTTTTATTAATATTTGGCAATATAAAATATGATTAATGAGTTTTTGTTCAATACAATTTAAATTAATAATATTTTTAATTATTTCTGTGATGCTTTTAAAAATAAAAATGTTTATAGACATTTATCAACAAAATTTCTTCTTTAATACATCTTGTGGATGGAAAATATCGTACAAATCAGGTCTTTAGTTCCTTTGCTCCAGTACACTTAATTTTTACACTTTTAAAATGTTCACACCACAAAATGAGTTAAAAAAGAACCACTTTCAGGCTACACGAAAGCAACTACACTCTAAACTATTTGTTGAAATTTACTATCAAAATGACCGTAAATTTTTGTTGAATTTTCTGTTGTTGCCTAAAATTATTATCTTTTGGTGTCATTTAATGAAAATAACCAGAAATTGTTTAGTTTTAAACAGAAAGTTGTGCAAAATTTAAATTTATACAAAAAAGGTTGAAATTATTACACAAAAAATTGTAATGTTAAACTCAAAATGTGAAAAATTTTAAATATGACAAAAAATGTGCAAAATTACACGAAAATGTGTAATGGTGAACATGAAATGTGTAATTTCATTCACGGAAGAAGATTTGGTATCACTGAACTAAGTCAACGTGATTTAAAATAACAAGTTCGAGGCAAAAAAAAAAGCATCAATTGTATGAAAAAAATCAATACAATTATTAGTAAGCTGGAAAGTTTAGCTTAAAAGTTTTCTATTTCTATTTTTATTTTATTATTTTTTTATTTTCTTAAAAATGATTACATTATTTCAATTTTTTTTTTATAAATTAATTATAAAATTAATTATCATTTTCTTAAATGAATTAAAGCTAAAAGTGATAATAAGCTACCTGAGTTAACATATGTTTTCACATAACTACAATTTGAATTTAATACTAATGAATACAAAAATATATTATAAAACAAAAAACATTCTATATCTTACTTATTACTTACTTTTATTTACGCAAGAGTAATGAAATAGAGCAATGGTACGAAGAAAGGGGCATATTTTTACACATTTTTTGTTGAAAAGTAAACACGAAGAGTTTCAACTTTTACACACAAGTTGCGTAAGTCGTTAAACATTTTCTGTGTAATATCCAACAAAAAATGTTTAAAAATGTGCATGTGTAAATTTAGACACTATTAGTCAGAAAAGCGTTGCCGACGATTATCGTCGTAAAATTCAACAGAAATCGTTTAGAGTGTAGTTGAAAAGTGTTCCTAATGCAACTAGTTCAAATATGGGGAAAAATGAGGGCTTATGGGGACAATTGTCTTTTCCTGACGCAAACATCGTCAGTTCGTTCAATGTTAAAGGGTATTGTAGTGTAACTAATACTGGTCCTTTTTGGAACTAGTTCAGAGCTATTTCAAATTTGGTCCACTTTTCTGCTGGACAATTTTTGCGCTTAAATGAGAGCAAATAATTTTAAAAATACTTTATGAGAGGTTTATAGTACGGTTCAGCCATTTTTAAAAATTCTTTTATATATAACACCTTATATCTTTTTCTTTATAGCGTTGCACAGAGCTTAAAAAGAGTTAGTTTTTTTTTAGCTGAGGAGAAGAACAAAGAAATCGTATGGATATGCTCTTCTAATTTTATTAACTATTTAAACAGTGATGAGCGAGTTTATGGGACATAAGTCCCAACTGGGGCAGACCAAGCGTCTACGAAAATATACTCTAATTGACACTTTAATTATGGGTCTCTTAAATGCACTTTGCATAAAAGACTCAAAGTAAAAAAACAATAATAAGATGGAGATTCATTTTTTTAAAATTTGATTTATTTTCAAGAATTTTGGTTAATTTGGATGTGTTCACTTTAGTAGAAACTAAATGGTATTCCTACTTAGACGATGAAGCTCTTACCCAAAATGATTACACATCGATACTATTTTAAATCTAACGTTTGACATGCAGAACTCATGAATCTGTTTAAAGAGTTTTAATTCAGTCCTAACTTAGACATAATAGAAAACGAGGGTAAAAAGGCATGTAAAATGAACTGCAACAGTATATTATATATTAACTAAATAAATAAAAATTAATAAAAATATATCAATACAAAATATATGTATTAAAATTTATAATAAAGGATTTTCCACTAAGGACTTGACAACTTTTTTTTAAATAAAACGCAAACCATTTCAGATATTTCAAAAACTTTACTATCGGCTTCAAGTACAATCAAAACATTTATGAATGGAACTCGACTTCGTCCATATGGCCACCGCGGGCACGTATGAAGCTGTCGATTCGTTGGCCCCTATTTTCGATGACTCGGCCACACATTTCGGACGAAACGGCCACTATTTCACGTTCAATATTGCCTCAGAGCTCTTCCAACGTCGTCGGCTTGTTGGCATAAACCAATGTCTTAACGTAGCCCAAAAGAAAATAGTTTATAGGCTTTAAATCGCACCAAAGTAAAGTAAAGTAAAGTAAATTTTATTGAGACTTCTCGGTCAAGATTACAAAGAGATATAAAAATATTTAATAAGAAAACTTAGAACTATTCTAGTATTATTCTAATATTAATTTATAGTTAAACGCTTTAAGCTTTTATTACCAAATGATTATAATAAAATTTTTTCTTTTAAGTATGATATGCTTGCTCCCGGCACATAATTTTTTCATGTAAAGGTTTTTTACAAATTTAAAAAATTTTAAGACTTAACAAACATGTTAATACTGGGCCTCATTGTTGATTCCGCGCGGAATTAATTCCATCATTAATTATTCATCATCATTAATAATAATTCAATCATTTTCTATCGACAAAATTATTTCCATTGTTGATTCCTGCCGAACGAACTGTGTTACCGGTGGTTTTGACATTTGCTGCAGAACGGCACTTCTTAATCGATAAAAAAAATGTTTACTTTTTCTAGCTAAGTAGTGATGTATAATCTCAATATATTTTGGTACTAGATACCACACTCGAAAATATATGCAGCATTAAGTTGCCATTTTGCTCATTTGTGAAAAATAATTGAACTAAAATTTTTAAAATTTTGAAATGGACACTATTGCATTATTTTTTGTGGACTCTGATGACGAAGATTGCCCTGATATGAGGCAAGAAAGAAGAGGCTTAAAGTGCTGTGCAAAGGATGTTATGGAAATGACCGACAAGGAGTAAGTATTGCCTCAAAAATTTGTATTCTATATGTTTTGTAAATGATCTAATTTTTTTAAATATTTCAGTTTTCAAAAAAGTTTCAGAGTAAACAAGGATGCTTTTAAATACGCACAAGGCACTTATCAGCACGGAATCGGAAATGTCAGTATTTTCTATCATCCTCGCAACTAGTATCTCTTGTTGGTTTTTGTTGGTGTATTTTTGCTTCTTATTCCTAAAATAAAACGATTTATCAGTAATTTTATACAAATTTGCAATTGTTTCGGAAAACTTACATGTTTGTTATGTTCTAATATTACGAAAATTTTAAGACTTGCTTTCCGCAGAAAAAATATAACGGAATGAAAACACAGTTAAATGTCGATACTGAGGAATCAACAATTCAATTTAATATTGCGGAACAAAGAAAAAACAAAGTAGGTAATGCAGATTCATATGACGGAATCAACAATAGAAAATGAAATTTCCTCGCGGAAAGATAGCGGAAATGCTGCGGAACGGAACCAACAATGAGGCCCACTATGTACAAATGTAAACTTACACCCCTATTCTGGCAGCTTAACTAAGCTCACCACATTAACAAAATTGTTAATATTAACAAATTGTTAAGGTTTCGTATTCTGGTGATAATTTGAAAGCTCCTTTCTTTACTATTTTGTTAATGACAGAAAACAACTTAACAACGAAAGATAGTTCAGTATTAAGTCAAACAAATGCTGTGTAAATAAAATAAAATAAAAAAAATGGATGAATTCTTACTTTTTACTTCTTTTTAGCATTGATACTGAAGAATATCAAAGAAAAAATAAATTTTAAAGACGGCAAAACACTCGAAAATTGCTTGTCTATTAAAAAAATTCATTTTGAAACTTAAAACAATTGAAAACAATTAGTATATTATTTATTTCTTAACATTTTATATCTAACTTGTAGATAAACAAACAGAAGCAATCAAAATAAGCAAGAAAAGAGCAATATAAAAACAGCTGACGCTCTATATCTAAGGCATTTACATTTTCACCATGCGTGGTGAACTTTAATAGCTTTTGAGAGCTTTTAAATTGTAAATGATTTGCCAAAATACGAACATTTACATTACATAACAAGAACATTAACAAGAGCTCCTTAACAATTCCTTGTTAAGTTAACAAGCAGAATAGGGCTGTTAAAGTAAATAACTAAAATCGATTCATTTTCATGTTATCAATTTAATATGTAGATATTTTTCTTTTTCATTTGCAATAATGATTAATAATAATTACAAATAGTAACTAGCTTCTATGAGTATTTGCATTTGAATTGACATAAAAATTTGGTAAAAGTGGTGCAGTTAAATCTATATCCAAAGAATTATTTTTATTTAAAAAACTTATAAGAGAGATATAATAAATATTAGACCAATTAAATAATTTTTGATGCTCATATACATCTCCAAGCATATTATTATCATGTAGAGCCATTTTTTATGAATCTATCAAGTAGAGTAAAAGCATAATAACAAGAAGGATATACATTTGCTTTGAGTATACAAAATAATTTGAATATTTTTTTACATAGGACTCATAATGCCTATCAATGCACTCTAAGTATCTTTAACTCGAGAATTTCAATTTCATGGGCAACTGTGGGAGAAATAGAGAACCAAATTGGATATGCATAAACTAACAGCCCTATTCTGCTTGTTAACTTAACAAGGAATTGTTAAGGAGCTCTTGTTAATGTTCTTGTTATGTAATGTAAATGTTCGTAGTCTGGCAAATCATTTACAATTTGAAAGCTCTCAAAAGCTATTAAAGTTCACCACGCATGGTGAAAATGTAAATGCCTTATACTATGTTCAGACTGAGTTTTAAATGCGCATTTAGAAGTTCGAAAATTCTTGCAAATGTCAAGTGTTCAAACTATGTAGAAACCCTTAATTCGCATTTAATTTGACAAATTTATTAAAATTATTTTTATGTTGTGAAAATTCTCCGACACTTTAACAAAAATATGATTGCAAGAACAAACCAGAAAGTTTTGGAAAAATTTTAAACAATCATTTTTTTTTTATATATCAATAAACAACTTTATTAATATTAATAATTGAACAAATGCATCATTGACAGATTAAATAAAATTTAAAATGAACCTAAACAATTTTTTTTATATGATGCGCAATTAGCTTGAGTATGCGAGCCTGCGCTGGTGTCAATACTTGTCCTTCTTCGCATACGGTGTAGTCACTATAGAATGTTATAATTTCCTTTGGAATTAAAAAGGCATGCCCAGTGAAAACAAATGTGGCTCCAGTAAGTGTGCAAAGTCTTCGAGTGGACCTTCTTTTAATATCACTGTTTCTGTGGCTGCAAAACCACTGTGAGCATATTCTACCGCTCAGTAATATTTGGTTCAGTCAAGAACGCTTGGGCGTTTCAGTGGCAGATCATCCTGTCGCGCAAGTCTGTTGGAAAGCTTGCGTAAATGTGTTTCAACTTCTTCAGCTTTTTTGCGTCCCAAAACTATTTGCATGATATGATTTTTACCAAAGAGAAATCTTGAGTTTGCTTTCCATTCCTGTCGAAGATCTTTCAGCAGATTATTGTGCATATTTTGCACATGATAGACAAAGATGTGAAGATATTTTCCCCACGCAGCGGCGCACGTCTTCGATAATTTGTTGCTTTCAGGCCAGTCCTAAAATTGCGATCGCTTTTAGTCAACGAAATCTTTTTATCTATTTCTGAACAGGGCATTTTTTGTGTATTCAATTAAAAAAAATAAAACGAAAAACAAAAAATTGTTCAAGTTTACCAATCGAATGGCGAACAGCTGATTGAATTTAATAACGAGTACTGTCAAAACAAACGAGTTAAATGTATTCGAACTTCGAAACAGGGTCGCAAGCTGCTAAATGCTCATTTGAAGTAGAATTTATGTGAATTTACTTGACAGAATTTTATATGGGTAAATTCGCATTTAGAAAAGCATTAAGGAAATAAATGCGAATTAAGCTCTAAATGCGCATTTAGCTCCCAGTCTGAACATAGTATTAGATATAAAGCGTCAGCTGTTTTTATATTGCTCTTTTCTTGCTATTTTGATTGCTTATGTTTGTTTTTCTACAAGTAAGATGGAAAATGTTAAGAAATAAATAATTTACTAATTGTTTTCAATTGTTTTAAGTTTCAAAATTAATTTTTTTAATAGCCAAGCAATTTTCGAGTGTTTTGCAGTCTTTTAAATTTATTTTTTCTTTGATCTTCTTCAGTATCAATGCTAAAAAGAAGTAAAAAGTAAGAAATCATCCATTTTCTTTTATTTTATTTTATTTGCACAGCATTTGTTTGGCTTAATACTGAACTATCTTTCGTTGTTAAGTTGTTTTCTGTCATTAACAAAATAGTAAAGAAAGGAGCTTTGAAATTATCGCCAGAATACGAAACCTTAACAATTTGTTAATATTAACTATTTTGTTAATGTGGTGAGCTTAGTTAAGCTGCCAGAATAGGGCTGTAATACTGGGCGAATACTTTATATATAAGAAGCTTCGTTTTCTTCATTAGATATTTACTATTTAAAAGCTTAGCGAACATGCTCTTAATTCTGTAAGTTTTTTTTAAAATATGTCTGCAATGCTCATTAAATTTAAACAACTTGTTAAAATGAACACCTAAATATTTGAAGCTATTCTTAGAAGGTATAGAATCTCCATTTAACGACAAACTTAATTTTTTGCTTTCGGGAACTACAAATTTAGCACATTTCCCACTAGCATTACGAAGACAAATTGCAACTGACTTTGAAGTGTTAATTTTGATACCCCAATTTTCATAATAACTGTGAACCAAAGAAAGATGACTTGATACTGAACCCAGAGCTATTGTCGGGGAAACATTATGTGCGTATAATAAAGAATCATCAGCATAGAGAATACCTCTTGAGCCATTCCATTCGTGTGGGAAGTCAGATATAAAGATGTTATACAAATGATGAGCAAGAATAGAGCCTTGGGGCACACCACTTTTAATAGAGCCTATATCGGAAAGGTAGTTATTAATTTGAATACAAAATTTTCGGTTACTGAAGAAGCTATGAAAAATTTTTACAACAAAAGGATCAAAGCCTAAATTTATTAATTTAAACAAAATTCATTATCAAATGCCTTTTCTATATCTAATGAGACTGCAACCATGCAGTTTTTTTTTCTTAAATTACATACTCGTATAACATCATTTTAAAGTTTCAAAAGTGCGTGAACTGTAGAATGTCCACTTTTGAAACCAAACTGATAATTTGGAATACAATCAACATTTAAATTTAAGTCCATTTTAGATTTTATAACTTTTTCAAAAAGTTTACCGAAATTTGAAAGCAAAGAAATTGGTCTGAAATTGTCTGTATTATAAAAACCAGGTTTTTTTTTAATAGGTAAAATGTTTTCATTTTTCCATTTAGGAGAAAAGTATTCATTATTTAAACAATTGTTGTAAATAATAGTTGAAAAATTTATAACAGAAGATGGTAATTTCTTTATTAAGAAATTTGAAATTTTGTCCAGACCATATGATTTCTTAGAATTTAAATTTTTTATAAATGAAGTCAGATCTTCGTTATTAATAAAATGAGATGAAAGATTGTTTGTTAATGAAGAAAATTCGCTGTTAAAATTAAATAAAGAGTCTGCACAAGTCGATAACGTTCACAATATAGTATTAAAATGGTTTAGCATATTTCTAGATATTTCAACTTCGTCTGTTATGATTGCATTATCCAGAGTTATTTTATCACAAAAAGCATTATTTTTTTCTTCAAAAAACTATATATCTGCTTAAAAGCAGACGGACCTGGTTTAATTTGTTAAATTTTTTCATTAAAGGCTTTTGCTTGAGCAAGTTCAACTTGTTCTGTTATAATAATTTTGAGTAATTGTATTTGCTTTGAAAGTCATTTGTATTCAGAACTATCTCGATTATAGTTATTATGATACATTCTTTTAAGTTCTTTTTGACAAGAATGTTTGATATCAAAAAGATTTTGTATTTCATCTGATACTAAAAATTGCTTATTTTTGATCTCAATTATTTTCACATGTAACTCTGTTGCATAGTTTATAGATTCAGTTAAATGGTCTATATATTTATCTATCTCATCATAATTAAGATTACGATAAGAAGGAGGGAAAAAAATTATTGACAAAACAATCTAAATCATATCTAAATTATCCCAATTTGTATCCTTATATGATAAAAATGTACGTGGAGATCTTACCAAAATGTCATAAGCTAGAAGATTTATTTTAATTTTTAAAGGGTAATGGTCTGAAAAAGAGTTAAATCGTATAAATACGACTTGACGTAGCCCCAAAGAAAATAGTTTGAGGCGTTAAATCGCACCAACGAGGCGGCCAATCGTCCGGCCCATTTCTTGAGATAACACGCTCATCAAACTTACTCCAATAAATCTATTGTAACGTTTGCTGTGTGGTTTGCACCGTCCTGTTGGAACCACGTGTCGTCCAAGTCCATATCTTCCAATTCAGGTCAAAAATAATCGGTAATCATGGCGCGATAACGATGGCAATTCGCAGCTACGTTACGGTCATTATCGTCGACCTAAAAATATGGTCCAATGACGCCGCCGACACACAAACCGCACCGAAGTGGTGATTCATGAAGCACATGTGGATTTTCTTGTGACCAATAACCGACCAATATTTTGCGACGCGACCAATATTTTGCTTATTGACGAACCCATTGAGCCAAAAAAGAGTTGCGATCACCGACTCCGAATTTCGGTAGTAAATTTTTATAATTTGCAGGCGCTTTTCGTTCGTGTACTTTATAAAGTACATGGTATACCATGATGAAAATGTTGAGTTCATTGAATAAATTGACAGTGACAGTACGATGATTAGTGAAAGGGTGCGTTCAGAAATTTAATTCAAAGTTGTCAAGTCCCTATTGGAAAACCCTGTATATAAAAATTAAGGAAATCATTTTACTTGAAATTTTCATTGAGTTTGTAGATAAGAAAATTAAGTTGAGAAAAAAATATTGAAATAGAGCTTCTATTAAGGGAGGTCGGGGTATTCTTGTACACGGGGTGTTGTTGGACAGCGCGATATTTTTTCCCTAGTAATGCTTGACAGATTAAGCCAACTTTCATCGACTTGTCTCATACTAAGCTTATTTTCCATTCAGCACTCGACTGGCACATTTCAGCACATTTTGTTTTTTTTACTTAGTATTTTGTTTATTTTGACTTTAATGACTTGACATTTTTCGACGAACCAACTCAGGTAAATATATTTATGTTTTAATATTTGTGGAACCGTAAGCCTCCGACACACAAAAGAATTTTGTATACAGTTTGTATTGTGTAACTTATACGCCTCCATATTGAAAGAACTAGCATTCGGGGTATTCTTGAATCGGCATTCTTGAATCGTTTGTGATCGAGGTGTTCACTTGAGTTGCGCCGGAGCAAACCCGAATACTTACACGTGGGTTCACTGCGTTTCGGAATAATTTTCATTGCCATTTTTCACTTTATTTTATTAATTGTAATTTTTTCCCTCGTTTTCGTTCACAAATCCGATACCATGTTCAAACTGCTGATATCGAAACGAAGGTCATTTCTTGTACTACAAAAGCAAGCTTTGAAATTTTCAGAAAACCAATTTTTTTGCGAGTTTTTGGCCAAAATAAAAGTTTGTCCGACTTCTCGTATGTAAAAATTTTTTTTCCACTGATAACTATTTAATCCTTAACCTTATAACATTGATTTTCACAATTGATTTTTAAAGGCTTATACCCCAGATTGGTAGATAAAATTGACAAACTTGACAGTTATGAAAATCTTCTACTCTTCATTATACGACCAAATTGAATTGAAATATTAAATAATTTAGAAACCAAGGGCTTGCACGCACCTTCCGCATCTTATTTTAAACATACACATACTCGTTAAGTTATGTGTCACCTCATGCTATACTAGACAATATTTAAAAAATTTTAGCACGAATCATTTATAACAAATATAACGACCACAAAACGCTGGAAAAAAATAACCAGAACAAATGTTGAAAAAAATAAAATAGCTTGAACCCTCATTGTATGTAGATATGCAAATGTGTTACCGCAAAAGGCAAATGACATTTTGATAAATGATATTTTCTGAAGGATGTACGCATCAGGCATGATTCAAGGAAAACAATGATAAAGCCACAATGTACCGTTAGCTCCAAAAATAAAAACATCTGTCAATAACACAAAGGTTTTTTAACCATTTTAGGATGAAAAGGATAAGATTGATAATTGTTTGCATACAGATAATTTCTCAGTAGTTGAAATAGAATCTGTCAAACGAGATTTTCTATGATAAGAACACGAGGGTCCCAGAAGACGAGTACTTTGCTTAAAATATTAACCAAAATCGATTGACAAATTTTTTATTTGTTGATTGAAGAATAAATTCCACGGAAAAAATTTCATAAAATCGGAATTTTTTGTTTTCAACAGATCTTATTTGCTACGATTCATCTCAGTGATGACATTTCTTGAGGTTTCATATCTTTCTTATAACACAAATTCCATAATTTTCCATTTAAAAGTGAATTTACATTAAAGCGTGTATTTAATTTGCTTTTAAAGGGTAACTTAATAGATCACGATAGTTTCTATTCGAAAATTATTGATGATATCACATATGATGAATTTCATGTACAAATCGAGATGCATTGAACCCGACCACCTCAGATATCGATGAAATTTTGTTCATAGCTAAATTTGATTAATACAAACAAACCCTCATTTTTAGAAATTACTGTTTTGCGATTTTTTGGGCGTGGCACAGTGGGAAAGTTTTCGAAAAAACGCGAAAATGGTCGAAAAGAGCTCCATTTAAACTGCAATAACTCAGAATCGGCTGAACCGATTTCCATGATCTTGGTATCATTAAAAAGATATTTTAAGAGGCTTTATGACACGTTTAAAAAATAAAAAATAAATTACACTGTAAAAAATTTTATAACAAAAAGAAAATTTTACCTAACGAAAAAACCAAAAAGATCAAGGGTTTTTTTACAGTGTATTACTTTTTTAGAAAGGTTTATCCTTCACCTATAACATATCAAAAAATAAAAATGGGTTCTTTTTTAGTTTTTTTTATATAATTTTTTAAGTAGTGGCACTTCTAGTAATTGCCCATATATTTTTATATTGAAGCCACGAAAAATAGCTAAACATCTGGTATATTACTGAGAAGTGTTCAAATTTCAGTTATATTCAAAATATACTTATAATGTGCAAAGATTATTGATATAATATGCATAAAAGAAAATTATGTATGTATACAGGTAAAAAAAATAAACATTGTCCCAGAAAAATTATGAATATATTTTAACCCCAAAAAGTTCTTGCGGCCGTACCAGCCCAAACCAATAAGTATACAGGTAAGCGCATAAAATGCTTACTGTAACTGTGTTTCTAGGATTAGCAAAATAAACACACTGCAGGTACCCCTAATTAAAGAATTGATTTTCAAATTGCCTTAAAAATTGCTATATAAATGCACCTGATGAACGTACCGAAAGTTTTCGAAATAGTTCGAATAACAGCGAAAATATCAGGTCACATTCTTACACATTTACAAAATAGTTCAACAATTCTAACATTTTTTAAATGTTTACAAATAAAAAACCATCAACAATTGTTTATATTATTTGCCATGTTTTTATTAATTTGTGTTTTATTTTATTTACATTTTTTTTAAGTTAATTATTTGTAAGAAATTTTGCGCTGCTCAAATTTGGCACAGTCAGAATATCTACGCACATGTACAGACGTTTCAATTGGAATGAATGAATGAAAGCCTTGAGTTCCTGTTATAGTTTGAGCTTCTTTATATCTTGAAAATAGCTTTTCTTTAACGTTGTTGTATTCGTCAGCATCTGCGTAAGCAACTTGTACGGTGGTCTTATATGTTTCTGATGCCCAGTGATAGAGTTGCCTCGTTGTCAGGATTTCATTTTTATTTGCAATACTATAATTTCGAGCACCTCTCTTCAATGTTCCTCCGATTCCATCACATGCAGATTTTCCGTGACTGGTAGCATAAAAGTGCCATTCAGCGTCAATACCAAAATCAGATTTGTGATGGCATAAATTAATGAAGTTATATTTATTTTTATATTGTGCTCCTGCACCATCTGATACGTAAATGATTTTATTAATATTGTTGGTTATATTGGCCTTCACGAACTGTATCATTTTTGAAATATATAGATGAACTGCTATACTATCATGGGTATTACAATCTGATATTATGGCGAAGCTTTTATGAGTTAATTTATCGTTATCTGAAAATAAACAAATAAAGAAAAAAAAAACAAATAAATAACACATATTAAATATTTTGATGAGTGTGAATGGATTTGTTTACTAATACCAAAATATTAAAATAATTACCTTTGTAATAAATAACGAACGGATGTATTGTAGCTTGATCATTCTTCCAATGGTATCCTTGCACGGCATCTTGTACAAGAAATGCATAATTTTCAGTAAAGTCCATTTGAATTAACATTTCTCCTGATAACAGCGCCGCTCTTTTATTGCTGATAAATTCAGATTGTCGCTTTGCTATGAAATGATGCGGAATCAGAACTATGATGTGTTTAGTAAAATCGCTGACAAATGATACTGGGTTGGTGGTTAACGTTTCCAGAACACATCTAATCGTTGTATTCCACTTTTTGTATATTATTTGTTCAGTTTGGTTATTTTCAAAATGTTTTAGCATATGCGTTTTTAGATTATTTAAATTTTTGAAGCAGTGACCACACATTGAAACGCAACACTCGCTTTTTTGTATGTCACCATTACAAACAACGAATTTGAGAACATCTTTGTAGTCGGTAAATGTGCATTGTCCTTCAATACAAATTGATTTTAAGCCACTTTTTTCAAACATCAATTTCATATTCTGATGCAATGTGCATACACAGATATTTTGCTGGTTTCCAACTCCAAGTTTGATACAATTTTTTGGCCTTAACATTGTAAATTTTGTAAAACCCACTTTGGCCAAGGGATGTTTTTTTTTAAATTCGTAGTAAGATTCGCGTAGTGAAGATAACATCAGTCTTTTTTGAATTTTTTCACGTAAGTTTCCTTGTTTAACAGTAATTGAATCTTGCGATCCTGGCATCATTCGGCTAATTTCATCATCTTCATAAAATAACTTCACTGTGCTTAGAGTTTCGGTTGGTAATCTACGTCTGCTCATTTTTAAAAGATTGATATCCGCAAACTTCGTTTTATTCCTTTGGATATCTTTACTTTTTTTGATACAATCGTGTGATATATCATCCCCAAAACGATCTTTAATTTCTTCGTGAGTCATATTGATTGGTAAGAGAGATAAAAGTTTTTGCTTTTCCAAAAGATTTGAGCTGTTCTCTATTTGATATTTGATGTTTTGCAAAATTTGATCGTAAATGGCTTTGACGTTTTCAAGTTGCGCTGACAAATCAGATAATGGATCAGCTCCAAGTGAATCTGCTATATTTTCCAAAATTTGCAGTGATTTTCTATTTCTGTATGCATCTCGTTTGATATATTTCCTTTTAAGAGGCGACATTTGGTTTGGTAGATGAGGAATAATATGATCATTTACATTTTCAATGAGTTCGTTGCTTTCGATGTTTGCATTACGGCTGGTACAAGTTGGAAGTTCATCCAATTCTTCGCTAATTTCATCGCTGGGCGTTGTTGGTAAATAATTTGAGACTTCATTCCGCTCCACGTTGTATTCATTACGACTGCGCGCTTTTCTTAGTGTATTCCGGCAAGTTTCGCAAATACGGCTACAATGAATGTTGGCGACAGCTGGAAAATATTCAATTATATTTGCAGCCTCGTTTTCACTTATTTTACGAAGCGAAGCGCAACACTTATTAGATATTTTTATGCATCTGTACTTATTGTTTGAATTCATATTCACTCAAAATTTTAAAATATACACGTAAAAATTGTAATGGGATATCTTGGCTTCTCGAAACGGCTTATAATTATGAATTTGGGTATGTTCATCAGGTGCATTTATATAGCAATTTTTAAGGCAATTTGAAAATCAATTCTTTAATTAGGGGTACCTGCAGTGTGTTTACTTTGCTAATCCTAGAAACACAGTTACAGTAAGCATTTTATGCGCTTACCTGTATACTTATTGGTTTGGGCTGGTATGGCCGCAAGAACTTTTTGGGGTTAAAATATATTCATTATTTTTCTGGGACAATGTTTATTTTTTTTACCTGTATACATACATAATTTTCTTTTATGCATATTATATCAATAATCTTTGCACATTATAAGTATATTTTGAATATAACTGAAATTTGAACACTTCTCAGTAATATAACAGATGTTTAGCTATTTTTCGTGGCTTCAATATAAAAATATATGGGCAATTACTAGAAGTGCCACTACTTAAAAAATTATATAAAAAAAACTAAAAAAGAACCCATTTTTATTTTTTGATATGTTATAGGTGAAGGATAAACCTTTCTAAAAAAGTAATACACTGTAAAAAAACCCTTGATCTTTTTGGTTTTTTCGTTAGGTAAAATTTTCTTTTTGTTATAAAATTTTTTACAGTGTAATTTTTTTTTATTTTTTAACCGTGTCATAAAGCCTGTTAAAATATCTTTTTAATGATACCAAGATCATGGAAATCGGTTCAGCCGATTCTGAGGTATTGCAGTTTAAATGGAGCTCTTTTCGACCATTTTCGCGTTTTTTCGAAAACTTTCCCACTGTGCCACGCCCAAAAAATCGCAAAACAGTCATTTCTAAAAATGAGGGTTTTTTTGTATTGATCAAATTTAGCTATGAACAAAATTTCATCGATATCTGAGGTGGTCGGGTTCAAAATTTCAGTTTTATCTAGATTTTTAAATGAAATTCATCATATATACACCCTGTTTCAAAATAAAGATCTATTAAAAATAGTTTTTTAAACCTTACATAAAGAAATAAACATTTACTTCTTTCTAATATAGCTCCTTTGGTTGGATGGCTTTGTTTTATCGGAAAAAGTTTTTTTCCAAATCAAAAATGAAATTTTTTATCACAGAATATTTGTTTGATAAGAGAGAAATTTACAGTGAAGTGAATTGCACGAAAAATTGGACAGAATTAGTAGTTTTTCCTGGGTTTGAAGGAAAACTTAATTAAGATTTCAATAATATTTTTCCAACATTTTAAGAGAAGTTAATATATAAAATTTAAGTAAAAAAAATATACCACGTTTTTAAATTGATGCAGGTCTAGAGCTCAATCAAAATTTTGACTAACGAGAGAAGATTTGGGAGTTAATTTCCGCTCTGTTCATAAAGTTCATTTTTTTTTTACATAGGAAAGTCACATTTTTTTCGAATTTCATAGTTGCTCAATCTTTGTTTGAAAGCTTATGGAATCAAGTCTTTTTGAGATTTTTTTCAGATTTTTGGAAGAGGTTTAGAGGTCGCGCTAGTCCGATTTTCCCTAAAAATCTGGTTTTTCGGAGAATTTTTGAATTTCAATCATAAGTTGGTCAATAAGAGACATTTAATAAGTTTTTGAGTCATCATTTCGAAAGAAAAATAACCAAACTTTACTTTAATGTACATAAATCAGAAGTGTTGCCAATTTTTTTGGACTTTTTGGTGTACTATATTTTATTTTTTCGTGAAATTTGCGAAAATTTTTTAAAAAACGCTTCACAACTTTTAAAAATTTCACCAAAATGAAAAAAAGTAATTATGCACTTTGAACTATGGTAACATTTTAAACAATTATTGATTTAACTCTTGCTGTTCTAAAGTTATAACCTTTAAAGCTATGTAACAATTGATTGAATCGTTAAATCGTTGGTTGGTGCATCGACTATGAAATTGCTAAAAATATGCAACGTGTAAACCTGCTCTTTCAAATGGCTGGAAGAAAGCATCCAAGGTGTAAATCTACTCTTATAATAAGCTGGTAGAGGATTTAAAAAACAAACTTTGCAACAAATATGCTGCTCCATCAAGTTCAACAATAAAAAAAATGTTTCCAAAGAATGCAGTCATATTAAAAATGAATACGTTGAAACCCTTATTAGGCTACCACAGAACCCGCAAAAAGAAACAATTAAAAACGAAAAATAAGAAGAAATTTTACTTTTGGTTGTTTATTTATTAAAGACATTAAATTAAATACCTTTTGGTGCAGTTATATGCCCTGCAAAAGATTTTAAAAGCATGTTTCAACAGTTGTGAGACTGATGTAACTGCTTGCCATTGCCAAGACCAGTGGCGTTCCTAGGCTTGGTGACACCCGGGGCGGATACTCATGGTGTCACCCTTCTAAATGCATCAATTTCTAAATGCAAAAAGAAACCAATTCGATGAGATTAAGTGTTTTTATTACTATCTTTATCTTCTCCGAAAAAAAAACAAACATCATATGGCAAACAATAAGAATTTGTAAAAACCAGAACAAAAATATAACATTTTCAGGTGTCTACATTAAGGCTGGTCAAATTTTTTATCGATCAAGCGTATAACAGAAACGTAATCTTTGATGAATTCTGAGAAAACTTCCCCAAGAAACCATAGGTCTAAAATCAATCCCAATATCGCGCATATTGAGGTCAAAATTTGTGTATGGATTTTATAGTTTTATTTAAAAATACTGTAGAATAGTCCAAAAATGGCAGTGTATATCATTGATTTTGGGCTTGTTGAAAAGGAAATTTTGGCAGCTCTCCGAATCTGAATTCATTTGAAAAATATATTGGCTTTTAAACCAAATTTTGCCAGCCTGATATTTAAAAATTGCCAAAAATGTAAAAATCATAGTAGAAACGTTTTGATAATTTTTAATTTTACATTTGAATTCTTCATTTTTACTATTTTATTACATTCTTCACATTTTAGTATTTAAAAAGTAAACAAAACTGGAAGTAATAACCTCAGCTATATGAGTAATTTCATACAAAAAATTTATCTCTTGACGATTTGGTTGGAATTTGTTGCGATGGTGACGTAAGCAATACTGGTACCTTAATGGCATTCTACGAAGGTTCGAAATTTCCATAGAAAAATCATTACATTGGTTTGTTTGCTTGCTGCATTTTAATGAACTACCTTTTCGCCACTTGTTTGGTGCATTGGAAAAGTCGACTACAAGCGGACCTAGAACTGCTAGCGGGGATTTGACAAAATTAATTGAAACCTGTGAGCATTACAGGCAGTTTTATACTAATTTTAAAATAATTGGACTTTATTTAAAGTCAACCCACTTTTTGTTATAGATTGTATCTGATTTTCAACCCATTTTGTTTGGAAATATGCCTCTAAATACTAAAGACGAACACGGTCTTTTTACACTAAGGGAAAAAAATATTAAATTTATCCAAAAACTTTTTTAATTTATCCAAAAAGCAAGTCATTTTTGCACCAATAACGCATTTGCATAAATCGACTACGTAAATATTTAAAATTCATTTAAAAACTTTTTTAATTAAATAAAATATTAAAATATTTAAACAGAAATAATAAAAAAATATATTAAAAAGTATGCACGAATTTTTTAAATATCTTTTAAAAATTTACTATTTGAAAATAAAACTATCACATCTAAAGGAAATTTATATAAAAAATATTGAAATTAAAAAACAATATATTCAAATATTTCTCACAAGCTGCGTCCATTAATGTCATTAGCATGGTTACTTTATTTTCTTTTTTCGTTCCTTAATATTATATTATTTTTGACAGTCGGTGCAATATTATGACACCATATGTCAAAAATAGTATAAAACTAAAGAACGAAAAAAGAAAATAAAGTAACCATGCTAATGGCAATAATAAAGCAAACTAATAAAGCAAAATATGCAGGTAAATGACAATCGATGCGACACATTCGTGGGAAAATGTCGAGTTGTCACTCCACCCTGTATATAATTGCATTATTTCAGCACGCAATCGGCCTGATATACGGCCAAATATCCCTGTTATACTACCCTTGCAACAAAAACGAAATGAGAATTATAAGAACTAAGGTTGCGACCGCAAGAGAACAGAGTGCGATGCTGTTGCTGCTTGTCAGAATATGTGTGTACGTGTGCGATGCTGTTGCTGCTTGCTTGTATGGAATATGTGTGTACGTGTGTGGTATAAATAAAATTCAAATACGGGAAAAAAACGAGTTGTAAGGAAAATATTTGATTTATCCACGTAAATATTTAAATAAAATTTATACTCAGGCGTGGATAATGTTAATATGCATTATTTCCCTTAGTGTACAGATGTGAAGTATCTGTATCGACTAACAAAGCTTGTAGACAGTTGCGACTATACGTAACTACAAATTTGCCATAAACCAACTTAAAAACTCTAGCAAACTATATTAAGAAAGTTTATGTACCAATGTACTTTAATGTAAAGTATTATAGTTCTGTTGTCTACGGCAGTGCACTGTTAGCAAAATTTATACGGTCAACGCAATATTTGCCACCAAACCTCAGGGATATTGTCAACGCTGCAGTTCAAAAGAATGCCTATTTCGGTCATCCAGAGAATGTTTTATTGGCAATGCTCTTTGATGATAGAAAACCGGTTCGGGAAAGAGCAATCAAGAATAGCAATTTTGTATTATCGAGATAAGCTTTATGATCCAACAGTATTAAGGACTTTTGAAAAGCATAGCATTAATTTTGATTGCTCAGACTAAGTATGTTGATTTGATAAACATAGATGATGACAGCATTTAATCCGAACCTCCATTCATCGCAAACATTCCATACGAGCACATGCTAAGTTATCTAGAGTTTGAAGATCCGCCGCTGCCAGACCCACAAATTCCATCGCATATTCAGGGAACTGAGCGATTTGTTCAGTTACTTTCAAGTGTTTCGCGACGCGAAATTGAAAAAAAATCGAAACGTTGTTATGGCAGTAGCTGCAAAAAGTCGCCCTAAAATACCACGCATTGAGAGCAAACAAGACTTATAAGTCTAAAATTACACTATTTGCACTGATTCAATAAAAGATTTTTTGTAATTTTAAATCGTTTTATTTTTGACAATATTAAAATATTAGACTGCCAATATTTGGTTTAAAAGAAAAAATATTTTTAAAATGAATTCAGATTCGGAGAGCTGGCAAAATTATCTTTTCAACAAATCCAAAATCAATGATATATGCTGCCATTTTTGGACTTTTCGTCAGAATTTCTATTTAAACTATACAGTTGTTTTTTAATCCATATACAAGTTTTGACCTCGATATGCGCGATATTGGGATTGATTTTAGACCTATGGTTTCTTGGGGAAATTTTCTAAGAATTCATCATAGATTACATTTCTGCTATACGCATTTTTGGTTTTTTCTCATCCGAACAAATTGACCCGCCCTAGTCTACATATTTAGATATGTAGGCATAAGGTAAAAAAGAAAACTTGTTAACTTCGCAGTCTTAAGAATTGACGGAACAAAAAAATTACATTTTCAGGTACATATTTGTATATGTAGGTATAAGGTTAAACAAAGAAATCTTATTTATGGCGTTATAAGGTTAAGGTATAAGGTTAAACAAAGAAATCTTATTAATGGCGTTGTCTTAAAAACTATCTTTTCTTGTCGTAAAAACTATCTTTTCTTACTTTAAGAGCTGCAAAATTTGAAATAACCTCATCGAAATCAATATTACTTGCAAGCTCGTTTTCAATGGATAAAATAGCAAGATCGGAAAGCCTTGCCTGTCCCATGGAAGACCTTAAATAAGTCTTAATAAATTTTAGCTTGGAAAAACTCCTTTCGCATGAAGCTGCTGATACACAATTTGTTAGAAATAATTTCAATGCGACAAAATGGGACGCATATTTTTTAACGTAATGTATTTGTACCTTATTCTTTCTGTTTGAGAAATTGAAAAAAATATCGAAATGGTGTCACCCCTAAAATGGTGGTACCCGGGGCGGACCGCTCCCCCTAGGAACGCCACTGGCCAAGACCACACCACAGTTTTTACATTATTTAAAAAGAAAAAAAAATTCCATTCTTCCGAGTCGGTTTGTAAAAAATCAATTGAGATAAGGCTGGCTTTGGAAATAAAATCTTGAATTTTCTTACTTTTAAGTATGTTTTTGTTATATTGCCTTGTACAATTATGTTTTCATTATTTGGAGTATTAATATTTTTTACCTTCAAACGCAAAGTTTTGGTTTCTATGCGTTCATCAAAAAAGGCTAAGGCAACTAATTTCCCGAATAGTTGAAGTTGATGGAGAAGCATTTTTGTTGCAATGTTTGTTTTTTAATTCCTCGACCAGCTCATTATTAGAGTGGATTTACACCTTGCATGCTTTCTCCCCGCCGTTTGACAGGGCAGGTTTACACGTTGCATATTTTTAGCAATTTCATAATCGATGCGCCAACCAACGCAACGCATTTAACAATTCAAATAACGGTTACAAAGCTTTAAAGGCTATAACTTCAGAACTGCAAGAGTTAAATCAATAATTGTTTAAAATTTTACCATAGTTCAAAGTGCATAATTACTTTTTTCATTTTGGTGAAATAAAAGTTATGAAGCGTTTTTTAAAAAATTTTCGCAAATTTTACGAAAAAATAAAATATAGTACACCAAAAAGTCCAAAAAACATTGGCAACACTTCTGATTTATGTACATTAAAGTAAAGTTTGGATATTTTTCTTTCGAAATGATGGCTCAAAGACTTAGAAAAGGTCTGTATATGACTGGAATTCAAAAATTCTCCGAAAAACCAGATTTTTAGGGAAAATCGGACTAGCGCGACCTCTAAACCTCTTCCAAAAATTTGAAAAAAATCTCAAAAATACTTGACTCCATAAGTTTTCCAAAAATGCTTGAGCAAAAAAACTTTTTTTTTTGGGACAGCCTAGTGTCCATGCTATATTATAATTATTTAATTCTGCGCAAGACTGTGTGAAAAACCCGCCGAAGCGTTTAACGGCGAAGTGTTTTATCGGTAAATTGATTCATGTTTATATATATTCCACAAAAAAAAATTTTAAATGCAATGTTGCTTTCATTGCTAGGACTAAGTGCTTAACTCATTCATATGTCTAACAGGTTTAAGAGCAGGTAAGACACCTGAATGTCTTTTATTTCTATTCCATGTATCTATTAATAATATATGTGAATCAGAACGAAATTCAAAGCAATAGTTTTTATTTTTACGTAAGCTTTAAAAGACATGAACAATCTTGTGTAATAAAATATTGCAAAGGAGCCTTTAAGAGATTCGATATTGGCCATTGTTCCAGAAATTATTGCATCAAGCCGAATATGCGTTAACTGTGTTATGTTAAAGTGTCTTATTCCGCTATGTTAAAAGCAAAACACATCGAACGGCTTTTCCTATTAATAAACAACGCCACATGTTTCGATTGTTGCCAATTAGTTTTGAAGAACATACATCTGCATACAAAGTTTTTGTTGAAACAATTGTTGTTGTTGTTTTTGTTGCTGCAAACTATACAATTATGAATGCACCACACATGCCTAATTGGCCTAAATTGGCCAATTATTGATGATATTAGAGGCAGAATTGATGTTAAAAACCGTTACTAATTTCAAAATTCAATCAATTTTTCCCTTCATGTGTCGTCATAAACATGTTCTGTATGTTCTTGTGTGAATAAAAAACTAAGAGCAACGTACGATTTACAATAGTTTTTGTGCTTGAATTTTAGTTTTGGGAATAATGAGGGCTTGCATGATAATGCAAACATGGAAACATTTTCTCATTCGCGCAGAAAAACAAGTTATTAAGAATTTCAGATTTAATGGAATAAATGCAGAATGAAAAATCTAACAAATTTCTAAATATAATGAGGGATGTTTCTTTTAATTTACATATTTTACAATTGTAGGTTTTTGTGGATATGGGGTGACTTATATCCCATACAAAGTGACTTTCTCAAAACGGTAAAATCTCTTAGAATTCCACAAAAATTAGATATGGATTTGAAATGTTGCATATGAGCTTTGATATTTAATATATACTCTGAGTATGAAATTCAACCAAACCGGATGATAACCACGCCTACTCATACGAAGTCACTTCATCAAAAAGCAAAAAACTCTGTGAATTCCATAAAAATTAATATCCGTGGGGGGTATTTTAGCTTCGGCCCAGTCGAAGATCATTTCTTACTAGTTTTTAATTTTTATCGTAAATGATCATACTAAAATATGTTTTTAACATAAAATGAACTTTTTTTATAGAAAAAGTGTGAAAATTTTGGAAATATTCAACAAACGAATTCCTTGTTCAGAACAAAACAAAAACATTTCCAGTGGTACAGCAAAATTATACCAAATTATTATAACACTAGTATAAAAGCCTTCTTACGTTCAAATAAGAGATTTATGATGCCATGTTTTTTTTGGCTCAATGTGGATTTTAAGCACTTTTTCGATATTTTGACATGGCTGTTTCGCGGTTAATCGTAGGGAATATTATTTTGGTGTCTTTAGCAAAGTCAGACCATAGGCTCCACTTGCATTGACCACATTTTTTGTAGACTTGTTTTGAATTTTAATGCATCCATCGCTGTTATAGATTTACATATTACTGATCAATGCTTAACTTGCTTTAGACTTGATCTATTTATCTATATATATATATATATATATATATATATATATATAAAGAAGTGTACATTTTGATATCACCACTAACTGTGGAAACGGGGCAGCCGATTCACAGAAAAAATGTCAGGGTACGTTGGGGTTGGTTTGAAGATAGTTTATGTGAAGTTTGCACTAAACCGGCCCAGTGCTTGGGGTGTTCTTTGTTACGTTCTTCTTGGCCGTACCATAGTTCGTACGTCAAAATGTTTTGCCACACCCCCTTTTACCGCCCACAAATGAATGTAAATTTTATATTTCAAACGCTTGGGTCTTATTAGACTAAAATTTAGTACTTTCATATGGTCACTGTTGGCAACTGTACTACAAATGGGCGGGGAGCTCTATAAATATCTATATTCTATCTATATAAAAATTAATCTTGGTTTGTTCGGATGCTTGAAAACTTGAAAACGAATGGACCACATTAAATACTTCCTTCTGTGGGCTTGTTCGTGATTACTATGCGAAGGCTCAGGAAAAAGAAAAGTCGGAAAATTTTCAACGGGTGGCGGTGTAGGCGCTTTCTGAACGTATGCGCTGCAATTCCGTTCATCTGATTGCGATAAAACTTTGTCACCTTATTGCCTGCCATTGCGCGGTGCTTATGACATTGTGAGGCGGGCATCGGATAATGGGGTGTGGCACCTTCCATGCAACCCAAATCTGCGATATCGAATATTTTTGGAATTGTCGGTCACACGGTATTCGATATTCGGATTTAATTTTTACGTGCCGTTCCACTAGTAAAAATTTATGCGCATTCGACGAGGGGTGTGGCACTTTTTCCGTAGCCCAAATTTAAGATATAATTCTTGAACTATACGTCACATATCAATTAAAATCGGTAAGAACGTACTATTTAGTTGTGTCCTTTGACTGGCAAAATTGAGTAACCATTGGGCTAGAGGGCATGACACTGCCTATACAATTCAAATTAATGATATTGAATAGCTTTGGAATTAAATGCCGCATAACAATAAAATTTAGTATCGAGTTGCCACTTCATGATCCATCCACTGGAAAAAACTTTTTAACAAAAAACAAAAAAACCGACCTCAAAATCACTACAAAGTAAAAACTAATTTTAAATAATTTTTCCCATTCATTTCTTGGTCATATTTTAAAAGCTATTTATATGTATTATAATATTGGAAATCTTATCATTCTCATTTTTTCTATTTTGTTTTATTATCATCAATATACTAATTCCTTTATGTACATAAAAGCTTTGAAGTCGGCGCTTATCTTACTATGTCGACATCTTTTTATTTTAATTTTTTCTAATTTGTTTTATCATATAAATATTATTAACTTTATGAATATTAAAGCTTCTTAGCGATTTTTTTTCTTCAATTGGCAATTTTTGAGTACGCTGAATGTAGCCAATGTGTTCCATGCATTACTTGTGCAGCTGTTACACACTATGTCGTATTCAATATGAGCTTAACAAGCTCACCCAAACCAGTTTAGTGAGAATTTTAATTAGTACAAAGCTTTTAAAATTACTACAGTGTCACCAAGGCAGCATAGCATCAAATAAAAAAGTTTAAAATAATGCAGGGATGGTAAAAGATCATGATTGTGTGTCAAAGATGAGCGCCGACTTCAAAGCTTTTATGTTCATAAAGCAATTAATATATTTATGGTAATAAAACAAAATAGAAAAATGAAAATGATAAGATTTCCAATATTATAAAACATATAAATAGCTTTTAAAATATGACCAAGAAATGAAAATTATTTTTTCATAATTATTTAAAATTATTTTTTACTTTGTAGTGATTTTGAAGTCGGGTTTTTTTTTTGTTAAAAAGTTTTTATTTCTTCCTTTTTAGAGAATATGTTATATTTTATGTAATAGTATTCTTGATGAAAATTTCAAACATGAAAGTTTGTTCTTAAAAAACTTATTTTATTAATTCCTGAAAGTTTGTTGGGTAATTTCCATATTTGTTTCTTTACAATTTTTAGTGCCACGCCCTTTCTATAATCCCGCCCACTTTATTTACCGTACCTTATAATTATTCTACCTAGCCCTGTGCCAAATTTCAGTTTCCAAGTATCAATATTAACCGTTATATAGTACTTTCCTTAAAGTGACACATCCTGTGTACAATCCCCTCACTTTTTTAATGATTCTACCTACTTATCTACCTGCATACCAAATATTAATACGCTAGTGTCAATATTAACTGAGATATAGTATTTTAATAATATTGACACGCCCTTTGTTGAATAACGCCCACTTTTTTGGCCGTAATTTGTAGTAACTGTACCTACCCATGTACTAAATTTCAGCACTCTAGTGTCAATATTATTCGATATATAGTGTGTTTCTAATATTGCCACACCCATTTGTTGAATAACGCCCACTTTATTTACAGTAATTTTTAAAAATTGTGTACCCCTGTATTAAATGTCAGTACCCTTGTTTCAATACTATTTGAGATACAGTGTTTTTGTAATATGACCACACCCCTTTGTCATATAACGCCCACTTTAGTGACCGTAATTTGTAATACTTGTGCCTACTTCAGTATTTTTACTGTAAATTTCAGCACCCTAGTGTCAATATAAACTGAAATACAGTGTTTTTCTTATATTGACACGCCCCTTTGTCGAATATCGCCCACTTTTTTAAAAAAGGACCTCCACGTTCATGGTATCTATCTGTTGACAAAAAATTACGGAAATCGGGCAAGAACTGTAGGAGTTATCGATGTACATACATTTAAAAAAAAAAAAAAAAAAAAAAAAAAAAAAGCGGACAAACCAACGAACTTGAGAACCGCCTCCTTTTTGAAGTCGGTTAAAAACAATGTTTGATTTACATTTTAGTCGTTTTGATGCATTAAAAATTACATGCTCATGAACATTGATGCGTGGCAATGTTGATGGTCAAAAATCTTCTTCATCGCTGAGCTCCTCCACATTATCATCTGACTCAGGTTGTTTATCATCCGCTAATATTAGATTTATTAGTGGCATCCGTGGCGTAGTTAGTTAAAGTGCGTGGCCGCTATGTCAACGAACCTGGAGACTCGGGTTCAAACTCCAGCAGCGACAGAAAATTGTTTGAATTGAAATAATTTTTCTGTACGGCCGTCACCTTTCTGCAGACAATGGCAAACCTCAGAGAGTAATCAAAATGCCATGTTAAGCTTCTTGAGAACAAGAACATTCCGTTCATCGCCGTTTGAAGTCGGTGATAAATATGTAGGTCCAGTTCTCGGTCAATTGTATACAAAACTTAATAACACGCACAACACAATTGATCATAGGAAGCTAGGTCAAAGTCCCTTCAAGGGCTGAAATGGCCAGTTATTTATTTATTTATTTATTTTGATATTAGATTTCTGGCTATCTCCGATCTGAAATCAAGCTGGGGCATTGATTTTATATTTTTCTCTTTACATGCAAGACAGTGTAATTTCCACGCGTTAAAGTGTTGGTAAAGTACTAAAATATTAGCACTAGCAAGCAAAACCCAATACAATAAATTCAAATTAGTTTTGCAATTAAATTTTATATAATAGTTAGTATGCATTAGTATAATAGAAAAATCAGGCTAAGCGCAATTACATTTACTTTACGTTATACAGTAAATCCTTTATTATTTTTTGATTTATTTTCATCACATTTAGATAATTCTAAGACATTTTTTCCTGCGTTAAGTATTTTTTTTCGATTTTTTTAAAAATAGGTCAAAAATGGAATCTTTTTATCTGGTAGGGGGAAGAGAGTATGGTTGGGGGAATGCTTAATTCGAACCAGAGAACTGCAATGAGTATCCGATAGAAATCGGATACTCGAACAGGGGCGAACACAGGTAGGGGTTTTGGGGGTTAAAACCCCCCCCAAATGAACGAATAAAAAAAAATAAAATGTATAAAGTAAAACAATTATAAATTTGAAAGCATTATTTATTTAAGTTGTAATGTTTTAAGCTATTTTTTATGGTGTGATTTATTATTTATATTTTATTTTATTTATATTTTATTAAGCAAAGCTCTGTATACGCATAAGAGCCCTGCATAAGTATACTTTTCGCCTATTCGAATATATTCGCGTGTTGTAGAAAAAAAGCTTACTCTCATCGCTTTTCTGAAGTTCTCATATGTGGACGTACTCTATCTTGGTATTATGCGCGAAAAGGAAACGAAGAGAGTACACTGCTGTACTAATACTAGCAAGAAACGGATAAAATAATAAAAAATAGCGCAAATACTGTATTCATACACTGAATATTTTGTGCATATTTCTTTATGATGAAACATCTCTTGTTATGCGAGAATTTTAATACGAGATGCAAGAAATATACCATCATATACATGTATGTTTTGGCAATGTTTTAAATAATATAGACAGTCATGCATTTTGTGAAAAATTTCGTCTTTTTATTGAAAAGACTTACCTAAGATCGAAAAACTTAAAATTAAAATTTAATAACTATTTTATGAACAATAAAATTAAAGTAAAATTCATTAAATGGTAAAACAAAAAATTATGCCAATTTGATTTCAAAATATATTTTTTATATAAATTTAATTTAAAACCGCAATGATTTTGCTTAATCTTATCAAAAATAATTAATTTACTTATTGATTTCAAAGGTTTCCTTCTTGATTTTGTGAATTCAAGAAGGAAATTCTATTGATTTAATAAGATTTCTTTTATAATTTTATTAAACCTTTAACCTAGAAATGTATTTTCATTGCCTATAATATTAAATAAACAGACATTTTTAAGATTTTATTAAAGTTTATTCATTAGTAAATTATTCTGCTACAATATCCAATTTTTTTCAAGAACCTCTTTTGAGTTCACACCGTACATTTTTATTAAAGTCGAAATTGAGTCATTCAAGCCCCACGACTGAAATATGGCTTGAGCTTCGAGAATTTCAGCCTCGTCGAAAACAATTTCTGGATCAAAATTATCATTTTCCATTATAACATTTTTCTTATTTTACTTAATTAAATCCACGGATTAATTCTCGAACTCACTTCACAACTACGACTGAAAGCTAAAGCAAAGAAAGCAAAAATAAGTAGCATTTTCACCATTATTATCTTCTTAAAAGGGTGTCAAATAAGAAAATTTTTTAAAAGCAGATCAATAAGATTTTCTTCTTCGTTTTAACTGGCATCTTCTTAAACTTTTGAGAGTGAAAAAAAAGATTTTCTTATTAAAGTTAAGTGTCAATCAGATTTCTACATAATTTCATTCATTCAATAAGAAATCTGATTAAAAAATGTTTGATAGTAGTTTTTAATTTTTAATCATATTTTCTCTATGGAATTAGAAAGATTTCTCAATGGAAAATTCTTATCATTTGTTAGTATTAAATAAAACCTAATAAAATAGCTCAATTTGGAGATCTTATTGATTTTATGTGGTGGTTTTTGGCTCTGTGCAATCCTATCGGTCTATTTTACTGTCGGTGACTTACATACTATATTCTTGATAAGCATCGCTACTCGAGTACATCTAGCCATATCCGTCTATATGTCTGTATGTGATGACGATTACAGCATAGATTTTGGGGGCATCGTTATGAATTTCGATATACTATAAGCTTATAGTTAAAATATAAAGATCATGTTGCAAATTAACGATCTCGTATGAAAATTACGCTAACCCCACATAGAAAGTAATATGAAATTGGTAGAATCCCTTAAAATTACATAAAAATTAAATGCCTTAATTAATTTAAATTTTATTATTGAGGACATATTAAATTCAATGGCACAAACTAAATGAATAATTGACTTTGTGCTCTAAATAATATATGTGACCCGGTCTACGAAAAGGGACCTTCGGTGTAAAAACAAGTTTTCGAGAAAACAGCAAACATTGTCGCACATGGTCGTTTGTCGTATATGGGCCAAGTATATTCCGTATACAATAAATCCAACTTCTTTACGAGTTGGAAACTTCTGCTTTGCGCCATTAGAAATAGCACACATTAGTCTATCCGAATCGCCAAAAAAGTGAAAAATGATATTTTCACACCGAAGGTCCCTTTTCGTAGACCGGGTCACATATAATGAATAATAAATTTTAATAAGTCTATCAATAAAAACATAAAACACCCCCCAAAATTTTTTTCTGGGTGCGCCCCTGTACTCGAATCATACTCGAGTTACTTGTTGTTCTCTACCCTATCCGTACTCAATAAAATATGTACAATACTTATTCTCATTCCACTCATTAGCATATTTTCGGGTATAAGTACATACAAATACCCGAGCGCGGCGTGACCCGAAGCACTCAGACTCGTATTCAATGAGTGCGTCGAGTTAGAGTCTTGAAAAGGCGCTATATCCGAGTATTTTCGGGTATATTTTGAGTGTACTCTGAGTACTGATTTTTCTCTGCCAACGTCTCTAAGCGACAATAAGTAGAAGCTAACGCTCGCATATTTTGTTTGAGTTTTATTGATACATATTGATATTAACACAAGACAAGTTAAAAAACATCACAAGACGAACACGTGTTTTCTGTTTCTAACTAAGTGCTCAGGAAAAACTGCTACGCTCTACTGCGTTCTGCTTTATATCAGTGGCAGAATGACCCGAGTGATTTGAGTATTTGCGTCGAACCCGAGTGTTTGGGTAAGTAGAATAAGTATCAACAAGACGACAAAAACCATAAGTATTATTGAACCGAAAAACCCGAACTTTACCCGATCCGACTCGTGATTTAGGATACTTATATTCATTTGAGCCGCCGCATTGCAGCTTCGTGTAAGTGAGTATGAGTCGGGTTGCGTGCGATATGGGTTGAGTAGGTTTTTGTACTTATTTTTTTCGGATATACTTAGAGCAGGCCTAATCACAAAGGTGGCCCTTGTGGCCCTTGTTGTAATAATTGGCCCATTGAATAAAACTCACATTTTGCTTGCGCCAAATTTACGACGAAATGCACTTGCGAAAATTAACTATAACAAACAACAACAACATACGCATCGAAACGGCGGCGCGACCACCAAACATACAGCATTGTTGTTGTGCGTGTGTTTTGTTAGTGGAATAAAAATTCAGACGATCTCGTGTCCTGCTACGCATGCTTGTCGCGTTTGTATTTTGTTTTTGGGATTTTTTTATCAACACTTTCTTTGCACTTGCAAAAAGCAACAAATTAGGTTGCCGTCGATGGTGGTGACGCTAACATGTACGCTTTTGTTGTTGTTAATGTATTTTGTTGTTTATTTTAATAAGGCGATTATCTTTCTTAATTAGGCTTTGGCCCTTTTATTCATTTCGCTGATTAGGCCTGACTTAGAGTCACAAAAAAGCTACCCGTTGCAGATCACTGATTCGAACTTACAATACGAACGTTAAAATATCAAACATTCTTTTTATGCATTAACATCAAAATAAAGTTACATTTATTGTTTATTAAAAAATTTCCCAACTTTTGGATGCGAAAACGCACCCTTTGGCAAGAAATGGGTTAATTAAGAAAATATTTAAATAAATTTTAAATATTTACGTAGTCGATTTATGCAAATGCGTTATTGGTGCAAAAATGACTCGCTTTTTGGATAAATTAAAAAAGTTTTTGGATAAATAGTGTACATATATGATATATCTAAATATGTAGACACCTGAAAATGTAATATTTTTGTTCTGTTTTTTACAAATTCTTATTGTTTGTCATATGTCGTTTGTTTTTTTTTTTTTTGGAAAACATAAAGATAATAATAAAAACACTTAATCTCATCGAATTGGTTTCTTTTTGCATTTAGAAATTTTTTATCGGGGGGCTTATGACTGCACGAATATTTTATCTATTTGTGTTATGAGCACGGTTGCCACTTTGGTACAATTGTGTACAACATTAATTTTTGCTTGGACATTGGTACATTATTTTCTGATTTGGTACATTTTGTAAAAGTTCAAAAATTTTATTAAAATTGGAATTTGGTAGCACTGTTGGCGCAATGTTCAGTGGAATGCAAAGAAATAGACAAGAATAGAAGATTATAATTAAAAGGAAAATGATAAACCTGGAGTATTCCGCCCATTTTTGTATAAATTATAAATTTAAAAATTTATAAAATCTGTGGCAATATGACAGAGTAGCTTAAGTCGACATAAGCGAAAAACTGAAATTCTACATATTATTATTAACCATTTCAAGGTCCACAATTGTGTCCTACCCTTGTTTAAATCCGACTCTTAAAAAGAAAGTTATGCCGATTTTTCTAATGACCATACACAGATTTTACATATAAAAATGAGAAAAAGGATTTTTAAAAATGTAAATAACTCACAACTATATTTTTGGACTTAAGCTACTCTGTCTTATTGCCACAGAAATATATAAATTTGTATAAATTATTTTCAATTGTACGCTTCAAGAGTGTGCAGGTGGAAGGAAAAGCACTACTAATAGAAAGGTAGTTATAAACACTCGATATTCAAAATCATATCAAATTTAATAATATTTTGCTAGCAGATTGTAATAAAAAAAACAAAACCTGATGCCAATGATTGCGTAGACTTAAGGGAAGAGTCCACTTCTGACTGCGAAAGTGAAGCTGAATACAGCAGGTAGTCCTTTTATTTGTATTGCAAAATTTATTAAAAATTGTAAAATTTTATTTTATAATGTTGATATTCCTTCCCAATCAAAGACTGACTACAAAAGGTTGTTTCGTTCAGAATGGATGCAGAAATTTTCTTGGCTGCAAAACAAAAATGAGAATGTATTTTGTATCGTCTGCGAGGAATCGTTAGTGAACCACTTGTCACACTTGCACAGACATTCCAAGAATGCTTTGCATTGCCAAAATAATAAAAAAAAAATAAGATCACGATGGATGCATTCATAAAACCCGAAAAAACATCCTTTGAGAAACATCCTATGAAAAATATTAGTTAATCATCAGGCATCATTTTATATAAACACATGTAAAATGTTGTCACATGTAAAATAAAGCTAGCATCATTATTGCAAATCTTTGAAAAATTTAAGATTCACCAAATTCTGACTTGTTGGCAACCATATCAGCTGTTCTCTTCAGTCATCATTAAATTGAAATTGTAATATAAACGCCAAACACTGGCGTACCATTTGCCACCTGCGGTAATGTTTTATTTCTTTTAGCAACATTTCGAACTGTTGGTTCGTTGTTACTGTATTTAACCTTTATTTAAAAGATATATTTAAACTGTTTAGAATATATGAATGAAAAAAGAAGTTATTACCCTTTCAATGCCAACTTATTCGTTCTAACGGCAGCTCAAGAGCAAGTGATGAAATTGACAGTTCAAGTGAACGAAATTCAAGGGTTGCGTTTTACAAAATGCGAAAGTTGTACTGTTTTCACTACGCTATTGCGTTACTCAACGCTCAAGAAACGGGGTGAAGCGTTGCGTTTTATAAATTGCGAATTGCAACAACGCAGCGTGAAGTGATGTGCAGGGATTTATAAAATGATGCTATAAATATTTTTTATTTGTTTATATACACACAAATATACTCCAATGAATTATTACAATAGATATTATAAAACTGTTTTATAAAAAAAAAAATGGTACATTTTATTCCTTTTTGGTACATTTTTACGGAAAATTTGGTACGAAAAAAAATATGCGAGTGGCAACCGTGGTTATGAGGCTGTCGAAGAGAGAGAAAATAAAAAAAGCAACAACACCAACAATGCCACACAGCTCCAATTTTTGTTTGGCAAAATAATGTGGAATGCGATAAGCAGAGAGACAGCAACAATTGTTTGCAATATTTGAAAGGGAGAGAGATTGAAACTACAGCCATGGGTATGAGAATGTATACAATTATTTTGAAATGCAATAATCATATAATATATTTAATTTTTTTGGTTTTTTTTATATTTTGGCACATCTGTGAGACAGTACTTTCGAATAGTACAGGTTTTATTCCTTTTTTTATTATAAAAAAAAAATAAATAACTGGCCATTTCAGCCCTTGAAAGGACTTTGACCTAGCTTCTTATGATCAACTGTGTTGAGAGTGTTATTAAGTCTGTGCACAATTGACCGAGAACTATTATTATAAATATTATAAAAGTGTACGATAATATTCGATGTTTGCGTATTAATATATAAGATTGATCGAACGGATGTGTAACTTTAGTAAATTCAGCAATGTTGTATTAAAAAAAAAAGTCGGGATACCTTGCACCCCCAAACCAAAATGGCCTCGGTACGCCCTGATACAATTCCTTTGTAATTAAAATTATAATAAATTAGACTAAGGTTGATAAAAATAAAAGATTGAGATTATATTTAATCCAAAAATTGAAAGAACCCATAGTTTTTTGAAGATATTTGATGTCATACATTTAAAACCGTCTCCTGGAAAGTTAGGTTTTTCTACATACGAGATCTGTTTTTTAATGTAGCGATATATTAAGATTTAAATTATAAAAAATTACATTATGAAATAAATTCTAAATGAATTTAAAAATGATTCTTAGATAATGATAAGTCTTAATTTTAAAATTATGTTACTTATTGTTTCACCACTAGCGTTCATTGGTTACAGAATGCATTAGCATAATCTAGATTATTAGTTATAACTTATAACTTATAAATACAAATTACAAAATATCATTATTATAAGTATTAGACTTGAATCTTAAAAAAAAAATATTCTTGAGTTTTAAGCAAATTTAACTTGAATTCAATATTTTTTTCTTAATATCATGTGTTTCAAATTGCTTAATTCTACCAAAATAATGCTTGAATTGAAAAACTTATGCTTGAGTGTAAACGCTAGCCTGTTTGCTTGATTCAAGCATAGAATGCTTGGTTTTTTTCTCTCCATGTACTTTCTAGCCTACTAGTGAGGATCAAATCACCATTCTACGATCAGTACTTTAAGCGCATCAAAGGTTCAAAGTGTGACATTAACATCGTTTGCTGATTGCAATCAACCACCCAAAATACCTCCAAGAATGACTTAATTATACGTCAAAAGTTCTGTACAGTGCACAAATTTAAAAATTTACCATATCATCTAACATCTCTTAAGCAAACTTTTAAAAATACCTTCATACTATTTCCAACAATGCTCCACAAATTGCAAAAATGTGGGAGATTCAGACCAAGGTAATCATTACCACGAGTATTTGTACAGATGCGTCATGGTTGTTATTCATAAATTACCTCATCATATTAACTTGTTATTTTATTTTGTGCGCCATCTCTGACAAGCTACTAATAATAGACCCTGTTCAATTGCCTGTCCAATAAGTGTCAATGGCATTTCTTGGAATAGCATTCAAACGTGACATAAATACAAATGTTCACACTGGCAACGCTGACAGTCCTTTTAACATTGGATAGTCATTTTCCGACATTGTTGTAACCTACTTCCAGGTTAGGGAGTGAGGTCCATTGCGCTGATGCTTACCATTGCTCTCTATGTATTGGCTGTCATTTTATGTTTGAAGGGAAAAATTCTTAGGTTATTTTTATAATATTTGTTATTGCTGTTGCTCTTTATTAAGGAATATTTCTTGACAAAATTGTGTTTCAGTTTTAATGTTTATATTAAGCTGCAAGAAGAATATTATTTCCTGAACGGCTTTGATGTTGTTAGCTTCACGCTGCTTTTTTTTTTTTTTTTGTTTTTTTGCTTTTGCCTATTTTATGGTTTCTGCGTTGTGGTCTAAGACTACTTATTACGAGGAAAGAAGCTGTCAATTATTTTCCATCATATATCTTTGGATTTTTGTTGTTGTTATTTTTTTGACATATTTATACCTTGTATAAATGACTTCTAGAAGCATTAAAATTATAAAGTCATTTATCACTTTTAACGAGACAACTCAGCCATGTTCTTTCCAAGGTTCACCACAATGCTTATTTTATGTATTACACGAGTTTTGATATATTTTTATGGAATAACCTAAGCGCAAAAATTTTATAAAGTGAGTTTAAGATATACTAGTTAAGTTAACCCTTTGACGAAGAAAAGTGAACTCTTGAAAAATTTTAAGATTTTATTGCGAACTCGTACTTATAAGTCCGATGTTTCTAACAAAAGTGTTGTTCAAATTTAAATGTTTTTACCCCTTCCATGAGCATAATCATGGGACATATCGCACACCCTCTTCAAGTGACAAAACTCGAAATTTTTCAATTTTGACATTTTAATATAAATCAATTCGTAATGCACATCTACATCGACTGTCAAAATTTTGTTTTAATTTGATTGCTCGTTAATTTTTAAAAAATCATTTTGGATCCTTCTTTTGGATGAAGTTGCTTGAAACGAAATAGTTTTTTGACTCTCCTGAAAATTTCAAAATTTTGAGTTGTGTCACTTTTGAAGAGGGTGTGCGATATGTGTCCCATTCGCTGTCAATGGTCAAAATTTGTTAGCAAGTGGATTGAACAAAGTAACATTTTGTCGTTACAAAAAGTAAAATACAGCACGCGCGAACATGACACAAAGTTAATAGACTCCTTCTCCAGTCGAAAAGCTGACATATACTGGGCTCCTCGAGAAACTAACAAACGATGAAGACTGGTGGCAGCACCAGAATTAGCTGGTCATTATATACCAGAATATAGATGGAGGGCCAGAAAGCGGTGTGTTATAGGTAATTTAAATGGAATCGAAAACCAAACAAATACAATTTGAGCCTGTTGCAAAGAGCAATTGCGCTTCATAAAGGACAGAAATTATTTTAAAATTTACAACAACTAATTCACATTGTTCTGGTTAATAAGAATTTTTATGAATTTTCAATAGAATAAATTGTATTTAAACGTGTTTGTATGAATATTTTATATTTTCTTTATTTTTAATTGGTAATATTCTAATAAGAAGTACTAAAAAATAGGATAATAAGAAAATCAGAAATAAATAATTCTTATTTATTGTAACTTTTGACGACGAATGGGACACATATGTCTCATAATATGTGAAAAGACGCCCAGAAAAAGTATTAACAAGAATAAAAAGGTTTTGATTGATCTGATTACATAGGCCTTGAACTTTATAGGTATAGGTAATTTGGTTAAAATCCGTTCTGTGATAAGGATATTATATATCCCATTCGTCGTCAGAGGGTTAAGAAACTTAACGTAACTATACACGCAGAAATCTAGACTGTCACGTTTCAACCGTACGCATACCTACTTCGGAAGTTCGAAATTTTTTTTTCGATTTCTTTTTTTTTAACTTATATGAACTTCATTGAAGTTATTTGTCTTACTTTTAACTTACATAAATGAACTTCTAGCAAATCTTCTGAGTAGTTGTTTTTTGCAAATTTTTTATGTAGGCAAGTCAAGCTCAAAATTACGCCATATGCAGATATTTGGTGACCTACCTTTTTTTATATGTACATATGTATGTAAATTGAATTGATTATGTATTTTTTTTAAGCGAATGAAATAGGTTTTTTTTTAAATAAATAAACAGGAGCGACTTTTTTGAAAACAATGTCTTCGGGCACTTTCCTTCTAATTTATCGGAAACCAATCATCCGATTTGGATGAAATATTTCTTCGTGATAGTCAACACTCAAATGCGTCGGTAAAACAACTCAAACCAATCGTAATTAAATTTTATTATTTTGAAAACACTTACCATAACTTTAAATGCGTTTATACCATATATGTAATACTTCTATATTGGCAGCAACCTACATTTTCAATGAATTTCAACTACGAAATCAAAGAGAGACAGCCTACATGAGATTTTTAACGTAGAATACGTTATACGGGGTGTTCATCTGGAGCACAAAATTTTGAGAAAATGTTTGTCACTTTCATTATAAGTTTTTAATACTTTATGCATGCATTGAAGAAAATTCAAGTATGGTCGTAACATATTTAATATGTCTTCTTTTGATTTGTATTTAAATAATCATATTGCTACATATAATTTTTTTGATTCTATAAGTAAATCAAAATTTAACTTCTTCAAATTTTGTATTCATTTTCATACGCTTTGTATTTTATGTATTATAACATCATGTGTAAGAGCAGTACGTTTATCTGTGTGTTCGTCACAGAACCAGTGTGAGAAAGAGAAGAAGTATAATGACCAAGTAGCGAACGATGTGTACATACACAACATTGATAAGCGAAGCAGAGAAACAAAATTGTGCTTACCCAGTTCGCCACGTCTTTAAGACATCATCAATGTCTTACAGCCTTATTCATAAACACATTTTAGAAGCAGCGTAACTTTAAACGGGCTTTAAACAAGAAAACGTTATTCATAAACATTTTTCGTAGTTGTTTAAGAGCTCCGTAACTTAAACGCCGAAATTGGCGTTTAAAGGTTACGTAAATACAACCATGATTTTTGTTTGTCTTTTCTTTTAATATTAAAGACATGCTCCATATGCGCCCTTTGCAGCATTTTTTTATGCGGCGGCCATTGTAAATCCATAGGAATTCTTAATTTTTGTAGAGATTTTCTATAGTTCAGACACAAACCTTACAATCATAAGCAGAAAATGAAAAAATGTTTATGAATAACAATGTTAGCAAGGTTGCATAGAAGCTGCGTAAAGCCTTAAACAGTGCGTAACTAAACAAGCCTTTAAAGGTTGTTTAAGGAAATCTATTGAATAAGGCTGTTAATAACTATCGTATTTTACGTCTGACCTATGCGCCCGTGTGTAGCAAGTCGTTAGGAATATAATTATTTTTTTTTATTTGTACCGATTTTTCTTGCAGTTGCTTAATTATTTACTCAAAATCATAATGGGCATAACTTAAAGACATATACGAAACGTAAGACATTAAATTAAAATTTGCTACAATCAGCTACTTAAAACATCTTTAGGAATTCTACATGTACCACAGGCAACATTGGTTCTATTTGGTATACCAGTTAGCCATCGAATAGTTAAGCTAATGTCTGAAACCGGAGGTAAAACTAATATGCACTCTTTTCCGTTTTGATCTTGAAGAAGTGCAGACCTGTCAACCAATTGTTAGAAACAAAATTTTATACCCTAACATCAAGTGAAGAGTTAGAAAAATTAAAAGTTTTTTCTTAAAATTAATAAGTCAAGTTTGAAACGTTGACACATGAAGACAATTGGATTAAAAATAAAAAAATCCATTTTCTATGATCTAAAGATCGCCTGCTCTAAAAAGCCCATTGAGGATTGTGCGAATAATTCAGGATTATTTTCAACCTGGTAATTCCTCGCATCGGCTTGGTCACCAATTCAGCCTACTTCAAACTTCCTAGTCAGCGCTCCAAGTTTTCTCCCGACATCACATCACCACGGCATATATAAATTACCTCAACCTTAAGAATAATAATTCATAGAGATCAGTTGCTCCGGTACTTCTAAGTGAAACGTCGTTTTTTTTTGCTAGAAACAAAATTAAAAAAAAAAAAAGCAAGTGGTTTCCTAAACTAAACTTTCGGTAGTTTGAAAAGAAAAGTGCCTATTTAAAAAGAAAAGAAAAATAATAAACAGAAATAAAAATTTCGATAACAAGACCTAAACAAGTTAAAACAAGTTAAAACGCAAAAAAAAAAAAAAACAACTTAACGTCAATATACATATCTTCAAAATAAATTTTAAATTCCTAGCAATTCTAGCATCATCACCATCGACATCTTATGGAAGGCCTTTCAAAAGAAACGAGGATGTAATAATGTAAGTTTAATTAACATTTTTATTTTACTTTTATAAACAAAAAAAAAAAAAAAAAAAAAAATCGTCTTGCTAACTTTCGCATAATAGTTGTTGCTACATACATTTTATTTTATGGTTCTTTGTGTTGCTAAGCTTTACTCTTACCAAGGTAGAGATTGAGCAAAAGCTTAATTGTTTAGCGCCACAACGTGAGAGTTGATCGTGTTGTTACCCGCTTAACATTCAGCGGTTAAGCAAAAGCTTTTATCACTCTCTCATTCATTCAATCTCTTACTTGGTAAGCTGTCATTCATGGTTTGCTTTGATAAAATTGATATGATTATACAGGTTTAAGGTTTGTTTTGATTTTGTGTATAACATTTATTATACCCCCACGTTTAAAAAACGTAAATGGGGGTATATTAATTTTGTCACTCCGTTTGTTACGCCCATAAGGAGGCGTGGTAGGGATAGAAAAGTATATATATTATTGATCAGCATCACCACCCGAGTTGATTTAGCCATGTCCGTCTGTCTGTCCGTCTGTCGTCACGATTACAGCCGTAATTTTCAAGCTATCATCACGAAATTCAATATTTAAGCTTTTATCTAAAAAACTAAGGTCAAGTTCGAAAATGAGCCAAATCGGATGAAAACCACGCCTACCTCCCATACAAAGTGCCTTTATCAAAACGGTAAAATCTCTTAGAATTCCACAAAAATTAATATATGGACTTGAAATTTTGCATATGAGCTTCGATATTTAAAGTGCACTCTAAGTATGAAATTCAACCAAATCGGATAAAAACCACGCCTACCTCCCATACAAAGTGACTTAATCAAAAAGGTAAAATCTCTTTAAATTCCACGAAAAATAATATATGGACTTGAAATTTTGCTTATTAACTTCGATATATAACATGCACTTTGTGTATAAAATTCAACCAAATCGAGTGAAAACCACACCCACCCCCCATACAAAGTGATTTTATAAAAAATGAAAGCGAATATTTTCTGTTAAAACTATGTAGGTATAACAAAAATGTTTTATACAAATAAACATTTTATTGACGGCTTAAGACTTTGAATATACTTCGGTTCGGACGTGGGGGTATTTTAACTTCGGCCCAGTCGAAGATCATTTCTTACTAGTTTTTTTTTATTTTCTTAACTCAGTATAAAGAAAAAAAAAAAAAAGTAAATATACAGAAAATATGCGTTAGAGATGAGAAAAAAGTATCGAAACATTATTTTTTTTTTTCAACAAAATAAATACGGCCATAGGTCTACGAAGTCAGTTAAATGCTCGGCGAGCTAATACACGTGTAAGCCACACAGCAGCGAGTGACGGATAATGAAAACAATTAGATTGTCATGTCCGAATAAGTGTCATATATAAACAAATCAGAGTGGCATACATAAGAACCCTTTTTTTTTGTTTTTTTTTTGTGTTCGTTTCCGCTCAAGGTAGCTTTTAACAGCGAAAAAATTGGAATTTTCTCGGAAAAATCGATGTTCCATACATTTTGTATGGAAAAATAAAAAATAAAAAAAACTCGATTTTAATTTCATAATTCAAAATGCAATTTCCAGACGAAGCAACCAATTATCGAATAGTGATCGATATTCATTGGTTTGCAAGGATTACCACCATATAATGTATAACTGAAGGTTGGATCTGTTATTATCATGCTTCGGAGCCTCAATCAATCCAAATTCTGCAAGGGAACAAAATTGATCGTGAAGCAACTCAAGAATAATGTTTTTCAAGCAAAGATGAACGCATTTGAGTAGGCCAATTCAAAGGCGAGAAAGTGCACATTCCAAGAATTCAATCAATGAATCACAAGGCCAATCTTTGGAATTAATTATGGCACTGTGTGCTGGATTAAATCAAATCTAAACTAATTTTATACCTTAAGAATAAAAAGAACATACGAGTAATAACATAATATATAATGTATATCAAGATAATGGAGCGCAAAGCAGTACGATCATATAAAGAGAGAGAGCAAGTAGACTATGCAAATGCAGCTTATTTTACACCTTTAGCATAGAGGTGCATTCAGTTTTTTAGATATAAATAAGCGGACGGAAGTTCCGCTCACAAAATTATAGGAAACAAAAGTTGCTCAAATAAATGTTAGTGCAAAACAATGTATGTCTTAAATTATTTGTAAAAAATGTATGTATAACTATATGTCTATAACTATTAATCTTGAATTACCAAGCTTCTGGCATGGCTTACAATATATGACATGTTCGCGTGTTGGAAAGCCTCCATCTTTGTTTACTTTTGCTAATAGTGTCTATCAAAAAGCATTGAATTGATCTGACATGTCATTCCCTCAACCTCCTTGCATTCCGTGTAAATAAGGGATATTAGAGTGTTTCATTCAATCAATAATTGAAATACGATTGGCACCATTTGTTATCGATTGTGAATGTTCGATACAAAATTAATTTCGGGTGGGATCGTGATTGCTCGGAATTATTTCAATAAAAAAATTAATTCAGGGCGGGACGAAGTTTGCCGGGTCCTCTAGTACCTTATAAAAAAATCACAAGCTCCTTTTCAAAAAGCTATGCTTGTAATGAATAGTTCACTGCGGGTGCTTCACGATTACGTTGAAGCTAAATATAAAATGGAGTTTATTGTGACTTATAGGCTCAATCAACACGAAGAGATATAATATTCTTATACTAAGCAAATATTTTGCCTGATTTAAGAAAATTTAAAATTAAGCCTTATTTCCTCAAATCAAGCATAAAAAGCTAAAATGAAGAGAAATAAACTTATTACGAGCATTTATTTCTAAAATTGAGTAAAATAAATGGTTTGTTTAAACAATAGTTAAATGCTTGATTCTAGCAGCCCTATTCTGACAGCCTAACAAACCTCAACACATTAACAATATAGTTAATATTAACAAATTGTTAAGGTTTCGTATTCTGGTGATAATTTAAAAGCTCCTTTCTTTACTATTTTGTTAATGTCAGAAAACTTCTTAACAACGAAAGATAGTTCAGTGTTAAACCAAACAAATGCTGTGCAAGGAAAATAAAATATAAAAAATGGATGAATTCTTACTTCTTTCAAGGATTGGTACTGAAGAAGATAAAAGAAAAAATAAATTTTAAAGACTGCAAAACACTCAAACATTGTTTGGCTATTGAACAAACTAATTTTGAAACTTAAAACAATTGTAAACAATCCGTAAATTACACAGCCCGACAGACATTTTGGTGCCGGAGATTTTTCAGCTGATTATAGACTAGTTTGGTTTCTTGATTTCGAATATGGACTCAGTTTTTCTCCATCAGCTCGAGTTTTTGAGTTATAGGCAAAAACATGAAAATCAGTTCTTTTTCTGATAATTTTGCTATATCTATTACATTGATTTACCAATTTGTATTACGATGATGAATGTCAATGAAGAAATATTAGACCTTTCAATTTTTGCACATAAAATTACAATATCTTTGACAGTTTTGAAGATATCATCTTTCAAAGTGGAAAAAATGTCACAATTTTACGTAGGCTGCGCTTTTGAAACCCTGTATCTTTAATATTTTTCAACGGGTTTGCAAAAACTTTTTTTTACTTGATAGAAAATCTCTCGAATTTTAATAAACATTTTTTTATTATCTTACATTTTTTCAAAGAAATTAAAAAAAGAAACATTTTTTAAAATTAATTTTATTAAATTTCAAGTTCAGTTGCTAAGGTTCTTAATGTTAGCATCATTTACGACTTGAAAAACTTCTCTTCAATGACTTTCTGGACCAAAGGCATCAGGACCATCTCGCTTAAGACTCCAACAATAGTCTGCAATCATATGTTTGAGCCATCTTCCTTGGTAGCGGTCTTCCATTATTTTCATGTTCTGATGGAAACGCTCACCTTGTTCATCACTAGTGTTTCCTAAATTCTCAGGGAAGTGGGATAAATGGTTGTGTAGATAGTGAATCTTGATGCTCATATTACATCCAAGATCCCTAAAACTGTCTAGCATGTTGGTCACTAGTTGCTCAAAATTACTTGCTTTGCAATTGCCTAAAAAGTTTTTGACAATTTATTCAAATGACACCCATGCCTTTCGCTCAAGGTTAGTCATCGAGGTTTTATAATTAGGGTATTTCATTAGCTGCCTTATCTGCGGACCATCTATTACACCAGCTTTAAGCTTTTCTAAACTTATTCCTGTCATTTTTCTACTTATGTAAGCAAAACATGGTCCTTATTTATCAATTGCTTTGTCAAAAACCTTATCAACTGTATTTATACAGATGGATCCAAAACAAACTCATGTGCGGCTTTCAGCGTCGTAAATAAAGAAGGCTCTACTTTATTGGTTAGTGTACTCCCCAGGTATGCCACAGTATTCACAGCCGAAGCGGAAGCGATTCTGCATGCAACAAAAATAGCCAAAAAGAAAAAAAACCAAACACATAATATGCACCGACTCTTTATCCACCTTGCAAGCTATTAAAAATATCAACAACAACAACTACACTATATCAATAATCCGAGACATTCTTATAAACACCCCATCAATTAAACTACTTTGGGTGCCTGGACACATTGGCATAACGGGGAATATTGCCGCCGATGATGCAACAAAACTAGCAAATAAATCTCCTCTTCTAACCGTTGCTACCACAAACAAAACTGATATTTTTCAGGCTATTAACTCAAAGATTTTGGAAATAAATAAACAAAATTGGAGCGACTACTCTCATCACTACAAAACTATCAATCCCTATCAAATTGTTCCAAAATATCCAATCTCCATCAGCCGTCGTAAAACTATAACCTACACTCGCCTCCGTATTGGTCATACTCGACTTACACACCAACATCTTTTTCAACGCCAACCGCCACCTCTATGTCAATACTGTTTTGCCGAACCAATAAGACTACACCACCTAATAAAAAACTGCCATGAAATACAATATAAAAGAACTGCTCTCAACATTCCTGAAATAGAAACTCTTCTTACAACTGTATCTGTAACGAATATCAACAAACTTATATGTATATCTTCTGGTCGAATTAAGAATTATGTTTGAATTATAAATTATTAACAAAGTATTTAGATATAGCCGATGGCCTTAGCTGCTAGTCGCTATTATTGCTTTATATTAAGCCTTAAGATTTATTGCTTTATATTTAGCCTTAAGACTGTAATTTTATTACTGTTTTAACTTTTAATAAAAAAAAAAAAAAAAAAAAATATCAGCTGTATCATGGTATAATAATACAAGGTAGCATTGCCAACTGCTTTTTTTCTCTTCTACAAGAAAACATCTCCTGTCAAAAACAACTGTCTGTGAAAGTACATCTGCAGCTGCTGAGGTTGTTGTTTTTTTTCACTTCAACGTTTTCAACATTGCTTGTGTTTTCAATGGCGTATTGTGAGCGCTCTCTTTTTGAGTATATTTTTTGACAGGAGATGTTTTCCCAAGCAACTGTCAATGCTACCTTGTATTATTATACCATGAGCTGTATAGTAGCATGCCTTAGCATTAGAACATGAACCAAGAAATAAAAATCATGCAAAGAACATATTGTAAACACAACAAAGCTGGTAGGTCTGACGTCATCGGTCACAAATTGTTTTGTTTACGTGTAGCGATTAGGTGTGAAAAATTATTTCTTGAAGTTTTAAAGAATTATTAGTGTTTAAAATTTAGTAATTTTTTTGTGCTTTTAATAAAAATGAAGTGCTGTAGCGACGTGCAATAATTGCAACAGCAAAAAAAAAATTACTTTAAATTTCGTTACGAAAATAATAACAAACAAAGTATTCAAACACTTTTTTCGAGAATTAAACTTGTTTATTTTTTAATTTTCCACTTTTATTTAAGTTTTCACATGTTTTGCATGAAAAACGTATGCAATATACATAGCTTTTTTTGTGACCGATGACGTGGCACGAAAAAAATACTTTTTTCTCGCACTGACGATTGCTTGATCTTGTCTTGTTGGTTCATGCCTTCATGCCGTTCATGCCGAGCCGATTGAAACTCAAAAACGCATTCGGGTAAAAGAGATGCATGACTTGCGTACTGCATTGCTCTAATATGTTTTTCGGCTCGGCTCAGCAACTCGCGTTCACTATGTTCGCAGCCTTAGAGCCCGAACAGAACCAAAGCGGCTGTCGGTTGTCGGATGCGCTGTGCAACAAAATACATGAAAATATATGCAGCCGCCAAAAATTAAATGGCCGTAGAAATCCGCGACGGAAAAACGCCAGAATAGAATCAATTCTATTTTTTCTCCGACGGCTGGCGGATCTCTCTCTGAGTGGCGTAAGTGTTGTCATATTTTAGCTAAGAATTGGCTGTGCTCAGTGCTATTTGCTTTGTTTTTACCATGAGCTGACGTTTTGTTTTGTGTGTGTGTTGCATGCCATGAGCTAAAATTTCGTTTTGTATGTGTGTGTGTTGAATTTGTACCATTTACATAACGAAAAGCAACGCTGATTCGACAACCGACAACCGCTCCTATTCTGGACGTGTTCTCAGCGGATTTCTCCGAGAGAGGTCCGCCAACCGACAGCCGCTTTGTTTCTGTTCGGGCTCTTAGAAGGCATTTACATTTTCACCATGCGTGGTGAACTTAAACAGCTTTTGAGAGCTTTCAAATTGTTAATGATTTGCCAGAATACAAATAATTTACTTTACATAACAAGAACATTAACAAGAGCTTCTTTACAATTCCTTGTTATGTTAACAAGCAGAATAGAGCTGTAGAACCTCGAACAAAACTTGATTCAAGAAAATATTTTCTTAATTTAAGCAATCATAGAGTATTATTTTAGTTTTCAGCCAATTGTTCACTTGAATCAAGCTAATTTTTCTCACTTCAACTTATATTGGCATGCTTATAATTCACGAAATGTTTAGATGAAAACATGTTTAACATGGTGCGGATTGAAAAGCTATTGAATGGTTCGAATGCGCAGTGTCTTAAGTGTTACTTTACTTGGACTTACATGTTTCCAAGTACAGTAAGAGATAAGACACTGCGTGCCATGCCATAATTTGTCATCGTTCATGAAGCTGTAATTAACGTATTAACTAACAATACTGCTGCTTATTCGTGCTTTTTATGTGGAGTAAGAAATTAATTCTGTACCAATATCACAAAGAGAAACAAAAGAAAACTATTATAAATTTCGTCTCTCTACTCTTCACGCTAAGATTAAATGTTGAGTACTTACTGCATATTGTTTATCGTCTTCTCCTTAAAATGTGGAGAGTAAGCCAACAGGACCCAATTTTTATACAAAATAAACGTAACATTCAATTAATCGAATAATAATAAATTTGATCATAAGAAGTTCCGTCAAAATGCTGAATTGGCCAGGTTATTATATATTATCATTACAATTCAATTAAAATTTTGTTAAGGAAGATATGGGTTGAAAGTTGATAATGTAAGGACGGCCAGACGTTTCTTTGAAAATGTTCAGACATTTTGTTTGTTGTTTTTTTTTTTTTTTTTTTGTAATGTAGAAATAAAAAATTAACTCTTTATTTCGGTCAAATTTGCCTACTAAGACAATTATAGATGAAATAACTTTAAGCGGTTACAGTCACCTCCCCATGAGGTCTTAACAGCATCCTCATTCCAGTCATCAGCACCGGTAGCTATATTTTCGGCAGCAACCTCCTCAGCCCAGTTATTATTTCGAAATACCCTATAAAAATTTATATTTAATAACACTAACTTGTAAGCGTTATCTACTTAATTTCATAATCAATAAAATCAAAAATACTCCTGAACCAGCGCAAGCACATTGATTTACTTTACTAATTATTCGGCCCAGTAACAAAACAAAATCCTGTAAAGGCTATGGTACCACCATAACAATGCAACGTAGTCGTTTCAATATTCAGCGTGTCGAGTGTGTAATTTGTTTTTATTTTATTAATATTGTTGTTGGCATCAAATGATTATTATTATATCTGCTGTAATGACAGTTGCTATCGTGGCACTGACATTCGCATTATTAACAGCAATTTGTACAAGAACCTTACAAAACACGATTGGAAACACTTATTCTAGGAGTTGCTGTCAATTACTACTTTGATTTAATGGCCAAGAAAACAATCCATCATAAAAAAAATATGTATGTTTAATTAAGCATTCATTATTAATTAAACATGGCCAACACTTGAACGCTAAAAAAAAAGAAAATCAAAGTAGCTACGAAAATAATAAACTATACATATGTCAGTAGATAAGGAAATTAACAAAATATTTATAATTTCCCAATATGTAATCGATATATTGGTTTTACTTAACAGTACTGTGAGTGTACATATGAAATAAATCCGAATTGAACCCAGATAACTTTAAATAACCGCTATTTATAGGCAAACATGAAAACCAAACATTATAATAATGAAAGTTTTAATTACAGTATGTAACACAATTGAGCAAATAAACAAGCAAAAACGCCTAAATGCATAAACACGTTTTCGTTTTTAAAATTCAATATTTTTTTTGTGCAGGGTTTGTAAAATAAACTATTTTTACTATTTTTTCATTAATTTAAAAACAAAAATACAAAATTTTCATCTGTTAAATTTTATCAAAAATTTTATTCATTTTTTTATGTCGCAAGTATTTGGTATAGCCACCTTTGGCAGTAATTATAGTACCTAAGTTGGCATACTATTGACTAAATCCTCACATTCTGTGTGGGTATTAGCGTTATAAACTTTCATGAAAAAAGCTTCTCTTTGTTTGCTGTAGGATTCGGATATTCATAGACCATCTTCATCAGTTAAAACCAAAAGTTCCCAACCGAATTGACGTCAGGCCTTTGTTTTATAATAATTATTATTGGTTTTTAAGAATGTTTGGGAGCTTTGTCTTGCATCAATGTATAATTCTTAGCATTTAATCCCAATATTTCAAGAGAAGGAAAATATCCTTGCTATAAGACAGTCACAAAGAAAACTCTACGGACCCCCCTTAATATGGAATTTTAAGCAAAGTATACATTTCCAATCTAAGCAAACCATGCATTTACAAGTGCAATGACACATCTGTTCAAACAAACAAAAAATTGTCGCGTTAATTTCGTTTTTGTTTTGTACAAACAAATGAAACGCATATTGCAGCACAGATAAGTATAAGTACGATGCAAACGAAGTAGCGGTATGTTTTTCATATTTCGCTGGACTTACATAAAACAAAAAAACTAATTTTATTCTGCTTCAGTCTTCATTTGTGTTTTGGCAAAAGAAGTTCGTGGTCATCAGTAAATTAAAATATTTTTTAGTAAAAATGAGCCCCAAAAAGAAGGAAGTTTATCTTGATATACGAGAGCAAAAAATAAGATTAAAAAAAGAGGGAAATTCTTTGAACTCTATTGAAAAACAATTGGTAGTGCCAAGTCAACAGTGCAAACAATAATAGAAAACAATTCCGTGTCGAAATCGTAAGCTAGCAAAGCTAGAATTGGTCGTTCACCAAAAATTTCTCCAAGAGTTAAGCGGGATATTAAAAGTGTTGTGGATAAAAATCCGAAAATAACAGCTGAAGAAATTCGAAATATTTTGGAAACTGACCTCAATGTTACTGTGCATTTCGAAACAGTTCGAAGAGTTTTGAGAGAAAATAGATTTCATAGCCGAGTGCCCAGAAAAAACCATTCATCAGCCAAATTAATAAAAAGAAACGACTCGACTTTGCATTACGGTATGCCGACAAATCCACAGATTTCTGGACGAATATGTTCTTTAGCGATAAGAGTAAGTTCAAAATATTCGGTTGTGATGGCAAACAAAAAATATGATGCAAAGCGAATGATGGAGTTGGAAAACTACAGTTTGTGGAAACAAATATGGATCAGTTTGTTCATTTGAACATTTTGATATGTAGTTAGAAAGAATCCGCAAGCAAGTTGCGTCTGTATAGCACCTGGTATTCCCAAGAGGGCAATGACCCAAAGCACACATCCCATATTGTCAAATAGGAACTGAAAGATGCTTTGGAGCGTGAGTGTAACCAACTAACGACTGAAACAACGAAAAAACTCTTCTTTTCCATGGAAAATCGATTACTGGCAGTACTAGTTCATTGAATGAATAATCCAGATACTGTAAATATTTATTTAAACTAAATTGACATTTTCTTTGAGCATACGTATATTTTTCTGTGCTGTGATATTGAATTTTTGTATTTTATATAATATTAAAGTATATATTTTTTATTTGTATTTGAACAATGGACTAAATATTTCTGATCTTTTGTTTTTTTGGTATTTTCACTTTTTGAAAATAAAGTCAATTTTTATTTGTACGCAGAATTCGTGAGGGGTACGTATACTTTTCTGTGTGACTGTATATTGATGAAGACATTAGCAATCTTGCCTTCAATGAAATTAAATTTTCCGACACCAACATAAAAATTGCCCTCCTCCAAATTTAACGGTAAGAATAGCATCGCGATCAGATATCCCTTTGTATAACATTTTCCACACATACCGGATTCCGTCTGATCATGTCATGGGCATGTTTATTTTGCTTTCGTCAGTGCACTTCTCCAAAGACCAATTTACATGAGCTTTTGCAAACGTTAGCCGCAACTTTCTGCTACGTGCTGTTAGTAGGCGTTTCTTGAGCTTTCACCGTTAAGTGAATATCCCATTGAGCCTTATATCCCATTTTCCTTAGCTCTCAATTACCAGTCATTCTCGAAACTTTTTTTCCAAAGTTATTGTTGAGCTGCTTTTAAACGTCAATGTCCTATTTTGCTGTTCCTGTGATAATTGAACGGCTTATAGCTCTCTGATCAAGGTCGTTTAAAATGCTTCGTCGACCAGCACTCTGCTTGGGAGCCTCTATATCATTGTTATGAGAATTATTCTCTCATTTAGTTTTTTGATATTCGAATTTGTTATGAAAAGAGTTAATTTCCGCATTTTGCTTAAAAGGAATTACTTTCAATATTGAGAAAATATTAAACATAAAAAATTAATTTTAGCTTACCAGGATTGAACAGTAAATATTTTCAAGATACCACAAATATGAACAGTTTATATGACATTTTTTTGGAATACACATCCACGCATATCAAACTCTGTAACACAATTGAGCAACTGACTCCTAATGTCAAAACAAAAATATTCACATGATAGCGATAAAATGTTACAGTTATACAATAGTTACACGCAGAAGACAGTCTACACTACTAAATGAAAGAAATTTTGGAAACCTGTGCATCTAAGAATAACAAAAAATAAATTTTAGGATACTTTGTTTATTTGCTCTATTATGTTACATACTTATTTCAAGGAAACATATATTAAATATATATTGATATTTTTGAAGGACGCAGTTTTATAAAAAACCCTCTAATCTTTTCACTGATACGATCCAACATTGATACTATCATTTCAATTTGTGCTGATGAAATCGCATCCTTCTAAGTAGTAGATCCAAGCTTGCGTGCACTAAAGCTTCGTATATATCAAAATCTGTACTTCAAGTTGTTTTTATTGTAATGTACCCCTGTCTACCGTAAAAAGCTTATTACAACGTTCGTCGTCGTCTCTTGGTGAATTAACCCTATTCATGTCACGCTGTTTGAATAACGTAAACTGTCACGGTGTGACTTAGAGGCACTAATACAAAAAACATTTATTTTATTGAAAAAAAGAAAGTTTAATACAAAATATCGTTCACTGAGAATTAATTTATTTAATTAATTAAAAAATAATTAAATTATTTTTAAATAATGTGGAAATTGTTATTAAACTATTACTTTGTACATTAAAGCAAACTACACTTTTCTGTGAATGCTCGTTACTCATGGGTTTCTGACTATTACCACGGAATTGCTTAGAAAATCGTCCTTTTTTATAAGAGGAACAGTTAAGTTGACGCCTCTTCTTTGATTATACTGTCGATGCATTCTAAGCTGGATTTCATGATGAGTTTTCCATTATCACGTATTTTGCAGATACCAGTGTCTTAGAGTCACTACGTGACAGTTCATGTTATTTTTTTAATATTTTGTGTAATAGGTAAATATTATAAAAACATAAAAAAAAATTAATCGTATATTACAGAAATAGAATGACTAATAATAAAATACATTTAACTTATTTTGCTTTAAAACAAGTTTTAAATCATTTATATTGGTTTGAAATTGAATAGTGACCCAAAACCACAGCCTGACATGAATAGGGTTAAAACTGTCTTAGTCCTCTAAACTAAGATGAACATTCATCACCTTCCAACCTGATTCTAAAGAAACTATAGCTACTAAAGAATCTTCTTTTCCATTCAATTAATGCTCATGTTCCATGATCGTGACATCTCTACTCAGTGTTATGCGTCCTGTGTGAACATCTAGTTACCGAAAATTGTTGGATATCTCTGAATAGCTTATGATGATTATGTTTGTACATTTTTGTCAACCTTTTGATATTTTTGATTTGGTATTTGATTTCGTACAAAGGTACAAAGTTTCATAAGGAGTGTAAAGTTGTTTCTCTGGGTTGGTTTTTATATTTTCAAATCATATATTGCTCAAAAATTTACGCAAGCGAGTAAATATTATCTTCCTTTTTTCTTTGAGAAGCTTCATAATAGTTCAGTTACTATGCATTTATCCTAAAAAATAATCAGATTTACCTGAATTTTTGCACACAACTTTAGTAAAATAAAAAAAAAAAACAACCTGTAAAAAGATCCCAATAATTACATGTACCTATGGATCCAAACAAATCGAATTCCAAGATACGAAAGAATTCGGATTCGAAGTCTTGAAAATTGCAGATCAGACACTTCTATTTAAAAATGTCTCGAACACTTTTGCCAAGAGTTACCGTTTCAACGATATGCATGTAAAAGTATTATTACAGCTTTAATAAGTTTAGGAGTTATAATATAAAATTTGTGACTTAGGGGGGGAAGGCCTTTAGAACTCAGTTTTTTTTTTTTGTGAATAAAGTTCTTTAGAGAGTTAAGAATAAAGCCGCGATAGAGAGATATATTTTTAAAGAAACGGAAATGAAAAAAAAAATCGTCAAAAACATCTACCTTAAACGAAAATGCAAACACTGACTACTGCTTCTTAGCAGAATTGTACTGCACAACATTTTAAAGTATATTTTAAACTTTTGTGCAGTAATAATTTTGTACAGAATTTGCTGATCAATGGACACGATTTGTATAACCGCAGAAGGGCAGATTACAGTGCTGCATGTTTAAAGTACAGTGTGTTCATCACACAGCTGTATATCATTCATTTTCCTTATATCTTTATGTTTTTGATATAAAATTCTACATATCACATAGTTTTATGATACAGTATGACGTCATATGATGATAGTATGATATGATAGTATGGTATGGTATAGTATGGTATGATGGGTTTGGTGTGATTGTATAACTTGAGAAGTTTTTCTTATTTGTCTGAATAACATTAAACTTTTTGAAATTGCATTAAAACAGATTTATTGGACTTTTTTAGAAGGACAATATTAAAGATTAAATCAATAAACCACTTAAAAATCTCTACTTTTTTGAATTAAAGTTTCACTTCTTCCACACACTGATTTTTTTTCTTTAAAAATTCATTTGCAACCTAAAGAATATATTTTCAATATTTTAAGCTCAATAAAAATTCCCTAGAAAGTCAATTCAAAGATGAGCATCGGAAGTATCGAAAGCAAGAACGAAAACTTTGATGGTATTTTTCTCAAAATATGTTTTTTTCTTCGCTGTCGAATATAACTTTAAAAGTAATTGAGATATCAACTTGAAATTTTACACAGATATTGGCCTTTAACGTATTGGCCTTTGCATATACTTAAAATTTTGTATTAATTATAACTAGAAATACTGTTTTTGACAATTTGTTTATAAAAAAAGTAAATTGTTTAGTTTTGTGTTTTAATTTTTTTTTTTTTTTCGTTAAACAAAGGTATACAAAGCGATATACAAAACGAAATAACTTATTTTAATGAAAAAATTTCAATTGGTTGATTTCAGTTACAACAAGGGGCTGGAAAATCTACAGCGCAAATTGAAGGAGCCAAGTTTGAGCAGCTAAAGCGCCACCATTTTGTTTTTTTTCATATAAAATAATTTGTGTGTATACATTTGAACATCAATGCCAATATGAAATTTCATTTAATGTTATTCAAACTCTGTTTTTTTGTAAAAAATTATAAAAAAACCTGTTGTCTAGAGAGGGTCAAAGATTAACTTTGACTTTGAATTTCTCTGCTATTTAATATTATTCGGTTAATTAATTACCATGCGCATTAGACCATGCGCTACCTTAAACCCATGAGAGATTTTAAGTTATTTCAATTCATCCCCCCAATTGTAGCACAGTGTAATCTATAATGTTAATTTTTTACCGAATTCGTCGCCTGCATCCAGAACCGATTATGTTGTAGGTTTGCTCCCAATAACATGTATCTGGACATTTCCCTCAGTGATATATTTTTCTACTCCGCTATGTCATTTTGCTGTGGAGTGTAAGGAACTGTCTCCATATGCAAAAGCCCGTACCGGTTTTAATATTATTAGGCATCATGGTAATTGTATCCAATCCACTCCCAACTTTGTGCAAAAAATTCAAGGAATTTTGCCCATTTCTTTGACCTGTTCTCATAATTTCTCTTAACTTTTCAAATTCTCTTCTTTTTTAAAAAATATCCTATTCAATTTTACAATATTACTACTATAATTGTACACAAGTGTAAGTTTGTGAAGACGTTTGGATCGAACCACACATATACGAATGCACACTAGAGTGTCCCTTATTTTGCGATTTTTGGAAATTTCAAGGGGCTGAAAGGTTTTTTTTTATGCGTTTTTATATTCTAAGAACGAAACCAAAAAAAAAAATTTTTCTACCACAACGTTAACCCGTGCCAATCGGGCCCGAAAGTTTCGAAAAAATGTCCATATTAGATATTAAAAAAAATGGACATTTTTTCGAAACTTTCGAAATGTCCATATTTGCACAAATTAAAAAAAAATCGTTTCTCTGCTTTTTATAAATGTTTTGCATTTTTTGGAACACATACATAAGAAATATGATATCTACAAAGTTTTTTTATCGTTGGCGTGGTTACCGCCCCTGCTGCGTCGAAATTTCTCCCGCAGCCTTTTCCCACTTTTTCATGAAATTAGTGCAATTTAGGTATTAAAATCAACAATAAAAAATACATTTGTATTATCCTAGAAGTATTATTACATTTCATTAAATTCACATTATGTACTTACAAAAATTAACAATAAATTAAAAAAATTAGTATTTTACCCTCCGGCGGGCGTGCAACAAGCTAATACCTAACATATAAGAAGTCTTATTGCGCCTTTTCAACCGCAATCATAGTTTGTTTTTTTTTTTTTTTGTATAAATAAAAAATATCAAAAACCAAACATGTATGCCCCCTGTAGGGTTAAAATAACAAATACAAATTAATTGTAATTCTTTTATAAGAGTATTTTTTTGACAGTTCGATAATATTTTTCGAGTATTTTGGGCCACAATAAGTAGGTTTTGTAGCTGCGCTTCTGATTTTGTAAGCTCGAGAAATTCTTGAGCATGTTGTACCCACGCTCCGCAACATCATTAACAACAAAAAGATCTTTATGATAATTTTTTACTCTGTGGTATTCTTCATCGTTTTTCCATTCCTCAGGATCATATTTTAAAAAATTGTTTGTCAAACTAAACCTACGAAATAGATTTGTTGTTCGACAAGATGCAAAACAATCTAAATCTTTTTTTGTGAATTAAATTATTATTTTAAATTATTTTAATTTATATTACTAAATTATTTTAAAGATCTTTGTGTTGTAAAGGATGTTGCGGAGCGTGGGGTACAACTTGCTCAATAATTTCTCGAGCTTACATAATCAGAAGTTAATACCGCTGCAGGGTAAAATACTAGTTTTTTAATTTATTGTTAATTTTTGTAAGAACATAATGTGATTTTAATGAAATTTAATTATACTTTTAGCATAAAAAATGTATTTATTTATTGTTGATTTTAATACCTTAATTGCACTAATTTCATGAAATAGTGGGAAAAGGCTGCGGGAGAAATTTCGACGCAGCAGGGGCGGTAACCACGCCCACCATAAAAAACTCTGTAGATATTATATTTCTTATGTATGTGTTCCAAAACATGCAAAACATTTATAAAAAGCAGAGAAACGATTTTTTTTTAATTTGTGCAAATATGGTCTAATATGGACATTTTTTCGAAACTTTCGGGCCCGATTGGCACGGGTTAACGTTGTCGTAGAAAAAATTTTTTTGGTTTCGTTCTTAGAATATAAAAACGCATACAAAAAACCTTTCAGCCCCTTGACATTTCCAAAAATCGCAAAATAAGGGACACTCTAATGCACACGGTCCAAATTTTTCTTAAATGATATTTTTGCCTGCGGACACGCTTTAAGAAGTTATGTACAAAGTTTTTTAAATTTACTCATTAATAAAAATTGTCATTGATTTTTCCTTGCAATGTTATGGCTACTTTAAAATTATTTTATTAATTATTTTGTTGGATTAATCATATTTTCCTAACTTTATAAAGAATAAACGTCATTCGAGATGATCATTCGAAGAAGAAAAGTGATGAAGTTGTTAGCAAAGACTTTAAAAATTTTTCTCCTGAACTTAACCGTAAAAATAACCTAAAAACACATTTTCCATTTAGTAACCCGGACATGATGGCCTAATTTCAACCTCAAATTTGGATTCTTTCCAAAAGCAAAACCTTGTAGATCTTGTGAAAATGAAATGCATTATCATTCTTCATCAATATTTTCTTTAGTTTTAAATGCTCTTTGAGTGGTAGTATAACCGTTACTTTTTTATAAATTTTAAATTCTGAAATCATTTAAGTTTTCCAAAAATATATTACACCGCAATGAAGGTAATAAGTCTCAGAAACAATTACCAATTAATATAAGCACTGCATTGAATTTGAATTCATTTACATTTGATGGAATTTTATTTACATCAAACAATTTTAAATATTTTTTATTCACCTCAATCTCTGTTTGTTAATTGTATTATTTTTGGTTTGCGAAGGTCTGCAAATGATATTTACCATTGTTGAATAAATAAGGTTGTCTTGCGGCTGATCATTCTCTCTTCTCAGTACCCACAACTGTCAAAATCAATGCAAAGCAACAACAACAACTTCATCGGCTTTTCATTTTATCAATTTTCGTTTTCAGACGTTGTATGAGCTGTAAACTTCGATTTGACATTTATGGGAACTCGCTCTCACCCATGCGACAACCTTATTTATTGAACCATGTATTTACATCTTTCAATACCGTCTTTAAGGCGTTTCTCATATGACGCTTTTTTTGTCAGACCAGCATTCTATATATGAAATAAATGTATTCAATTTTATGAAATTTGAATACGAATTTAAAATTTTATATTAAAAGAGTTAAGTTTGCAGGATTCTGTAATTTCATTCGATGTTAGCTATAGCGACCACTTGAAAATGAGGGATTTACAAGAGATAGTGGAACTTGTACTATATCGTGTCTGACGCCATGACTTCCAATATTGAAGAAGCACTTACCTAATGTAAATATTTTGTGAAGCAGATCTGCTTACTAGGGAATTCGTTACACAGGGTGCTGGCCATGTCTGGATTCAAGCAAGTGAGACCTAGGAAATTTATTTCCATTTTGTTAGTTTCTTGAAACATTGACCTATTATTTCTCGCAGTAGCGCATTCTGTCACTCCAATTTTCCAAGACCTTGTTGAAGGTTTTGGGCTGTAGCTCACGGATTACTTGGATGATATCGGCCTTAAGTGCTTGAATCGTTCCCGGATTTTGGCATAACATCGGTCCTTCGCGGTTCCCCACAAAAAAAAGTCCAAAGGGGTCAAATTGTAGCTCCGAGGCTGATATAATCGGTTGATAACAAGATTTGGGAATTTGGTGCGCAAAAGATCGATTTTGGCATGGATTGTGTGGCATGGAACGCCACATATATCTGCATATAATGATAAAGATCAGAAGTGTGATATCCATTATGAGTTGGAAGAAAATGGAAGAGAAGTTTTTTCTCATCCGCCGATTCCCCAGACCATGCCGAATCCAAAAACTATAATACGTTTCCGATCCATGCCGATTCTCTTACTGGATGTGAGCGTACATCAATTGAATATATCAAAAATGCACTTGATTCGTTCCTAGTCTTAAAAGATGAGTGATTATTTTGGTAAGAGACCCCTAAATTGGAAGAAGGATCGGGAAATGTCATAGCTTCCAATGGAAAATACTTTGAAAAAAGTCTTATTCATTTTGTTATTAAGATAAAGCTTTATTTTCGTTTAAACTCCTGATTTTCAAGTTATATACCCAATATTAACTTCTACTTTAATAGCTATAGGGTTTGCCTCTGTCATATTATCTTGTTTCATTAAAAGCGCAAATACAAATTTTAATTCCTCCTGTTCTTTTCCATTCTATATGGTAAAACGTTTACTTTTGATAGTCTGAATTCTTTTTCTTTAATGACTTCCTTGTGACTGATTCCCTTCATTTGGTGTACTATGGTTTCTAATAATAAGTAAACGAATTAAAAAATAGAAAAATACAACAAAAAGGAGCAAATAAAATTAATAGAACTCATAAAATATCAACCAAATTAACTAAAGTATCGGGTTCAACAATTCAGGTGTTGAGTATGTCATATTGTAACGAGTTCGTTCATAACCTAATTTATTTTAATAAAGTTCATATGCACACTACGTTAAACGTTAATGCGTTATGTGAAGGTGTGTGCACTTGATAAATAACACCATTCAGTCAGTCATTCTGAGTGGTGAGTTGTTTCGTGTCCAATGCTAACTGCCATAATTTAATATAAATGCATATCTTGGGACAATTGCACGAAAGACACCCCATCGTCATGGGGCCATGGCAAAAAAAAATAAATAAAAAAAAAAATGCAAAAATAATATGATGTGCAATAAATATGTCAAAATGCTAATATTTTAAATGCAATCACTTTGCATGTTTTTAATGACAAAGAGAATGTATTGCAGATGACAACTGAAAACTAAGAAATGCGAAGTGCACTTTGCGGCAATTTTTGGATCTATTTACGGGGGCAAATATCTGATACCATGGTATGGAATTCCCATTAAAAGCATATTCAGACTCTACTCGTATGAAGAAAATTAAAGTTCTGATCTGAAATATTTCTTATTCATTTTCAGTCCCACCTAAAAATTGAAGTATCAAGAAGTCTCTTCGGAGTTCATTAATGATCTCGTTAGAGGTTCGCACTCCTATAACACCTTCACTTTCTGTTAGCGTACCGAACTTACTAAAGGTGTGTCGCTAAATCAAGTCGAAGAAAAAAAAAAAAAATCAGTCCTTGAAAGGACATTGACTAACCTTCTTATGAGAACATTGTGTTGTGCGTGTTATTACATGTTTTGTAAACAAATGACCAAAAACTGAACCTACAAGTTTTATGCTGACACCGAACGGTCAATGTACATGTTATGTTCTCAAGAAGCGTTACATGACATTATTTATTTAATCACTGAGGTTTGCCATTGTGAGCAGAGAGATACGACAGATCAGAAAAATTAATTTCAATTGAAACAATTTTTTGTGTTAGCTGGGGTTCGAACCTGGTCTCGAATTGGTATCGATTGATTGACGCACTTCTTAATGCACTGGGATATTTCAACTGATATACAGGATGCACCATATTTTATGTCGGTATGTAAATATTAAATAACTTTGACTTTTATGAACTGATTGACTTAAAGAGACAGTTTTTTGAAATGCCAATTGATTAACATTTTAACCATGAATTGCTTCACACCAAAACGGGCACATTTTGCTTTAGCCAAAGAGGAGACACTTGAATGATATCGTATTCAAAAACTAATCCAAATAAATTGTTAAGAGCTAAATGAATTAAAAATACCTCATATATGGAAAACGGTTTTTTTTTCTATTCGTTTTTAAGCTTTTCAATATTTACATGGAGGTTTTTCAATTTCCTAAAATTATCATAGCGGCCGACCCTCTACGTGTGTATCTCGAATTTAGGTCCCCTTTTAGGAAAACCGTAAAAACTGTTATTTTTAGCTTATTTTACTTTGTTTTCGAGATAGTTTATCGCGGTAAATTTTACGATGGTAGCACATGGTCCAATAAGTCCCGAGACTAACAACTAGGTGGCACCTCTGACGTGATATCGATATAATATTTCGATAGTTTCAACCTTCAACCAATACGTGTAAAAACTTTATGACAATCTAACGTTTAGTTCAGAAGTTGCAGTGATTTAAGTGACGCTACTGTTGATATTTTCAAAATAATGGATTCAAAGCAATTTAAAAAATTGATTTATCACTGTTTTTTATGGGAAAAATACCGTCCCAGCTGAGCAATGGCTTCGAAAATGTTATTCGGACTCTGCTCCTTCAAAAGCAACCATTGCCGATGGTATGCTGAGTTTAAACTTGGTCGTACAGACACAAATGATGCTGAATGTTCAGGACGCCCAAATGAGGCAGTTGTTCCACAAAACATAAAAAAAGTACACAAAATGGTATTGGCCAACCGTAAAGTGAAGGTGCGCGAGCTAGCTGAGGCTCTGAAGATATCGAAAGGCACTGTGGGAACAATATTACAGGAACATTTGTCGATGAGAAAGTTGCTTTGTCAAGTTTTCTCACACCGGACCAAAAATAACATCATTTCGATGATTCGGAGAGCTATTTGGCACTGTTTACAAATAATAAACATGAATTTTTGCATCGGTATGTGACAATGGATGAAACATGGATCCACCATTTCACACCGGAATCAAAACGGTCGTCAGCTGAGTGGAGAGCTACCGATGAAAGCAGGCCAAAGCGACCAAAAACACAACAGTCGACTGGAAAGGTTATTTCATCTGTATTTTGGGATGCGCATGGATTTTTGTTCATATCTCGAAAAGGGAAAAACAATCAACAGCGATTATTATATAGCATTGTTGGAGCGTTTGAAGGATGAAATCGCGAAAAATCGGCCCCATTTGAAGAAGAAAAAATTCTTTTCCACCAAAACAATGCACCGTGTCACAAATCTATGAAAACGATGGCGAAAATCCATGAATTGGGCTACATTTTGCTTCCTCATCCTCATGCACCTCAAAAAAATGCTTGCCGGCAAGAGATTTGGTTCCAATGAAGAGGTGATGGCTGAAACTGAAGCGTATTATGAGGCGAAGCACAAATCGTTCTACAAAACCGGTATTGAAAAGTTAGAAAAGCGGTGGAATGAATGTATTGCTCTTGAAGGAACCTATGTTAATGAATAAAGCAGAATATTTGGACCATGTGTTAATACATGGTGTGCTCGCTCCGATTTCCCGTTGCTTTTACTTTATTGACGCTCTATGTTTTGATATTTTACTTCATTATAAAACTCAATCACTGCTTCGACACTAACGAAAAGCTTTCAAAATATACCATGCTTATTTAGTTGGCTTCGGTTCATAAAAAAAAAATATTTTTATTCAATATCAAGGCTACACTGAAATACATTTCACCCAGATACTATACACTAGAAGATATGAATATCATATGAATATATGTGAATAGAAGGTTTTGTACAGCTAATTAATAAATGCTTATGAACTCAAATCTGACAAGGTAGGTATAAAAAATAGGTATAGAAAAGCATACTTATTCTTAATGAGCATCCGAAGTTAATTGGTTAAGCCATATCCATGTCGTTCGCCTTGACGGATTCGGTATCTAGTAGGTAGCGCGCTTGACAGCCACCCCAGGTGTTCTGGGGCCATGGTGCTACGCTTTAACCTTTCTGCATTCTTTCTTCACTTCTATACTGAATAAACTGAAATTGAAAATTCATCAATATTTACCACTTAAAAGTTGTGGTCAGTGGTAGAGAAGTTCGGGATGTGACTGCCTTATAACTAGAGTTGACTTAGATAAAGGCATAATACTTAAGTCAAATTCTGATTCCCATGTATCTACGGCTTCCCGATACGGTTTGAACCTCTTACTTGTGTTTGAACTGATTTCTACTTATTTTTCACTAAATATACGAAGTGACTATATCCAAATGGTAAAATCTCTACTATTGGGGGTTGGAATTAATTTTAAAGGTTTTCTTTCGGTTTTTGAGCATTTATTTAGAAACAACGGTACAATGTATATTATTCAAAGTATTTTCCATCGTTAGCTACAACATTTTCCCATCTTTCTGGTAGCATATGGACTCCGCGCCGGAAGAACGACTCGTCTTTTGAGGCAATCCACGAATCGACCCATTTTTTGGTATCCTCGTAAGAAGTGAAGCGCTGCTCAGCCAAGCCATGCGTCATCGATCTGAATAGGTGGTAGTCGGAAGGGGCTATGTCTGGGCTATAAGGCGGGTGGGGTAGCACATCCCAATTCAGCGCCTCCAACGTTTCCTTGACGGTTCTTGCAACATGTGGCCGTGCGTTGTCATGTTGAAAAACCACTTTGTCGTGTCTTTTGCCATATTCCGGCCGTTTAACCTTTAATGCTCGCCTCAATTGCATCAATTGTTGTTGGTAGCGTTCCCCAGTGATGGTTTCGTTAGGTTTTAGCAGCTCATAGTACACTTCAAACTTTTTCGGCTGGCCCGGACGCTCTTTGTCTTCCGTATCAAAATCACCACTTTTAAACCGACGGAACCAGTATTCACAAGTAGAAATCGATGGAGCAAAGTCCCCGTAAGCCTCAGTAAGCGTGCGTTGTTCTTCAACCGCTTTTTTCTTCAAATGGAAGCACAAAAGTAAACCTTCCCGCAAATTGCGTTTTGTTGGAACGAAAGTTGACATGTTCACAGAGAAAAAAATATATGTTGTTTGCACTTCAGTGGAATGACACATACTGAAAAATGAAGCTTAGACAATGTGCTTTGAAATGAATATAGTCACAGGTGTGCCCGATGCGATCTATTGATAGTTACGCCATCTCTTAGAAAACCTTTAAAACTAATTCCAACACCCAATAGTTCCACAAAAATTAATCAAAAACATTGAGATTTAGCATATAAGCTTAAGATATTATTCATTTCTTGATTGTATTCCAAGTAAACACTCTGGATATGAAATTTGACAAAATCGAATGAAAAGTTACGTCATCAAAATAGCAAAATCTGAAACCAATATGTATACTCGATACGTTACTCATAAGCTCTGATATTTAAAAGATTTAAGATTTTTATGAGATTTAAATTTGAATAAATTAATTAAAAACCACGCCTATTCCCTATTAAAAATGTCCTAATCAAAATAATAAAACCTACACAACTTCGGATATTATACATCAAACTCGAGTGTGGGGGTATTTTAACTTCGGCGAAGTTGAAGATAATTCATTCCTTGCTAGTTTTTTAAGCAAAATATGTTCCTAATAACTTGTGTACACAATTTAGTTTAACGTGGCTGAGAATTGCTTGTACCACTCAAAATTTATTCTAAACTAAGTTCGAACCCCAACTAACAGAATATTTGTTCAATTGAAAGTAATTTTCCGAATCGGCCGTCACCTCTCTGCAGATATTAGCAACAGTACAAAAACACATGTTATTCTTTAAACAGCTGACAAAAAAGTAAACAAACAATATGGCTGAAAATATATAGATACTTTTATAGATTCTTGCCAATTGGAAGAAAAAAATTGTGGCAATCAGCCCGCGAAATATAAAAACTCCCGTTAATTTTTGAACATATCTCATACTCTCAATATATCAATATCAAAACCAATACAAACTCATTTAGCGAAATGTGAAACTTGTGATCACAAGTACTTTAATTTATTATCAAGTGAGAATAGAAAAAGGTCACAAATTCGGAGAGCCGTCGCGCTTTTGTTATGCCTTAGACAAGTGTGACCAGATAGTGGTAAGTGTTTTGAAAAAGTGGTAAGAAGAAATAACATGAATTAAACAAACAATTAAAACATATCAAAAGTTTCCTGAAGAATATATTCAATATCCTGTTCGCTTTCATCATCTTCCTCTTCATCTACTTTTTTCATATATAGCACTCAGAAATCATATTTTCACTAATTGGATGAGTTTTGCAGCAAATGCTTAGTGGTCTGATTATACAAACTTGACAGAAATTAGGTTAACATGACAAAACGTACTACGACTTTTTGTTGATTATGCTTCCAACATAGCAACCACAGCAATCAAAGTGTGATGTTAGCAATCTTAAAAAAAGCACTAAATATGCTGAAATGTCGGTCGACGTAACATAGAAATCATGGTTGAATTAATAAGGTTATCTCGGGGCTGATCGCACTCTTTTCTCACAATTTTCAAAATCAATGAAAAGCAACAACAGCAACTTCACCGGCTTAACATGTTATCAATATTCGCTTTCAGATTTTGTATGAGCTGTCAACTCCGATTTGACATTTATAAGCACTCGCTCTCACCCTTGTGACATCCTTATTAATTCAACCATGATAGAAATAAAAAGTCAACAAACTTCTAAGTCACGTCACGTGTACTTCAAGTGTTGGCTAATTAGATACACACAAAACGCGTTCGGAAGATTAGTGTGTGACAAAAGAAACGGCTGTGTTGCGTTGAACTATGGCTAATTAGCTATAAGGCTTTCATGTTAAATTTATTTGTATAAACGACAAAAGGGTTTCCATCATACTATTTCTCATTTTCGTTTAAGTAAAATAATCACAGAAAATACTCTTTCAACAAAAGCATGGGGGCGAGGCAGCGATAACAATATAAATTGAACTCAGGTACAGAATCCCATTATAAATTAAATACTTTTTTCTATTTCTCCCACTTGCCCATGAACACGAATCGGTAAAAATTTCTCCAGGTTTCTCAGGTTGCATAAGAATTGTTTAAAATCTGAAATGTTAAATATGAAATCGATCAGTGCTGCATGAGGCTTTGTTTTCAGCGCATTCTTTTGAAGTATATTTATGCTCGTGAGCGTATTCACACATCTATATCTATATACTATTATAAAAAAGGGTTCTCTCGGATTTTTATCGTTCAATCACGGGGTAACCGCTGAACCGATTCTAATAATTCTTACACTATTCAATTGCTATAATAAGCGACCCTTCTACTGGGTACTACGTTTTTGATAAAACTTTTTATTTAATCATTTAAGAATTTTTGCATTTTAATCTAAGCTGCCATTGTATGTATAAGCAGCACAAAATAACAGCAAACAATAGCTTAAGCTCTTTGTTGAGAGAGAGAGAGCTGAAAGTCTACAACTCACCCCGCTTCCATCTTAAATGGATAGTTGCACTCAGTTAATTTCCGCTGCAGTGTTGCCATAAGTCCAATATATCGTATTTATATTGATTTTACTAAGATGAAACTCTTCATTTCAATAAGAAGCCACTCTTTTCATTTCAATAAGATATATTCTTAAATAAATAACATTAATTAAACATATTTGCTTCTTGAGTGTTTATTTAAAATATGTTTTCATATCATATTTATACTCCCAAGTAACGCTGGGAACGGTTATGCTAGAATGGTATAAATAGGTAGTTAAAAATTTTTTTTTTTTTTATGTAATGACAGAATAAATAATTTGAAATATAAAATTTTTTGTGAGGTGCTTTTTAAAGAAAAATAAACGTAAAATGATAAAAAATATAGTCCAATCTGGACACACTGCCTTAGACCCATTTCCGAGACTTATACATACGTGGTTATGTTTTCAAAACCTCGATGAATTGGTCCGCAAGAACTTGTAGCTAAGCAAGTAACACAAGCTCGCTCATCAAAATTTGAAACTTGCTTCCATTTTTTAAATTTCACTTGTAAGTTGAACTAGGTTATCTTCATAACCAGTTATAGGCACGGAGCAAGCATCGGAGCCAGCTGACAGCAATTGAGAGCATTTGAGAGCAAAGGCTTATGAAGCAACACAAAACGCAACAACAAAGCAAAGACAAAAGACAAACACAGAAACAACACAGAAGCTTTAAATGGAGTAGTGCCCATACCCGAATATAATCACTATATCACCCACATCTTTTTACTTATAAAACAAAAACAAAAAACAGAATTTTTCGCTCCAAAAGAATTTCGAAAAGAGTGGGAGCTAAAATAAAGCTATGCAAAACATTTTTTTTTTATCTTTGAAGCAAGGATTTATTCAATCAAAAATAAATTATTGGGAGAGAAGAGGCAATCGAGTGAAAACTTGAGTATGATCATGGTTGAATTAATAAGGTTGTCTCAAGGGTGAGAGCGAGTGCCCATAAATGTCAAATCGAAGTTGAAAGCTCATACAAAATCTGAAAACGAAAACTGATAACATGTAAAGCCGATGAAGGCCTAGGTAGTCTAGTAGGTAGCGTGCTCGACTGCTACTCCAGAGGTCCCGGGTTCGATTCCCAACCAGGCCATGGTCCTTCGCTTTAAAAACCTTTCGCATTTCCAATTTTCTATCCTCATTTCTAATCATCTGAAATTGAAAATTCATCAATATTTACGACTTGAAGTTGTAGTTGATGGTAGAGAAGTTTTGGATAAGATTTCCTTATAACTTGAATTGACTGAGGTAAAGGCATAACACTTGCCTCTGATTCAAATTCACATGTTTCTTTGGCTTTCCACCACGCTTAGAACATTCTACACGTGTTTCACTTGATTAAACTTTCTATTCCACTAATCTACCACCCCATTTCGAACCAAGGCAGACTTGACTGAATAGGTAGGTATTCCACATGAAATCCTTGGTTCAAAGCTAAAAAAAAGATACAGTAGTTTCGACTATGTCGTAACACAAGACGTAGAATTATTTAATTCGCTTTTGATAACATCTTTTTTAAAAAATATTTAGCAAAATATTTATTCCATACACCTGAGCATATGACCTTTAAAAGAGTGCCGGAGAGGGTTAATATGTATGACCGACCCCCAGTACTTTTGCAAAAGGAATATTTTTGCCTTTGAGTTCTATTCCCTCCGACTACTCCTTAGGGGGGCTCCCATACAAATTTTATGGTTTTTGTTTATTTATTCCATACACCTCAGCATATGACCTTTAAGAGAGTGCCGGAGAGAGTTAATATGTATGACAGACCCCCATTACTTTTGCAAAAGGAAAATTTTTGCTTTGGAAACCTATTCTCTCCGACCACTCCTTAGGGGGGCTCCGATACAAATTTTATGGTTTTGTATACTTATTCCATACGCCTGAGCATATGACCTTTAAAAGAGTGCCGGAAAGGGTTAATATGTATCACCGACCCCCATTACCTTTGCAAAATGAACATTTTTGCTTTTGACACCTATTCACTCCGACCACTTCTTAGAGGGGCTCCCATACAAATTTTATGGTTTTTGTATATTTATTCCATACACCTGAGCATATGACCTTTAAGAGAGTGCCGCAGAGGGTTAATATGTATGACCGACCCCCATTATTTTTGCAAAAGGAACATTTTTGTGGACTATGGACACCTATTCCCTCCGACCACTCCTTAGGGGGCTCCCATACAAATTTTATGGTTTTGTCGATAAAACCGGAAACTGTCGATAAAAAGGTAGCAAACTTAAGCAAACAAAAACATCAAATGTTGGCTTTATATTTCATGTAATTGTGTAAAATTTATATAAATTAGAGAGTTCAAACATGAATTTTTGAGGATCAAGCAGACCAACAAGTGCTAACATCAACATTGTACGATCAGTACTTTAGGCACACCAAAGGCTCAAATTGTGACCAAAATACCGACACCTGATCACTATCAACCATTTTCCTCCGAGAATGACGTATTCTACGTCAAAAAAAAAAAGATAGTTACTAAACAATGCTATATAACTCTTGAGTCGTGAGCAGTAATGGATTTTTAATTTCAGTTTATTACAAATGAAGATTGGTTAAGCGTAGAACCACGGCCTGGTCAGGATTCGAACCCGGGACCCCTGTGGTTTCAGACAAACACTTTCACTCAACTTCCAAGCCGGCAGAAATTTGGTCTAAATAAGGAAATGTTTATTGAAAATAGATCAAAAATATAGCAAAAAATTTAAAGACATGAAAGAAATAATCTCAAGCATGCAAAAACTGACAACAATTTTCATCAAAGCCTGAGATACTTGAAAACGTGGCAAAACAGATAAAGCTTTCCCCAATTGTAACTCCTCTGCAATTGTAACTCCTCTGCAGGGGAAGTATTCATTACAGAACTAGTTACATAATGATTACTTGGTAATGGGAGGTAGCTCCCTATTGGATTACAACACACAGAAATAAGGCATTATTTGAACATGGGATTGTCATAGACGGTAGTGTGTGGTGTTTTCAGGTATTGCAGCTTAGGTTATTTATTTTTAAATCGTAAGCGAGGATGTAAGATTTCGAGTTGATCGTGGCTGTTCGGCTAGATTAACGACGTAATGACATGTGCTATATCAATAATGACTTCCCATTTCCCACTGGGTCGTGAATTGTATTTAGTTTTTTTTTTCCACATGAACTTATATATTTCCTTTAATTTCGAACTATTTTAAGTAATGTTCTGCTCTGTTAAGTAATTTTATTTTCTTCCTTATTCGCATCATTGATTTTCCTGCTGTATAGCTTTGCTATAAAGTTGAAAAACAAAAAACAATTTGAATTACAAAACAACAAAATGATTCCTTAAGAAATGGAAACCAACAACAAAAAAGTACGTGAACGTACCAACAATAGGATTTGAAAGCAAAAATAAGAGGTCAAACATTTTTTTTACTGTTATTGTTGTCGTTAAAATTAGGATTTTTAACATTGTTGGAAAAAAATAGGGAAAGAGATAATATTAAACAAATGTCAGGATAAGCAATTTTAAGGATATGCATATCAAACTCTTTGAGGTTAAAAAAAAAATTATTTGTAGCTATCTACATTTCTGCATGTATTTGTTTTTTTTTTTTTGTTTTTTTTGCATGTGTCTCTTTTTCAATCAAAACCAATGGACTGATAATCATCGTTTTATGTAAAAATGTTTGGTGTATTAATCGATGATGCTGAATAAGATGACTTTACCTAGGTCCCATTATTTTTGATATGATTGCTAAAGAATTTTGTTTTTATTTATAGAATATATATTGAGTATTACAGAAAAAAAGTAAGAAACAGTACCTTAAAGACGCAAAGAAAGTAAAAATTTTCTACTAAAAACATTTTATAATTTCGTAAGTTAGAATAGATGAATTGTTACTATGAACCATTTTTACATAGTTGTGAAAAGCTGTAAATTTTAAAGTCTCATCAGAAAAACTTATTTTCGAAAAAGATAATTCAAAAAAACAGGGTTCATCTTTATTAGCGTCGTCAATTTATGTAAATAAGATTCTCCTTTAAATTTTTTTATATGTAACGATACTCGTATAAAGCCAGTTTTTTATGAATTTAAGTAAAAAAAAAAATGTTCAATTCGTGACAACTTATAATTTCAACTTTATAGAAACAAACTGAGTACTCCATCGTATCCACCATCATTCAGATCAACTAAAGATATAACGTATTTGTTATACTAGAATATATCTCATGTTATGAATTTCCAAACTAGTTTTTCATAAAAATGATTTTATCTTGTTAAGCATCCTTCATTTATGAAAAATCAACTATAAAAACTCTTGTGGGTTTTTTGTCGCAGAACTGTGCTATTTACTTAAACCATATATATCTAAATATTAACAGACAAGATCACACATTTCGAACACATTTCGTGCGAAAAACACACCTCTAATATACTCATATAACACATGGTCCAATAAGTCCCGAGACTAAGTAATAAAAAAACTTTTTTTTGCAAATATTCTTCTTTATTCATCAACGCAGGTTCCTTCAAGAGCAATACATTCATTCCAATACGTTAGAACGATTTCTGCTTCGCCTCAAAATACGTTTCAGTTTGAGCCATCACCTCTTCATTGGAGCCAAATCTCTTGCCGGGAAGCATTTTTTTGAGGTCAGCAAAGAGCCAGTAGTCACTGGGGGCCAAATTTGGCGAATACGGTGGATGAGGAAGCAATTCGAAACCCAATTCGTGGATTTTCGCCATCATTTTCATCAATTTGTGACACGGTGCATTTTCTTGGTGAAAAAGAATTTTTTTCGTCTTCAAATGGGGCCGATTTTTCGCGATTTCATCCTTCAAACGCTCCAACACCGCTAAATAATAACACAAGGCAACAATTTTGAAAAAAATTTAGGGGCTTTGAAAACCACTATACAATTTTGATGTATTGTGGTCCCAGTAGTACAAATATGGTTCAATTTTGAAATTCTATGGAGAGGTTTTTTTTAAAAAAATTTTTAAGTAAAATTATAAATTTTTTTAGACGTTTCTCCACATAAATAATGATAACTAAAAAAAAATTAGTCCGATATTATTCAAATAAACTTAGAAAAACTGAAATTTACATAGCCTTTAATCCGTTAATATATTGCGTTTCAATCGGCTCAGTAGTTTCGGAGTTATAATAAAAAATTGAGGGAAAAAATATTTTTTATACGTGAAAATAGCAAATTTTTTTGTTTTAAAAAAATCATAAAAAATCGAAAACGGCAAAAATCGTTCAGATTTATTGCTTTATCGCAAAGCCACATGTAATAGGAACAAAATGAGATATCTATCATAAAAATCGATTGATTTTTTTCGAATTTATTCACAATTAAGTGAATTCGCTCATTTTCACCAAATTTTAGTTTTTTGTCTGATATACATAAAGTTGAGTAGTTAATGTTCTTCTTTCAATTGATTGAATTTTGAAAACATTTTCCCCATGTTATGTACAAATTTTCACATCAAAAATGCATTACATAGTAACATTCGTGTATTTTTTGGCAAAACCCTACCTAGAATATACTGATTCTATTCTTCGGAAAGACATTTGTGTTGGATGAGCTTAAATGTATTTAAATAAATAAATAAATTAAATAGTAGAAAATTTATATTTTATTATTCACATTTATTGTAACAAATAAAACAAGAAAATAAATAAATAAATAAATATGTATTATAAACTACAAACTCTGAAATTTTCTTTTAGTCGATTTTCTACTATTGTTGAATAACGAAGTGTTACTCTGAATACTCCAGCAAAAATCAGCCATCATGTGTGCATCCCAGCGACCCTGGTATCGTTCCTCCATTGTCCGGATATCTTGGTGGAATCGTTCGCCCTGTTCTTCACTCAAGTCTCCTAGATTTTCAGGAAAACGATCTAAGTGACTGTGCAGGTAGTGTACTTTGATGCTCATGTTGCATCCAAGATTCTGGAAGTGAGTTAACATCTCTTCAACGTGCGCAACGTAATCATCACCCTTGTTATTTCCTAAGAAATTTTGAATAACCCATACAAACGAATCCCATGCATTCTTCTCAATTTCTGACATTGAACTGCCAAATTCAGTATCGTTCACCAATTTGCGAATTTGTGGGCCATCAAATATGCCTGCTTTCAGCTTTTCCATACTTAGATTGGGAAACTTCCTTGAAATATACTATATAAGTATATATATATACTATATATATATATACTATATAAAGGACACACTTCAAGCTGCGTTTTGATGAGTCGATAAATAAACGCCATTCGTTTGAATCATATCTCTGTAAGCCCATGGCAGTCATCAAACCAGAAATATCTGTGCAGTACACAAAGTCATCTTCTTCAGCAAAATAATGAAGTAAGTCTTTTTCTCGAGTACGGTAATACGAAACTTTAGTTTCTTTAGTTATGAGACCTGTTTCTTTCATCCGGGACGCAAGTAATTCAGAAGATCTTTTCGACAATCCAAGGTCTCTAATTACATCATTAAGCTGATCTTGATTCCATGGTCTCGGCGAGAAATGTTTGTGTGGGATGAACTCGTCATTTTCAGCTGTAGATGGTAGTGCTGGATCTGACATATCTGATTGGTAAGACATACTTGAGGTTGAGCATCCTGGTGAAGATGAAAGCACATGACTACAGCTTGCACCCCGATCTTGAGCATATTCTATTTCTTGTGAATGTAGAACTGCAAGTGTAAACCCATCAGCAGACCTCGTGGGGTAAGACCATCGCATATGTTTTCCAAAACCGCTTTTTGTACTTAAACAAAAATAACACTCGGATGCGTGGTTCGCTGTTTCTCTCCATAGCATAGGCTTCAAAATTTCCAAGTGTCGTCTGTAAAATGCTTACTTACTAAATGCTTATACTTACTTTACGTTAGAAGACTTCATAGATAAATTCAATCGACATGGAATGCATATAGTACTCGGTGTCCAATGCTGGTTCAAATTGTGCGGATAGATATTATAGCAATCTTGATATGACTTTTGCAATGAAGTTAAGAAGCACTTCCGTTTTTTCCCGGTGATATATTGGCCGCACACATAACAAAATAAATCTGGATCGTTTTTACATAAAAATGTTCTGGCTTTCTGGCTCATTTTTATTAATATTTGAAAATTGTTTTTAACTTCTAAGCTGTATGACTCTAATTTTTGTGTAGGTATTAAATGATGTTTGCGTTATAGCAAACACTTCTTGAATGAAATAAAAAGGGTCAAGGAGATCTTATAAATACTGATACTATAATTTGGGATAACCCTTTGTGTGGATACAGTTTGTGTGTGCTGCAAATTTTTTATTATTCCTAAGAATCCTAAAAAACATTAAGGACTTTTATGAAAAAAAAAAAAAATCATCCGTTACAGGTAGCTAACGGAAAATAAGAGCACTTCAGCGTACACGCACATTTATGAGCGTTTTATTACTATCCTACCGCAATCGTAAAAATTAAACAATCTTTTGTTTATTACTTATTTTTTTTTAATTATTAGAATCATAAAAATGTCATAGAGGTTTTTCCCAAAGGGGTTTTGCCAAAATGCGTGTCGTAAAATGCACCTGAGTTTTTGTGTTCTGCATTTTCATTATATAGTAGGTACAATTTTCTACAGTGCTTGTAAATATGCGATACCTTCAATTAATTGTAAATAAAAATGTAAAGCATGCATCGATTTTTATGATCCATATCTAGTTTAATTTGCATGATATGTAGCTTTACTACAAAAAAATAAAAAGTAATATTTTTTACAGTTTTCGATTTTTTCCAGATTTTTGTTTTTCAAAATTTTTTTTTTTTTAGCATTTTTTTTTTTTTTTGCTAACAATTTGTTTCATAACTTTGAAACTATTCATCGCATTAAAAAAATTTGTACACGTTATTTAAAGATATTGTAAACCTTAATTTTTATAAATTTAATTCGACAAAATCGGACTAGTTGTTTTTGAGTTATGACAACATAAGTGGAGAAATGTCTCAAAATATTGTCAATTTTACTTAAAAAATTTTAAAAAAAAAAATTATCCATAGAATTGAATAATTTTACCATTTTTGTACTTAGGCAGCCATGATGCATCAAATCTATATAGTGGTTAGTCAAGCCTTTTTTTGCTGTTGACCTGTGTAATCGCTGTTGATTGTTTTTCTCTTTTCGAGATAGTCGATGAACAAAATTCCATGCGCATCCCAAAATACAGATGTAATAACCTTTCCAGTCGACTGTTGTGGTTTTGGTCGCTTTGGCCTGCTTTCATCGATTGCTCTCCACTCAGCTGACGACCATTTTGATTCCGGTGTGTAATGGTGGATCCATGTTTCATCCATTGTCACATACCGATGCAAAAATTCATGTTTATTCTTTGTAAACAGTGTCAAACAGCTCTCCGAATCATCGACACGTCGTTGTTCTTGGTCCGGTGTGAGAAAACGCGACACCCATTTGGAAAGCAGCTTTCTCATTGACAAATGCTCCTGTAATAATGTTTCCACACTGCCTTTCGATATCTTCAGAGCCTCAGCTAGCTCGCGCACCTTCACTTTACGGGCGGCCAAAACCATTTTGTGTACTTTTTTATGTTTTGTGGAACAACTGCTTCATTTGGGCGTCCTGAACGTTCAGTATCATTTGTATCTGTACGACCAAGTTTAAACTCAGCATACTATCGGCAAATGGATGCTTTTGACGGAGCAGAGTAGGAATATCACTTTCGAAGCCATTGCTCAGCTTGGACGGTATTTTTTCTCAGAAAAAAAAAGAACAGAGTAAAATCAACACACGGAATTGCTTTGAATCCATTATTTTGAAAATATCAACAGTAGCGTCACTTAAATCACTGCAACTTCTGAACTAAACGTTAGATTGCCATGAAATTTTTACACGTATTGCTTGAAGGTTGGAACTATCGAAATATTATATTGATATTTCGTTAGAGGTGCCACCTAGTAGTAAGTCTCGTGACTTATTGGACCATGTGTTAAGCCTTGTTCCACAGTGATTTAGACCATTAATAAAAATTTTAAGACTTTAAAAAATTAACAGTGACAATAAAAGCTGGGTCGAAACTCCAGCTTTGTCCAAAACTTGTGACAAAGATAACCTCAAACACCCATACGTAGGCAATTTGAGAAGGAAGTGACTTTAAATGCAACACTGGTCCTATCAGCTAAACTTCGACAAAAATGGAAAAAAAAATATTTCATGTACTCATCAAACAATATTTTTTGTGTAAAAAAACATCACCGAAATCAAGGAAAGGCTTAATGAATACTATGGGGACTCTGCACCATAATTTTCAATGGTGTACTTTATTCCGTTGTGATCGTATCAGCACAACTGACGCCGAACTTACTGGTCGCCGAACTTACTCGACCTCTTTTCGAGACGCAAGAAATCTTCGATAAAATCCATAGAACGATATTGGACGATCGGAGAATAAAAGTGCGGGTACATCACACTTTACATAAATATTTGGACATGAAACATCCGCGCAATGGGTGCCGATACCCATAAGCGCAGCCGTGTGACCACTTCAAAAGAGTGCTTGGCGATGTTCAATCGCAATCTGAAGGAGTTTTTGCGCCATTTCGTAACAGTAGACGAAACATGGATACATCGAAAACACCTGAGATCAAGGAACAGTCAAAGCAGTTTACTCCTCCTGATGAACGTGCGCTAAAGAAGACCTAGGCGGGTTTGTTGGCCACAACTAGGTCATTCGCATTGTCATTCAAATCGAATACCTTAAAATGGTAAAACGATCACCGGCGAATATTATTCACAGCTGTTGGACAGATTTAACATTGATTTGAAGCAAAAACGACCTCATTTGGAGAAGAAAAAAAGTGCTCTTCCAAAAGTGGTCGAATGAAGAGGTCATCACAAGTCCTATTTTGAGGTCTATGGTGATAAAACATAGTATTTGGAAGGAATAAAAAAAACACAGGTGCGTCACTGGACACACGAGAGAAGCGAAGCATTTTCGCAAATTCATAGATTTGATAATTTAATAGCGTTTTTTCGATTAAAATAATTTATAAATTCAAAACTTTAAAATAACAAAGTATATATATCATATATATTAACCCTCTTCGGCCCTCCCTTAAAACCCCCTGTTCAGTTGTAGGGAATAAATATGTATACAAAAATTATTAATTTTGTTACAATTTAATCAACTTACAGGTTGTTTATTTTTAAGTATATTTATAACGACCTTTAGTAGGAAGTAGAAACAACATCTAATACACAATCCTTAGTGAATATTTCTTTTAGTTCGTTCGTTCTTTTAGTTCGTTAAGTCTTTTAGTTCGCATGGACAAACCGAAGATTCAAACCATAGCTCGGTAAATTTAATTATCTTTGATCTAGTTCGTATTGTTTGCTACTTTTGCCGGTTGGCTAGCCAATACACAGTCCTAGAATAGCCAACACACAATCCTTTCTTAAAGTATTGTAATAGATTATAGTGATCTGCTGAAACATAGCTGTAGCTAATATCTATCACTGAATCAACAAAGTTATGAAAGAAAGGGTTTTAGCGTAATGGTTAGAGGAAAGTACCAACAAATGATAGAACTTTTAGTTGTGGGTTCAATTCCTGCAGCGGGCAAGAAATTATTTTTAATTTAACATTTTCTGGTTCAATTGATGCAAGCAAAAAACAATATCAATTCTAAGAAAAAAGGTGTCGGAAAAAAGTGGCGTTTTTTCTGATTTCACTCTAGCAAATCGCAGAACGAGGCGTAAAAAGCTTCGCTTCAATATTCGAAAAACGCTGGACTAAATGTAGCGACCTAATAAAAGAAGACTATGTTAAAAAATAAAACACTTTTTGCCTGAGAAAAATTACCCTTTTGTTCCAAAAGTCACTTACTTATCGAATTGCCCTCGTAAGACCGTGTAATATTATCGTCGAGGACACAAACACCTTTCTATTCAAAACACATGTTACACTTTACCACAACTTCACCAAACAGAATACGTGCTTATTTGTGAACTTCAGTGTGTCCGTGTGTATGTGTTTGTGTGTGTGTGTGTGAATAATTACAGAAAAAACCCTCAATGAGACCTTATGAATGAATGATTTATTAAACGAAAACAGCTTCGATTCAGGTGATGCACCTGACCCAAGCTTATCTTAAGCTGAGATTTATTGCCAAGATCAAGTTCACATAAACTAAAGGATCATTTTTATAGCTGTTCTGCTTGGATTGGCAAACTTTGTGCTTAATTTAACAGTTAACCCTACGAATAAATTACTCGAGTTTAAAAAGATTTTTATCAGCAACCTGATATCTTGAAATATTCACGAATTTCGAGCTAACTTCAAGTTTATTGGAAAACTAATTCAACTTTTTTATTGATACATTGATGTAGTCAAAATTCCTGCATTTGTCCACAATGTTATATAAATTTAGTAAAATTAGTAAAATTAGTGAATATTTTAATTGTATCTTTAATCTTACAAAATAAAAAAATTTTCAAAGGCTTTTTTATTAAATGTCTTACTTAGTCATGTTGTTAAAAATACGTAAAGAAATGTGCTCCCAGTCGTTGCTACTAGTAAAATTAACAAATGATAAATTTTCAATACCGTTTTGGTGTATTGAGGGTTTGGCAACATGTAGGCAAACAGTAGGACAGTAGTAACAATAAGGAGGAAAAATAATATCATTTCGATAGCGTTTTTCACGATCCGGTGCAAAAATGCTTGTAGCATTTTTATGCTATTGCATTTATTTTCCATAGATTGTGAACGTACTTATTAAGGTTTACTTTGCAATAGTGGAAAAAAACACATTTGACATTGAGCATTTATTCACATAAATGGCATACACCGGTTATGTCGCAGAGATCAAACTTACGTCTAATTCAAATATATGTATCTTTAAAATCAGCTGCACATATTTCTTTGTTTAGTTTTCTCGTAAAGTAAGGGTGAGTTCCTAAATGCATTTATACAAAGCATCAGTGTGTTTTTCCTTGAACTGTGGCTTATCAGATTTTCCTAAACTGCGCAACTAGATTGTTATTTTCAAGCACGCTTTGGTTGCGCAGTTTTGGTGAATCTGGTAAGCAGCAGTTCAACGAAAAACACACTGATGCTTTGTATAAATGCATTTAGGAACTCACCCTAATTTTTTTTTCGTTTTCAGCTTTTACATAATTTTATTGAAGTCATATCAGTGCGTTACGATCAACCGTAAATTTTGTTTCTCGGATGACATTTATCAGAACAGCCTTGGTAGGCATATGACCGAAATTTTGATCACCAATTGTAAATTGTATTCTCCAAATGGAATACAACTACATGGCTATTCAATGAAATGTCATGTGTTTCTTTCAATATCAAAGTTTTAATTTTATCAAAATTATTTTGATCTAGACTGGTAAACAGCCAAATCGAATAAAAACCACGCCTACCTTCTATGCAGAGTTAACCTTAATCAAAACGATAAATTCTACTACAAGAAATCGACAAAAATTGATCTGATGACACCAGTTTTTGCACAAAAGCTTTGATTCCAAGTTCTCACTCTTAGTTTGAAATTCGCCAACGTTCCCCACAAAGTGACTTTATAAAACAAAGTTAATCTCTTAAAATTAACACAAAACATTATCCGAAGACTTCTAATTTTACACATGATTTTTTAAAACGCACCCTATGTTTAAAATTTTGCAAACTCGATTGAAACGCCCCACCCACAATCGAAAATGCATCACTCAACTCTTTCTCAATTCATCCTATCGTGGCGAGAAAATAATTACTTTCTGAAAAAACCTCAGATCTAGTGTGGACAGAAACCTTGAATTATCTTTTAAAAAACTTGTGTTATTGCTTAGTTGCTTCTTCGTATATAAAGTAAGGTTCTAGTGGTTCTTTTCCGAAAATTTGCTTTTGATATTTAAAAAAATTTGACAGTAACTAGAATTTTATGAAACCTCTTAATGAATGAACTTCATATAAGGGTGGTCCCAGGAGTACGCGAACTAACGCATAGATGACGTTTGTTTTTTTAAAGAAATGACTAAAGTAGAAAGTACCAATCTTTTAAGCTTAAGTTTGAAGTTTGACGACGTTACGAGGGTACCCGAAAACCAGATATTTCGGGTATAAATAAAAAGACTGAACATTTTTTTATTGAGAAAACCGTTATTGTTTTCTGAAATATTCTCCTTTAGGATTAATTAATTTTTGCATGCGTTCGAGCCATTTGTCATAACATTTATCCCATTCCGTCTGAAGCGGATAGTTTTTGAGCGCATTAACGGCTTCTTCTGGCGTCGAAAATCTTTGTCCATGCAGTTTGTCCTCGATGTGCCGAAATAGAAATAAATCATTGTGCCAAATCAGACTGTACGGCGGATGACCCATCGATATTTTCATTGCTCAAAAACGGTTTTGTTTGAGCTGATGTGTGGGAGCTCGCATTATCTCGATGAGGAATAATTTTTCGGCGCTTATTTGTTTTCCTTATTACGGATTACTTCTGGCACGCAAATGGTAGTGTACACAGTAAAAAATTTCAGTTTGAATTTTATACTACTTGGAATACAACTCCGCCTGTTCTCACGAGAAGCCTGTCCAAAGTCAGGATAAAGAAGGATGATCGCAGGCATCGAGTTCGCCCTATTCTGTGCAATTGAGAAGGGACTAATCAGATCCTGGAATTGATCGCCTAATCTGGGAAGTAGGTGGACCATTTGACTATATTTGACGGTAGCGTATGCCTACGAAGGAATAGCAATGATTCTTAAAATTTGTTAGCACGGGGATAGTCGTTCCGCTCGACAGAAGTACTGTCACAATTTCCACCGGCACATTGGCATTGTGGTCTCTGGGTAGTCTTAAAAAGGCTGGTAAAAACGATGTTTTATGATGCATAAATGCTGTATAAAGATGTGTCAAATTTGGGTACTCCGAGTGTGAAAAGTATATCTTAGTAGCCTCGGAGTACCAGTTTGAAAAGAGGGACGAGAACAAGAACTCTCAAATTGGGTACACCGAGATAAAAACCTTATCTTAGTAGCCTTGGAGTACCAGTTTTGAAACGGAGCAAAATAGTGGTTTTTCACACACAGTCAAGTGCGATGTGGTCTACTCTGTAGCACGTCCAATAGTGGTGGCTTTTTCCTTCACAGTCATGAGTGATGAATGCAGATGTGTCGGTATTGTGTTTGGTGCGTGTCGAGGTAAAACCCCTTTTGCCCGGGGAGACTATCGTAGGGCTGGCCCTTCGGGGAGTATCGTGCTGGATGTGGTAGTTCAATGTCGCGAACAGGTCTGTGATCAGCGTGGAGTTGCGCTAAACAACCGGGTGGCAATGCCCCACATTGTCAGAGATGCTAGGTGGGTCTCGATTTCCACCAATAAATGTGGATGGTGACCCAACTAATCATCCACAATTGGTACTGTTGCGTTCCAGCATTGGTTGCTATCCATACAGTATATTTATTAATTTATATATACACTTATGTATGGTGTGTAACCGGTGTTGAAGGGCGTTGGTCGCGTCTTGTGTCATGGAAGTGACACCCAGGAGAAGTATGACGGACGTTGTATATTTATTAGTATGGCACTGACGTCCTGATGATTTATCTCCTGTGCATCAATTCCACCAACCTCGACCCCACTGCCATGGGGCAAGTGGAATTAAGCCTATACGGCTGGTGTCTGCGTTTGAATAATAAGGAATTACTACTTGGAATACATATAAATCCAAACCAAAAATGTTATAAAAAGAGTTTATGCCACAGAAAAGATACAATTTACACTGAAACTGTGTTACTGTGTACCATTCTGATTGACCATTCTTTGTATCTCAAGTAGTACCGTGGTCACATGACTAGTTTTTGGAAGAAACAGTTGACCATGTGCTAGCACTTTAAACAGCTCAGTAAGCGCACGTACACCATAGCTTCTTGAGTAGGTATATGCAAAAATATGTCCAACTTTCCAATGGAAACGTCAGTTGCACTGGAATTACATTATAGCATGTTCCTGCTCACAAAAAAGCAGCTTTTTGCTTTTTCGTACTTTCTTAAACTGTGTTCATGCTGGCTATAGTTCAGCATTAGCTGTAATTCTGAAATTTTTGTTTGGAAGACTGAACTTCTATACATGAACGCAGCCAATCTTTTGGCTATTGTAAAAGCTGGATGTCCTGATTTTTTAGACACTCTTGAACAATTTTCGCTGCATGCTTCGGATCCTCGTCTTGCTGGAATATCACCTCTTCTGTTGGATATGCACTAAGGTCAACGAAATCCAGCAAATTAGTCTGTAAGATGTTAAGGCAATCCTTTTTCTTCATTATACCGATTATTCTTACAAGTGAACCAATATGCTACTATATTAAGCCGCCCCACACTATAAGGCTACCACCGCTATGTTTCATCGTTCGTTTTACTTGATGATTCTGCAGTTTTTCATGGGTTTGGTGCTAGTAATATTGTTTCCCATCCGACTGATACCGGTTAATACGGATCCCATCAGACCAGATCACACGCTTCCAATCATCGACACTCCAGTGTTTGTACTTTTGGCAGAAATTCAACCTCGCTTTTACGTTTTTGTCAGACAATACTAAAGAGTGATTTTTTAAGTGCCTGATAACTTTTTTTTTAAAAAAAACGCATAAAATTTGCAAAATCTCATCGGTTCTTTATTTGAAACGTTAGATTGGTCCATGACATTTACTTTTTGAAGATAATTTCATTTAAATGTTGACCGCGGCTGCGTCTTAGGTGGTCCATTCGGAAAGTCCAATTTTGGGCAACTTTTTCGAGCATTTCGGCCGGAATAGCCCGAATTTCTTCGGAAATGTTGTCTTCCAAAGCTGGAATAGTTGCTGGCTTATTTCTGTAGACTTTAGACTTGACGTAGCCCCACAAAAAATAGTCTAAAGGCGTCAAATCGCATGATCTTGGTGGCCAACTTACCTGTCCATTTCTTGAGATTAATTGTTCTCCGAAGTTTTCCCTCAAAATGGCCATAGAATCGCGAGATGTGTGGCATGTAGCGCCATCTTGTTGAAACCACATGTCAACCAAGTTCAGTTCTTCCATTTTTGGCAACAAAAAGTTTGTTAGCATCGAACGATAGCGATCACCATTCACCGTAACGTTGCGTCCAACAGCATCTTTGAAAAAATACGGTCCAATGATTCCACCAGCGTACAAACCACACCAAACAGTGCATTTTTCGGGATGCATGGCCAGTTCTTGAACGGCTTCTGGTTGCTCTTCACTCCAAATGCGGCAATTTTGCTTATTTACGTAGCCATTCAACCAGAAATGAGCCTCATCGCTGAACAAAATTTGTCGATAAAAAAGCGGATTTTCTGCCAACTTTTCTAGGGCCCATTCACTGAAAATTCGACGTTGTGGCAGATCGTTCGGCTTCAGTTCTTGCACGAGCTGTATTTTATACGGTTTTACACCAAGATCTTTGCGTAAAACCTTCCATGTGGTCGAATAACACAAACCCAATTGCTGCGAACGGCGACGAATCGACATTTCACGGTCTTCAGCAACACTCTCAGAAACAGACGCAATATTCTCTTCTGTACGCACTGTACGCATTCGTGTGGTTGGTTTAATGTCCAATAAAGTAAACTGAGTGCGAAACTTGGTCACAATCGCATTAATTGTTTGCTCACTTGGTCGATTATGTAGACCATAAATCGGACGTAAAGCGCGAAACACATTTCGAACCGAACACTGATTTTGGTAATAAAATTCAATGATTTGCAAGCGTTGCTCGTTAGTAAGTCTATTCATGATGAAATGTCAAAGCATACTGAGCATCTTTCTCTTTGACACCATGTCTGAAATCCCACGTGATCTGTCAAATACTAATGCATGAAAATCATAACCTCAAAAAAATCACCCTTTAGCTTTTGTGGCATGATGGTGGCGTCCAACCCGATTTTATTCTATGCTCTGCGTGCTGTTCACTCACTTACTAGCTTTTTAATCTTTTGTACAGCTGCTTTTGGTATCTTAGCTACTTGTTGAGTTAATAAGCGCTCCATGGCTCGAGCATCTCTGGCCGATAGTATATTGGAGCGCCTTTTTGTAACCTTTGGAGACTTTATATTCCGTCATTTCAGTACATTTAGAGCAGTTTGATAGCAAATTTGTTAGCTTTGTGCTATTTCTTGCCATGAACGTTCAGTCATTAAAACAAATTTCATCTTCAGCTTTTTTATTAATCGTCATAATTTTGATAAAAATATAAAAAAAAAGTTTTTTAATTTAAACGACACAGCAAATTTGACGCCGAATCAAGTTAACACGACTGAATTAACTTGTTTTTGTTTATCGCGAATCAAGCAACAGTAAATTTCAGCAACAAAAACAAAACCGGCAAGGTTAACTGTATAAATAATGAACCGACGCTGACAAATTTGAACACATGCAGAACTGGCTAAATAGAAATGTTTGTTATTTTTTTTTAAATCTTTTTAATTTTTATACATTTTGCAAACTTGAGTTACAACGTTTTATTTCTTAATAAATTAAGTATATAACCTGAAAATTTGGTAGCGTGACTCCACAGCAAAAAAAAATGAAAAATGACTCTACAGCAATCAAAAATGAATGAAAGTGGTAAAAATTTAGATAGTTTGCTTGCCGCTGAAATCTAGATAATCTCGTTGTATATAATTGGCAGGATATAAGGGAGAGAATGGATTCAAACTGCAACCTATTTTAATTAAATTCTTGACTCGGGCAGATGACGAAATGGAGTTAATTTTATTTTTTCATTTCGTTCCGAAACTGAACCAGCCAGACACTCTGATGATGTTTCAATCAATAGGGCAATGAAAGTGTTATCCATGTTCTTGGCATGTTGGCTTTATGCTGTTAACCAGATGTGTAAAAATTAGGGGATGAAAATAGCTAGAGGAAAAGCAGAAATTCTAGTTCATTGTATGTTTCATTTATCAGGTTAGTCTGGCTGAGCTTGTATGCATATTAGAATATAAATGTAGGGTATAGTCATTATATTCTTTCTTCTATCTTTTTTTTTTTTTTGCACAAGCTTAACACTATAACATCCCGTTACATATGGTTGGAAGTTAAAATTTTAAATGGGTTTCTCGTTGAATTATTGAAAATGTTTTCAAAATTAGTGTGCTACCAACTTTGACTGTTTGCGTTGGTTCGCACAACGATTCATTCCGTAAAAAGCAACTTTAATGTTGCAAAGTAAGTGTTGTTGTAGGTGTTGTTCTCTTGCAGGTAACACTGGTTAGGAGTAGAGCGATCAAAAACCAGGTGTAATTTATAGTTAAGTGTAGGAAAAGCTTAATGCACTTCAACGTGGTGTTTGTAGTTTGTAGTAATATTTTATTGTGTGGCAAAGTTGAAAACTTTTACATATGCTTGATGCTGATGGAATGTATGATGAGTTACAATGTGGTGAAAAGGCACTTTACATCATGTTGTTTATAACATGCATACCAACAAAAAAACATCTCGTCTTTCAAAATCGCTAGAAAATTCGCTGTTTCATCATGATGTGATGCTGATTCCCGTTCATGTGAAATTTAGAGGGTGCTGAAATCTTTATATTATATAAGCGCTATAACGATGCTTTTAGGATCATAATAATTTACGAAAAGTTTGTCTAAAATATGGTTCATATGAATAATTGCTACCTATATGTTTTTGTGATTTACTTCGACGCGTATCCGATAAAATATTGAAGTTAGAGAGAAAATATTGGTAAAGAAAAATATATTAGAGAGAGAACACGTGGGTCTCAGGACTCTCGACAGAAGCGAATCTTTCATTTTTCAATAAATAAAATTCTTTGTAGTTTCTATAATTATTTTTGTAAAAAGTTCTACTCTGGCTATTGCCATAAGTTGAATAAGATATGAAAAATCACTTAAAGCATTCCTTGAACTTGCAGGTAAGAAATTAAATAAAGTAAACTTGTTCAAAGCAATAACATTAACATTGCTCCGGTTGTCCTTTTAACTAACAAAGAGAGAAAAATGTATACTCTTTAATTTGTTCAACACAACTCTACATTATTGATAGAGATGATTTCTAAGTTACCCTATACAACAACCACCATTAGGAGTTTCAAAGATTTCTAACACAACAATTATGTACAGGGTGGTCCAAACCACCATTAAAATGAACCAAATTATATTTTTTCCATGTATTATGGCTTTATAAGTAAGAGCAAACATTCCCATTAATAATGGAATACAACGTCGTTCAAGTGGCTGCCTCGACTGGCTTCGCAGTAGCGCATTCTGTCACTCCAATTTTCCAAGACCTTGTTGTTGGTTTCGGGCTGTTGCTCAAGGATTGCTTGGATGATATTGTTATAAAATACTTGAATCATTTCCGGACTGTTGGCATAACATCGGTCCTTCACGGTTCCTCACAAAAAAAAGGTCCAAAGGGGTCAAATCGCAGCTCCGAGGCGGCCAATTGACATCGCCAAGACGGTTGATAACACGATTTGAGAATTTGGTGCGCAAAAGATCGATTGTAGCACGCGTAGTGTGACATGATACGTCATCCTGCATAAACCAGAGGTCGTCGAAATTTATGTCTTCAATTTTAGTAAAAAAATGTCGGTTAACATGGCTCTGAAAAATGGTCTAATCTACAATCCGCACGAAACTCTCTGTGCATGCATCGGCTTCTCGACAATAACGTGCGGTCGAAATCAAACAAACAAATTTTGTTTGTTAACGTAGCCGCCGAGATGAAAATGCACCTCGTCAGAAAAGATAATTTTTCGCCAAAATCATCTTCTTTTCAAATAACGCATTGTTTGGGGTACACAGCACTCACCTTGGAAATAAGTTTCTAATATTTCCCAACGTTGTGTAAGCGTAGAGCGACTCATTTTTTTTCACCGAGGTTGTATACTGATCTTATGTCAAGATTTCGAGCGGGAAACAGCTGTCAGTGTCAAAATAATCTATGATTTAAAAAGAAATCACTAGATGGCCAACCCTGTAACAGTGCAAAAAAGTGCACATTGTTTAAAAAATCAAGTTTTATCAACCAAAAATCAATATATTCCTCATACAATAAAACTCGATTGGTACCCAGATAGGGTTTTGCTATTTACGTCCAGTACTTTAAAGAACACCAGCGAAAAAGTTGTTTGAATTCGATGACCTCGAAAATGTTTCACTGTGTAATGTAAGATATATTTTCGCAGCCTATGTTTCTTAATCCGTGCTTCTTAGATCTCTGGTGCTCTGAATGGTCACTTCAAATGTTACATCAACTTTTTACTTGTTACACCAACAAGTTCAATTGAAACATTTCGTTAATGACACTTTCTTAAATTTACTGCTAAAACTCACAAATTGTTAAAGGTTTTAAATCCTAATGCCTAAAATTCTATCGTTACTATAAAATGTTAAAAAATTACTATCATAACTATGTCATTGATCGTTGATGTTGTTGATTAAAGATCTAAAAATTCACATATAAAATTGAGGAATGTTTCTCAAGGTAAATTAAGTGCTGGAACACTAAAGGTTTTTCTATTTTCTAGGACTTTTTTTGTTAGTGGGATAGAAATTCAGACGATCTTGTTATACACTAAAAATCTCTGATACAGTTTACTAAGTGCACGATAATTAGCGGTGGATCTTTAGTTCTCGGGTACATAAAGGAGTAAAAAGTTTTTGTGTTTATTTTAAGGAACGTAATATTTAATTCGCACTTTCATTTCCGAAGAATGAATTCTACTGAAAAAAGTTACAAATATATTTTATTTAAAAAAAAATATCTGATCTATAATTATTTGCAATACAAAAATACAAAATTTTATAGTGTAATGTTCTGCGTTGTTTGTGTAATCTTAGGAAAGTAATTCAGCCGACTGTATTCTGTATGCTTTTGTTGTTGGGATTTTTTTATCAACACATTGTGTGCACTTGCAAAATGCAACAAATTAGGTTGCCGTCGATGGTGGTGATGCTTATGCACCCCATACACTTATCAATTTATCGAACATCTGAGTTGGCAACTGAGTTTATGCTCAGGGAAACATTTTACAATCAGAAGTTGATTTGAAAAATAAAAGTGACTGACCAAAACTATTTTCGCAATTTTTTAAAAATGTGTCCAGAAACATTTAGGGCCGTTTTATTCACTTTTATAACTTGAGAGTTAGAAATAATTTTAGGATTTTTTGAAACGGAAAAAAATTTTGTTTTATTCAGTACAATATCTCTGTTATAACTTTTGAAATTGAAAATTTGATATAACTTGAGTTTTATAACTTTCGTCAACTTGTGATTTCAATAACTTCCGAAATTGGCTCCAGTTATTTGATTTAACTGGGATATTTGGTATAACTTGAGCTTTTTGTTTCATTCGTAAGAAATCGTAGGCTACAATTGAATACAAAAGTTTTAAAATTTTGTAAATAAATGGGATGATGTGGATTTTTTTGATCGTTTTCGATTGACAAAAGAAACTACCTTGATGATTTTGGAGCTGATTAAAGACAAGCTACATTGTGACGAACGGCGTAAATTGAGTAAATTTTTGCTAATACATAGCTCACGTGAAGTACAGCTAATGACTTAATTTTTTATTTTCCTTCGCTACGGTGATATTGGATCAGTTTAGGTCGCAGTTGCGGATTTCAGTTGAGTGTGTATTTCATCAGTGCACATTGTATTATATAGAATGGGCATGGCACCTGTTATATTTAGGCAACAATTCGTCAAAATGCAAAAAACGCAAGGTGAATTCCTGAGAGTTTCGAGAGAATTTTTCAGCACATCCAAATTGCCGCGCACAATTGGTGCAATTAACTGCACACATATGAGAATTAAATCACCAGGAGACAATTACTCTGAAAGCTACCAAAATCGAAAGAGACGGTTCTATTTAAATGTTAATCTCTTATATATATTACGCAAACCCAAATTTTGTCCGGCATAAGGCTTTTTAAGTACAAGTCCAATTTTAATAAATTTAGTATGGTTTGATCAGTTTAGACCTGTAGATGTGCAAACTGGACTTTTTATTTCTTAAAAATTTATATTTTTTAAGTTATAGCTTATTAAAGTTTGCATATAATTGCATATAATTGTTGTTGTTATGTTGGTTTTTCTTTTATAAACAGAGCAGCAGAGAACAACGTAATCAAACCCAGAGCAAAACTATTCGCTGCTCACATTTCGCTCTCTTCTGTCTCTTATTAATAGAGCGTCTGTTAACAGTAAAATGAAAGTCAGAAAAATTTAAAGTTTTCGCAAGACGCCCGCGCTGAACGCTCGCAACCAAGATACATAAAAGTTTTGTTTTATTGCAATTTTCCGCTCACATTTCACACTATTGTGCCTCTTCTTTATAGAGCGCTTGCAAACAACGGCAAAAATCTTAGAATATTATTATTATTATTGTTATTATTATTATTATTATTATAGTTGCTGGGGGCAGCAACGCGCACCGGTGGTCGCAAGTTAGATATTATGGCGCGTTTTCAATCAAACAATATAATATTTATTACTGTAAACTGCACAGTGACAACACGCATACTATTTTTATGTTAACCAAGCAATGACAATGTTAATGTTCATTTGGCCGGATTCTTTGTATGGGGAAAAAAAAGTCAGCCATTCGGGATCGATCTCAAAAGTAAGAAGAACTCAATAGAATGATTTCTGCATACTTGTTTTTTTTTCAAATCACAGAAAATTTATCGGAGCCTTTTTGATTCTCCTAAAGTTCCTTTTTGGTAAAAAAAACATGGTATTTGCTCGTAACTTTTTATTTTTTACAGAACACATCTCCAAATCTGCTAAAAAGATAAGTATCTTACACGTACCAACATTATGGCACAAAAAATGTTCGCTAGAGATAAATTCGAAGAGCCCGGAATAGAAAGCCATAGCTTACTTAAATGTACATTTTTTATGACAAAAAGTACAAAATATTAGCGAAAACGATTGTAAAAGGATTGACAATGCCGGTTATGCATAAACAATCGGTTGGGACATATTTATGGAGCTTAACAATCTCGTGAAAATATACAAAGTTTGAATCACGCCAAAATTCAATTATAAATAAAATAAAGACTTTTTTGCAATAACTTAAACAAAATGTGTTTCTAAAGATAGCAAAAATTGTGGGAGGTCAATAGGAGTTATAATAGATAATACGTAATTTTAAAAATTGTTTTATTCTGAAATATTTATATTTATCGTTTTGCCAGGTTTCTAAATTAGAATTCTTACGTTCTGTAATTTTTCGCACACAGCTTTGATTAAACCGATATATAAAAAGAAAATAGAACTCAATACATTTTCCACAAGATCAATTTCAAGTAAATTCAATGAAAAATTCGGCTTTTACAGCGGTTTTAAAAAATGTATTTTTAAAAGCAACAAAAAATGCGATTTGTGGAGGTGAATAAGAGTAATCTTTCATGCCAAAATGTCGGTATGTGTAAGATATTTATCTTTTTAGCAGATTTGGGAATGTGTTCTGTGAGAAATAAAAAGTTCCAAGCAAAAAACATGTTTTTTTTACCAAAACGGACCTATAGGAGAATAAAAAAGGCTCCGATTAATATTTTCCAATTAAAAAAAAGGTATGCAGAAATCGTTCATATTCTAGAGTAACTCTAACTTTTGAGAGCTCGAACGGCGGAATCAAATTTTTGATTCTTTCTAATGTTCATCTTCATCTAGTACATCTTTGAATGTGATATAGGTAAATGCAAAATCAAAAATAAAAAACGAGGTCTGATTAAAAAAGTCAATTCATAAATTTCTTTTTTTAAATATTAGAACCAAAAACAAAAATTAGATCATTTTGACTCAGCTCGGCAACGATATTATTTTCAAACTCGATTGATTGATTCAGAAACAATTTCAAAAGTTATAATTTAATTTTATAAGAATTAAAAACGCTTCGCAACTATAGGAACAGGGCCTGGAAGAAATATGTCTGTAGCTTGGACTCAAATGACCTGGAAACCTACAAACGTTTGTTTCTGGAATTTGAAAATCAGTCATCTATATTATACCACGAGTATTTAGATAATATTAAGTTTAGAATATTGTCTGATCCAAAGAGATTCTGGGGATTCATTAATACTAAGAAGAAATCTGACGGGTTTCCTTCATCTTTCAGAACCCAAAATGGGTTTACAGACGATCCTGTCATAATAAGTGGCCTTTTTGCCAATCTTTTTAAAGAATCATTTTGTTCAGATTCTTTTCATCCAGATATGGAGTATTTTGAATATATGAATACTACACCCAGAGTATCTATGGACTCTTTATCCTTTACCTCAGAGGATATCTTAAAATATATTAGTTCGATCGATGAAGATTTTACCGCTGGACCTGATGGAATTCCTGCCGCAGTGTTAACTCAATGCGGTTCAATTTTGTGTCAACCACTCTCTTTGTTATTTAATAAATCTATAGACGAAAGTTATTTTCCACTGTTTTGGAAAAAATCATTTATTAGTCCTATTTATAAAAAAGGTTGCAGGAATGATGTTATTAATTACAGGCCCATTGCTAAACTGTCATCGATTCCAAAACTTTTTGAGCGAATCGTGTATGATCGGGTAAAAATTCACTGCCGTGAAGTCATAACAACTCGACAGCATGGTTTTGTTAATGGCAGATCTACGGTATCTAATCTACTCGATTTTACAACCTTTTGCTTAAACACCATTGAATCTGGTTGCCAGGTCGACTGTATCTACACTGACTTTAGCAAAGCATTTGATAAGTTACCACACAATTTAATTCTATTTAAACTTAAGTCCATTGGATTTCCACAATATTTTGTAAACTGGATTAAATCGTATTTGACAGAACGATCTTATCAAATGCGATTCCGAGGGGTTTTGTCTGCTGAGTTTATTGCGTTATCTGGTGTTCCTCAAGGAAGTCACCTAGGTCCACTTCTGTTTATTTTAGCCATTAATGATGTGACCCACATCATTAAAAACTCTCATCTGCTTATTTATGCGGATGATATGAAAATATACAGAAAAATAAATTCTCAAGACAATTCAGCCCTACTCCAGTCCGATCTGAAATCTTTTGAAGTTTGGTGTTCTAAAAATAATATGTTTCTTAATCCAGATAAATGCCAAACTATGACCTTTTCGCGAAAAAGGAATAATTTAGTTTTTGCTTATAAAATAAAAGATACTGCTTTATGTCGTGTGGATGTCGTTAAAGATCTGGGAATATGTATGGATTCTAAGCTTTCCTTTAACATTCATATTGATAACATTTGTAAAAAAGCATCTTCTATGCTTGGATTTATTAAACGCTGGGCCAAAGAATTCAATAGCATGATTACGACTACAACATTGTATTATGCAATAGTGCGTCCTCACTTGGAGTACGCAAGTCAAGTCTGGTCTCCAAGTTACAATGTGCATGTTGATCGAATAGAGAGAATCCAAAAATGCTTTATTCGGTTTGCCCTAAGGGGCTTAAGTGGATTTGACATTTTAAACCTTCCTCCTTATGAGGATCGCTTAAAACTTCTAAAAATGCAATCATTGAGTGAGCGAAGGAAGTCTGCAGACATCGTCTATTTACACCAACTCATAACCGGTGTATTTGATTCTCCAGAACTTCTTTCTCTTATACATTTTAACTCTAATCGTAGAAGCAGTAGAAATGCTAACAATTTAATTTACTTACCATTTAGTAGAACAAATTATATGTTAACTGCTCCTTTAAACCGTATGAGTAAATTAGTTAACAATTGTAGCTTTTTTGATGTTAATTTGTCTAAAGGTCAACTCAAAAGTAGATTAAAAACTATTGTGTAATTGCATGGTTATGTCTTTGCATGGTTAGTCGTGATGTCTTGTGTTGTCCTTGAGCCCAACCATATATTGGTGGGTAAATTTTTCCCACATTAACTTATTTTGAGCCACTAGTTTCAATATCGTTGATAATTTCAAAGATTTTTGGGTTGCGGCTTTAAATGGGTTAATGCTGAGAATGTGCGAAAAAGCTGTAGTAGCTAAACTCTATTGTTATTGCATGAAAAAATTTCAATATTTTTGTTTTTTACGACAAATGAGTTAAATTTCCTTGGGATATTTTGATTACTTGAGAAATTATAACTTTACTTAACTTTAATGCTATAAACGTCAACTGACAAAAACCGAAACTGAATGAAACCAATTTTTAACTTTGGAAATTAAAATTTTCATCTTCTCAAGTTAAACAACTTGGCAAGTTGACAAAAGTTATTTAACTTGTACAAGTTAACAAAAATTAGAAAAAGTGAATAAAACGGCCCTTAATGAACTGTTGTATAAAGTAACTCCATCGATACGAAAAGAAGATACATTTATGAGAGAAGCTATTATTCCAGAAATTCGACTTTCTATTACTTTGCGATTCCTCGCCAAAGGCAGTGATTTCGAGGACCTTAAGTTTTTCCATGCAGTCTCACCACAAGCTATTGGAAAAATTGTAATTGGAACTTGTGAAGCCATAATATCGGTGCTGGCAGATTTTATTAAAGTATAATTGTAACATCTTAATGTCAATGATCGAAACTTTCTTATTCAAACTTTTTTATAGGCTTCCAGAACTGCTGAAGAATGAAAACTTGAAGCTAATGATTTTCAAACAGTATCCGGGTTGCCTTGGCGCCATTGATTCCAAACATGTAGAAATAAAGAATCAACCACATTTCGGGTCAATGTATTTTAACTTCAAGAAAACGTTTAGTATAGTTTTAATGGCTGTCGTAAATGCAAGAAATGAATTTCTTATGATTGATGTGGGTAAAAATGGTCGAATCTCTGATGGTGGAGTTTTTTCTAGTACCACGTTTGCTTAAATGTTGTAAAACAACTCCTTTGGCATACGAAAAGAAGAGGTTATGTTCCCATGTGTTGAAAAATATCCATATGTGTTTGTCGCAGATGATGTTTTTGCATTGAAACCGAACATAATGAAGCCGTATTCCTGTACACCTTTGAGCTCGGAGCATATCAAATTTAATAAAAGATTGAGCTCAGCAAGAGTACGTGTCGAAAATGTTTTCGCTATCCTAGCGAACAGGTTTCAGGTTTTCCTTAAACCAATTAATTTATGTCCGGCTAAAGCCACAAAAATTGTTCTAGCTTGCTGCTACCTACATAACTTTTTTAAAAAAAAAGAAGTTCTACATTATATGAAATGATATTGTCTACAGATAATCTTTCCTTGCCAATTGGACTTGAACCCATTGCAGCGAAAAATTCTTCAACTTTAGCTAAGAATATTCGCAACAAATTTTCAGAATTTATTAATAAAACTTCTTAAACAATAATAAGAGTTATTTAAAATGAACATTTAATTGAATTTAATTAAAGTTTTATTGATTTAAAAAAGAAATATTTCATGTTAGTGTAAGTGGATTAAGTATTGGTGTGTGAATGTATTGCTTTTGTACACTTTCTCTGAACAATTTGTTGCTTAGAAGAAAAACTTGTTTTGATTGTGGCGTTGGAGGCGAATTTTCCGGTGCACTCACTAGGTTGGCTGTAGTGATGTGACGAGTCGAATTTTTTTACTCGTTAACTCGAGTCAAACTCGAAATCGAGTCGACTCGAGTCACTTTTAGCTGTGACTCGAGTTGTCAAAAACTAAGCGATTTTTTTCGCATTCGTTGTTTTAAAATGATATGCATGCGAGTTCGTTTGCTTAGCGCTTGCATATGAAATTATAGTAAAATTTAAAAACAAAACAAGCGTTGAAAAATACAGTTTCAAGTATTTTTCACGACTGTGCAACAAACTTTTGGATGTGTGGTGTTGTTGTTATTGCTTTTTTGTAGTTTTGTTGTTAGTTTTATTTGTGTGGCAACGAGTCTGACTCGAGTTGCGGGTCACTTTAAAGAAATAAACGAGTAAGGTAGCATTGAATTTTTTATCAACAGTTTTAAAAATAAAAAATCAAGCGTTTGAGAATTTTTTAATAAATCAAGAGTGAATTAATTGAAGTATGCATTTTATTTATACATATGTGGAAACGTTTTGTCTATTATTTGTTTTCTTTTTATCTTTTTTTATTAAAATAAAATAAAAAAAGCATGACCTTTGTTTTATTTTGAGTAATAATTATTGCAAAATAATTTGTCTTGAAGCTAAGTTGCTCAAAAGTAAAAATAAAATAATCAAATCGTCAATTTTCATACCAAGTAAAAAAATCCCTTACTCGTCTTTGGTAAGCTGATTCGTAGATAAAGAATGGCAAACACGACTTCGAAATGATGACTCGCTGACTCGCCAACTCGAGTTAAAATTATTCCGACTCGAGTTGACTCGATAAGATGATGATGGCAAAGAGCCCAATACACATACTGTGTAGGTTGAGTTAAAGGCGCAAAAGATCTTGAATAAGATGGTGAAGGCAAAGAACAAGTTACTAACTGTGTTGGTTGTGACAAAGGCGTGGAAGATCTTGAAGATGACGACGGCATAGAATAACGGCTCCCGGAATTTATGCCCGATGAACTTACGCCCAAAAAAAATGGTAAAAAAGCCCGAAATTCTCCATACAAAATCGGGCATTAATTCCTAGGAAAAAATGCCCCAAATTTCGGGTGATTTTGTCATGTTTTTGGGTGTTGGTGCCAAAAAATGTCGGGTTTTTTTTCCAAATATTTGAAATGGAAGAAGACCCGAAAAAAATTGGAACTTAGGCCCGAAAAAAATCGGGCATTTTTACCAAATTAAAATAAGGAAAAAACGCCTGAACTTTTGTTTAACAAAAAGTTGCGAAATTTTAATTAGTTTTTATTACTGTTATGTAGATCATCGTTTCCAAACTTGTTCTCTGCAAGCTCCTTCCCAATTTTATTTCAAAAATATTTCATCGAATCATTGAAGATTGCAAGAAAACACATTGCAGAAGCGCTGATATATGAGGCCTTGAGTTCTAAAGTGGGTTAAGCCACATTTTTGATATATTTTTTCGTTGAAAAATATTATGAGACTAAAATTTTGAATGGTGAAAAAGTATTAACAAAATCTAAAACAAGAGGATATTCAATCATTTGATGAGATAAATACTATTTATTTATTTTTTATTTTAATATAGTTATTTATTAACCACTGTTATTAAAACATGAAATAATAACAGGAAAACTATTATTAGAAATATATTGCAACGATAAAAGGTACTGGGTAAGCTGATTTTTAAATTGCACTACTACGTTACTAATCAATTTTAACTGTGCAGGAAGTTCGTTAAATTTAAAAATTTAATTCATTTTAATTTTATATAATCTCATACTTAAAAATCTATAAAAACATTTCGTACAAGGGAAAAATACTGATTCTTTTTCAAAACAAGAAGTTTCTTTGGTTATCAAAAAATTTCAAAAAGAAAAAATGACGATGGAGTTGGTGGGGGGAGCAGGGCGGGGAAACGGGTGGCGCGTGCGATCCGTCGCACTACGCGTAATCCGCCGCGTCGCGATGCGCGGGCGCGGTACTAAATATTTCCTTTGACTTGACCAAGCAAACTCAAGCAAATGATGCAAATACAAAAGAAAAACAAAAGAAGAACCGCTGCTTTTACTTAAAATACCGTTATCTTTAAGAACTGATTGACGTTTCTTATTTAATATTGAAAACGAAAGATCACCCAAACAAAAACACGAAAAATCACCCAAAAACGAAAAGTGAAATTTTGCTCAACATATTTGGGTGAAATTTCGCCCAAAAGCAAAAAACGAAATTTTTCCAGGCAAAAATGCAAAATCGCCCAATTTTTTGGGTATTTTTCATATGAAAATTCGCCAAATTCGTATGGAAAAAATTGGGTGACTTTTTATTATTGTTTTGGGCGATTTTTCTTTGGGCGATTTTGTGGAGAGCCTTAATTTACTACTCAAATCTGTTGTTTAATATTTTGACAGTCGTACATTGAATATGGATCACGGAAATTGCGCCCGAAGAATTTGGAAATAAAGCCCGAAACACTGCTGAAAATTTCGGGCATAATTTCCATTTTTTTTTTCAGTCTTTATTTCCAAACCATTCGGGTGTAATTTTCTTCTTTCGGGCTCAATTGCCATTTCAAATTCGGGCGTTTTTCCAAAATTCGATGCTATCGAAAATCCGATTTTTTTCCATTTCTTTTTTCGGGCGTAAGTTCATCGGGCGTAAATTCCGGGAGCCAGAATAACCCATAAACTCTGTTGGTTGTGAAAAAGTCGAAGGTGATGATGGCATTGGAACAGTATTCATTGTTGTGTTAAAATAGCTTTTTTCGCCCAATGCCCAGGATATGCCATATATTTCGGAATCATCTTGAACGATTTTTTTTTTGTGGATTGGACATATTATCTAAATGAGAACATGCTTTTTCCAAAAATATATTTCTTGCATCTTTTGTTTTGGCATCAGGTGCTCTTCGCTTCAGGCTCACTCGCTGGAAAAGAATGTAGCCAATTACTGATGATTCAAGAAGTATTAGAGTCAGCTGACCGATTTACGTTTGTTAATCATTGTTTTGATGATGATAGTAGCCTCTGAGTCTATACTTCTAGAAGAAGTACTTTCGACCGCCTCCTTTTGATCCTGAAGGAAGTACAGGCAATCAAAATACCACAAACTTGGTGAGTACACGTCTTCTTCACCAGCACCTAACTTAGTGGAGTCTTTTATTTTATTCAGTTCGCGCCGATAGCATGTTCTTGGTGAGCTTGGTCTTCAAACTCACCAAATTAGCGTCGGAATCAAGCTCTTTATATTTTATTAAAATTTGATCCCATGCTTGGTTTCGCTTCAGATTGTTCTTATACTCGTTGCTTTTCACCTTCCACAAAGCTGGATGCTTCTCGAAGAGCTGGTCTCCCGGGCTAAAAAAAGCGCCATTTGTGTGCTTTTTTATAATTGTTTTTTGGTTAAAAATAGCTGTGGTTGACATTTAAGTCGACGATTTGTTCACACGCTTTTTGATCGAGTTGCCAACTTGATGAGTTGGGTACAAAAAAATCAAAATATTTTAAATTTTTTTCAACCGACTCGACAACTGCCAAGTAAATTAATTGATTACCCCCCCACAAAAGTTGATTTTCTGATAGATCTGTCAAAATTGGTCGATAAGTGTGTGGGGTCCATAAGATGTTCGCCTTTGTTGTTGTTAATGTATTTTGTTGCTTATTTTAATCAGACGATTATCTTTTTTAATTAGGCTTTGGCCCTTTTATTCATTTCGCTGATTAGGCCTGCTTTAAACAATGGAAACTTATACAAGATAAGTTAAAACTATATCGTTAAGAAGAAAAAGTTATTTTTTTTTTCTTTCACTGTATAACCGGACCATTAAATGGATTTTAATAAGTGTGTGGCATTAACTTTATAAATAAGACTAAGTAGCTAACGTCAAATCTTTACCATTTATGGTCCGGTTTTAAAAATGTCCTTATGATTACGATTTGCTTAATTTGTTCAACAATTAAATAAAATGTAGTTTATTCTTATTGGAGATTGTCGTAGACTTTTTATTGAATAGTTTTTGAAAAAGATTTTCATATAAAAGAAGTTACACATTCATGCTAAATCAAAATCCTTGCATTGAATTTTATTGAATTTTGCAAATTTTTTATATCATGTCCAGGTTTTTATTGTTTGTCAATATTTCTAGAGAATTTACCAAACAAATTTTCTAAATAAATTCAATTTTCATCTAATTCTGTTCTGTAAGTATTACTAAATATTTAGGAAATGTATCCTGTTGATGATTAAATGGAGTGTTTACAAAAACAAATTCCAACTTTAATATGACTTCATTACAATAATTACTACAACTTAACAAATTATCCTTATATAAGAAGTATCCCTTAAGTTGTCTCTGAAGTTCATGTCTTCAATCAACATTTAATTTTTTGCCGGAGGGGTTGGCGTGATATTTAACTTAGCAAAAAAAAACTTGGAGAGTTAGTAGCTGCGACTGCACTGCGTTGACATAAAAATATGAACAGCCAGTGATTCAAATCTTTATTATCCTTTTAAGGAAGATTTAAGGAACCAGAAAGAGAATAATAATAAAACATTGTTATTGCTTGAGGAGAAAAAAGTTCACAGCATAAACTTGAGAGATTTATTGAAACAAATAAAAACTCCAGCACTAATTGATACTTTGTAAGGCGGAGGCTATTAATTGGTGTATAGTATATCCTGTTTTTTTTTTTTTTTTTGAAAAGCTGTTTTTAAGACACATTAAAAATTAATTAAAAGCAAAGCAGCGAATGATAAAAATTATTTTGTGACCTAACTTAACTTCGTTAGGAACGAAACTAAGAAGCAAAGATGTTAAAACAATCCTGTCTTAAGAAAACGCTGAGGACGGCGAACTTTTCCTTTGAGCAAAGGTCATTAATTTTTTTTGTTTGATCACAAGTCTTATAATCAAGAAAGAAGCATTGCTCATGTTGTCATTTTTTATTTCCTAGAAAACCACTCAAGGAAAAAGTCAATTCCACAAAGAATTAAATAAAAAAAGGCCAATTTAATTACAGAGGAATTCATTTTGAAGGACAGGAGGCATTAAAGCGTAAAATTTAGCAAATCTTCACCATTGTCTGGGCGCATTCGGTCGTAAAACTGGCACTTAATTGTTGAAAGCATTTATAACAGCGTTAAGCTGTTATCTGGCCGTCTTGGTATATTGACTGAGTTTGCCAGAAAAAGGTTTGCGTGAACAGTTCTTGAAGATGTGTTGACATTGTTGGCAGCTAGTTGATCTCTTTTTAATAAGACTTTGAACAACATAAAATTATTGCGGAAAAAGGGGAGTAAATTCTATAAAAAATCGACGGATGTGGTCGGTTTGAATTAATTTTGATGGATATACATTTGAAATAACAAGAATAGTCTGAATAATAGCACTCAAGTTTTATCTGCCCTAAAAAATATGGTGATAAAATTATTTCCGGCATTAATTTTTATCAAAGCTCTTAGTATTATTATTGGAAATAGAAATAAAATAAAACAAAAGAGCTGTGATAGCTACAAGACCAATTTAAATAAATTTTATTGTATAATTGTCAGTGTTTGATTATTGTATGAAATTAAAGTTCGTCTATTGCACGATTTAACTTAACAAACAGGATGATCATATGAGAGGTAAGATAAAAAGATTTAGTAGCGAATGGGTTTGAACTATCCTCAGGACTAGTTTCTTTCAGAGGATTTTTGTGGGTGGGTCATGAAGTGGTTTTTAAAAAACCCTTAATAAAAATAAATTTCATGCAATTCAAATTTTGTCCAAAGTCTCAGGTTAATATTAACTTAAAACTGACCATTTCAGCCCTTGAAAGGACTTTGACCGAACTTAATATGATCACATTGTGTTGTGCGTGTTATTAAATGTTTGAACACAAGAAACAAAAAGAAACTTAACATGGCATTATTTACTCTCTGAGGTTTGCCATTGTCGGCAGAGAGGTGACGACCGAACAGAAAAATTAATTTAATTGAAAAAACTTTCTGTGTCAGATGGAATTTATGTGTCAGACGCACTCTACCCGTTGCGCCACAAAGGCTCAGATTATTGAGTTTATTAATCGATAAGCTTTTTTATCGAGTTAGGTCCAATACCGATCAGAGGCATTTTTTAAACAAAATACTTATCATCCAAAACACTTATCATTCTGTTAAGAAAGAACTAGATAGTTTTTACTATAAAAGAAAAAAAATGTATGACACTTAAAATAGCAATGGACTGAAAATATATTCTCATATTCTTCATCTCGAAATGGGTGCAAATTCTAAAAACAAAAATAGGTATTAATTCTGTACTGTTAATGTTATATAGTTATTAATGTTTTCATAAGTTCGACCATTCTATAGTTATTTAATGTTTTTATTAAAATTATTCATTAGTACAGTGAGGTCATAAATTATCTTTTAGCGTACAACAGTTGGAGAAGTAATCATCAATAATAAGCAAAACAACTCTTAAGACTAATTAATAATGTCATAGAATATTTTTTCAAAACTAATATTATATAAATATTTCATTATATAAATATTCTATATTTATCTATAATGTTTCTTTTAATTTAAAGCAAAAAAAAAAAGAAATAAATGAAGAAAAAATATGTAAGCACGAATATTTTTGCATTACTAAGTTATGAGTTCCATTAGAGACACTGAAACGAAGTTTTTCAAAATAATAGGTGGAACCCTATTATTTATCAATTTATGTAAAAATATACAGTTTATAGCATTTATATAGCTTATTAAGCGACATCCCATTATTGTCCCACTGAAACCGAAATTTTGGCCGTAACCGAAATTGAGGCATTTTTGTAATTTTCAGCTGAAATCGAAATCGAAATTGAATGTTTAAAAAAAAAAATGCATGCTGATTGTGGAATCCGGCGGATCAGTTGCGGCGGGAAAATGATTCGATCTCGTTGATTAATCTATTGTAGAAACCGGCGGGTAAGTTCAATGCGGATTGATAATAACGTTTGCGGATTTGGAGGGATTGTTGAAAACGCAACCGATCCGCACTTCATACAAATTTGTTCACTTTTCATCCGCAATAAATTTGGTGCGGATCAGTGTGGATTTAAAGAAAAATGTTCAAAACAAAGAATGCGACACATGATTTCAGTGTAAATTGAGGTAAACGTAAAAATTATTACTTCATTTCGACATTTTTCTTTTTGTTAAAAACAATTTTTAAAAAAATTGTCAAAAAAATGTTTTCAAGACAAATTTTAATTTTTTTTATATTTCCATTTATTTTTAAATTTATCAGAGCAAATGCAAACATTTTTTGCAGCTCACACTTTCAGTTTAAAACATCAACACAAACCAATAATCGATTTCAAAAATGTGTTACTATGTTTATCGATAATTTATTAAAAATTTTATTTTAAAAAAACATCATCACCAACAAGAGCTACTGCGATGTGTCCTGACAGCTCTTCTGAAGTGCAAGGTGTAGCCGAACACTCGCTAAGAGCTCCATTATGACGGCGGACTGTTACACTGACGTTTAAGCAATAGATTTCCTTTAAGTTTACTTTTAACTGTCTTTTTGTTTTTTAAAACCACTTTTTATATTTTTTTTTGCACTTCACTTGTTATATTATTTTGTTTTGGCAGCTGACAGCTGTTGTAAGTTACGAGTAAATAGTTTTAGGAATAACGAGTGCGGATCGGAATTGCAGTTCATTCGCACGGATTCAACAATGGGAAAGTAAGGGGAATGCGGATCGAATCAACTCCCGCCGCAACTGATCCGCAGGATTCCACAATCAGCACGATTATAAAATTTTTTATTAAAACTACTCAAAAACATAACAATTAAAATAGATCAAAATAACATAAGATAAATATTCTTTGAATATTAAAGGTCAGCTTTAAAATAATAAAGATATCATTTTTAATAACACTTTAAGGAATATTTTAGTATTTAAAGTAAAGTACTTAATATATAAGCTAAAAATTTTTTAACAAAAAAAAAACGACTTCAAAATCTCTACAAAGTAAAAATAATTTTAAATAACGTTTCACATTTATTTCCTGCTCAAATTTTAAAAGTTATTTTTATATTTTATAATATTGGAAATCTCATAATTTTCATTTTTTTCTAATTTGTTTTATTATCATCAATATATTAATTGCTTCATGAACATAAAAGCTTTAAAGTCGGCGCTAATCTTACTAAGTTGAAATCTTAATATTTTAATTTTTTCTAATTTGTTTTGTTGTCATAAAAATATTAACAACTTTATGAATATAAAAGCTTTTTAGAAATTTTTTTTTCAATTGGCAATTGTTGAGTACGCTGAATGTGGCCAATGTGTTCATATCATCATTTGTGCAACTGTTACACACTATATCATATTCAATATGAGCTTTACAAGCTCACCCAAACCAGTAGAGTGAGAATGTTTATGTGTACAAAGCTTTTAAAATTACTTTTCAATTAAAATTTAAAATTAGTACAGTGTAACCAAGGCAGCATAGCATCAAATAAAAAATATTAAAACAGTGCAAGGATGGTAAAAGATCATGATTGTGGGTCAAAGATTAGCACCGACTTCAAAGCTTTTATGTTTATAAAGCAATTACTATATTGATGATAACAAAACAAATGAGAAAAAATGAAAATTATAAGATTTCCAATATTATAATATACATAAATATCTTTTAAAATTTGACCAAGAAATAAATGTCAAAAGTAATATAAAATATTTTTTTACATTGTATGTAGTAATTTTGAAGTCGGTTTGTGTTTCTTTTTTTTGTTATAAAGTTTTTATTTCTTCCTTTTTAGAGAATATGAAACATTTTATGTAATAGTTTTTGTTCTTAAAAAAATAGCTTTTGTTCTTTGTTCTTAAAATGTTTTCCATTTCTGTATCTTTACAATATATATGAAAGTGCCACGCCCTTTTTATGATTTCGCCTACTTTATTGAGCGTACTTTATAAGGATTCTACCTTGCCCTGTGCCAAATTTCAGTTCCCAAGTATTAATATTAACCGATATATAGTAGTTTCTTTAAATTTCCACACCATATGTACAATCCCGCCCACTTTTATAATAATTCCACCTACCCACCTTCCCACCTACCTGCAAACCAAATATTAGTACCCTGGTGTCAATATTAACTGAGGTACTGTATTTAACTTATATTGCCACACCCCTTTCTTTAATAACGCCCACTTAATGACCGTAATTTTTAATAACAGTGCCTACCCATTTACTTAATTTCAGTACCATAGTGTCAATATTATTCGAGATACAGTGTGTTTCTAATATTGCCACACCCCTTTGTCGAATATTGCCCACTTTTTTAAAAAAAGACTTCCGCGTTCATGGTAACTATCTGTTGACAAAAAATTATGGAAATCGGGCAAGTGGAAGTCATTAAGAAGTTATCGATGTACATACATATGTAATAAAAAAAAAAGACAAAGAAACAAAGAAACCAACGAACTTGAGAATCTCTCGTTTTTGAAGTCGGTTAAAAATAAAAGTTTGTCTGCATTTGCTTGCCATGTAAATAATTTCGCCATATAAACTATTTCGTCGGTCAGAGTATATTTGCCCTGCTGCACTGGCGACACTAACATAGAAGGAGGAGCACATAGGTATATGATTGGCATTGATTTTAATCATTTTAAGCATTGATAATTGATTGGTTAGCAATTGGTTTATGTACCAATTGCTATATTCAACATAAAGCTTTCGGTGTTTCCCCACAAGCAAAACAAACAATTAATTTTCGGTGGTTTTTATGTGTTTCATCCAAAAACCCAAAAGCTGATCACAGCAAGCGAAACACATTCAGTTGTGAGGTTTTCGATGTTCCACTCAAAACCAAACGCTGAACATAAACATTTTGAAACATTTGGTGAAACATCATCATGGCTATGTCTACTTTATACTTTATATAGATAATTAATATATACATAAATCTTCTATATCTATCTATATATATAAAAAAGGAAATTATGTTTGTAAGGCCGCAATAGACTCCTAAACTACTCATCCGATTAGCATGAAAATTTGTGTATATAAGTTTTTTGGTACGGTGCGTGTTCATGGGCTATTAATTTTGTTCCACCTTGAACACCAGAGGGCGCTGTAGTACAAATTTTTTACAAAACTGCCTAAAACTCATAAACTGCTAATGCGATTAGAATAAAAAATGGTATACAGTGGGTTTTATGTACGTTGAGTGTTCTGCTGCTATCGTTTTTGACCTATCTTGAACACCAGAGGGCGCTATAGTACAAATTTTTTACAAAACCACCTAAAACTCCCAAACCGCTAATGCGATTAGAATAAAAGTTGGTATATAGTAGTTTTCAGGTACGATGAGTTTTTTAGCACTATCTTCTTTGACCCACCTTGGACACCAGATGGTGCTGTAGTACAAATTTTTTACAAAATCGCATATTTTTGTGAAAACAACTTCTTATGTAACATGTGCAAATATTTACAAAATATAAAATATTTCTCAAATTTAGTAAAACTAAAAAAATTTCCGTTATTTTGACACCAAAAACATGAACATATCTTGAAAACTATGAAAAATTTTACTACAACGATATATTTAATGCAACATCGTTGCTCAAAAATGAGAAAAAAACAATCAGAAATTTAATTTTGTGACTTTCGATTCAAATATCTCCGCTGCTTTTTTATATATTGTGTTCAATTTTTTTTTGTCTTAAAGCTTCATCAAAGTACTATGAAAACCTTATTGCAAAAATACCGTTAGTTGAGTAAATATATTTTAAATATTTTTTTCAAAAAAGGTCTGAAATATTGGAGTTTTCCTCAATAACAGACTGAAAAATTATTTTTGTTGTAAAAATAATTTAAACTCAAATTCACAAACTTTTAACTCTATTTGAAAGTTATAACATTTGTAAGTAAAAGTTGTTTCAATTTTACGCAAAAATTAAAAACCATTTCTGTGATTAAAAAAACAAGGCTACCCCTTGAATTTTTCGAAAAAAAATTTTTTTTTCCAATATTGTGTTTTTATATTTTTGAAAAAATATACAAGCTAAAAAAGTAATTTATTGGAAAAAATTATCTAAGTATCTCTTGCCAATCGAAAGTTATAGCCAATAATGTTTATCCAAAATATATATATTTACAAAAAGCAAAAAGCTGTGTGTGATGGCTGGAATCTTCAAAATTATCTAGCCGATAGAGCTGAAATTTTGGCAGTACATTTTTTTCAAGTACGAGATGGCTTAAATTTCTGTCACACCCCCTTTTACCGCCCACAAATCAATAACAATGCTATATTTCCTACGGTTTTCGTCGATTGGGCTACATTTTGGTAATTTAGTCTGTATGCTTACTGTCGGCAAGTGTACTAAAACAGGGTAATTTCCATCTACTATAAAACTGGGATGAGCATTATATAATAGGGTGTGGCTCCGCCCATACAGTTAAAATTTGTATTATCGAATAGCTTTGAAAGTAAAAGTAGCAATACTTATGTACCTATGTTGCCAGAAAAGCACGATAAATAGTACTTATGGTATTTTTCAACGGTTGTGGGATGTGGTAATACCCATGGTATTTTGTGGTAAAAATCTCTCGCGTGGGAAAAAAATACCACATGTGAGATATTTACCAAGCGTGGGAAAAGAAATACCTCAAATTACCACAAAATACCTCAAAATACCATACAATACCTCAAATTACCACAAAATACCACAATACCTCAAAATATCTCAAAATACCTCAAAATACCTCAAAAGAAAATTTGAGGGATTTTGTGGTAATTTGAGGTATTGTGGTATTTTATGTTAATTTGAGGTATTTTATGGTATTTTGAGGTATTTTAGCGAGTGTGGTAATTTGTGGGAATTAAGCGTGAGAAAAAGAGAATTTTGATGGTAATTTCATCTGGCGACACTGTTATGTACATATAAACTCAAAATGGAGTTACTATTTGGTGATCTCCTGCTACTGGGAAACTGTAACGGGCAGTCGAAAATAACAGTGATGTCAAACTATGAGTCTAAGAAAAGTTTTGAATACACCTATTATGTTCCCATATAGTTGCAGGGTGCAGCAACGCGCGCCGAGAAAAGCTAGTATGTATATAAAAAAGGAACTTATGTTTGTAAGGCCGCAATAGACTCCTAAACTACTCATCCGATTAGCATGAAAATTTGTGAATAAAAGTTTTTTGGTACGGTGCGTGTTCGTGGGCTATCAATTTTGATCCACCTTGAACACCAGAGGGCGCTGTAGAACAAATTTTTTACAAAACTGCCTAAAACTCATAAACTGCTAATGCGATTAGAATGAAAAGTGGTATACAGTGGGTTTCATGTACGTTGAGTGTTCTGCTGCTATAGTTTTTGAACTATCTTGAACACCAGAGGGCGCTATAGTACACATTTTTTACAAAACCACCTAAATCTCCCAAACCACTCATGCGATTAGAATAAAAATTGGTATATAGTAGTTTTCAGGTACGATGAGTTTTTTAGCACTATCTTCTTTGACCCACCTTGGACACCAGATGGTGCTGTAGTACAAATTTTTTACAAAATCGCATATTTTTAGTTGTTTTCTTAGGTTACATGTGCAAATATTTACACAATATAAAATATTTCTTAAATTTAGTAAAATTAAAAAAATTTCCGTTATTTTGATATTAAAAACATGAACATATCTTGAAAACTATGAAAAATTTTGCTACAACGATATATTTAATGCAACATCGTTGCTCAAAAATGAGAAAAAAACGATCAGAAATTTAATTTTGCGACTTTCGAGTCAAATATCTCTACTGCTTTTGTATACATTTTGTTAAATTTTTTTTTGTCTTAAAGCTTCATCAAAGTACTATGAAAACCTTATTGCAAAAATACCGTTAGTTGAGTATATATATTTTAAATATTTTTTTCCAAAAAGGTCTGAAATTTTGGAGTTTTCCTCACAAAAAGGCTCAAAATTTGTTTTTGTTGTAAAAATAAATTAAATTCAAATTCGCAAATTTTCAACTCTATTTAAAAGTTATAACATTTATAAGCAAAAGTTATTTGAATTTTACGCAAAAATTAAAAACCATTTTTGTGATTCAAAAAACAAGGCCTTTGATTTTTTCGAACAAAATTTTTTTTTCCAATATTGGTTTTTATAATTTTGAAAACATATACAAGCTAAAAAATTAATTTCTTAGAAAAAATTATCTAATTATCTCTTGCCAATCAAAAGTTATAGCCAATAATGTTTATCCAAAATATATATGCGAAAAGCAAAACGCTGTCTGTGTGATGGCTGGAAACTTCAAAATTACTTAGCCGATAGAGCTGAAATTTTGGCAGTACATTTTTTTCAAGTACGAGATGGCTTAAATTTCTGTCACACTCCCTTTTACCGCCCAAAAATCAATAAAAATGCTATATTGCTTACAGTTTTCGTCGATTGGGCTACATTTTGGTAATTTAGTCTGTATGCTTATTGTCGGAAACTGTACTAAAACAAGGTAATGTCCATCTACTAGAAAACTGGGATGAGCATTATATAAGAGGGTGTGGCTCCACCCATACAGTTAAAATTTGTATTATCGAATAGCTTTGAAAGTAAAAGTAGCAATACTTACATACAAACTCAAAATGGAGTTACTATTTGGTGATCTCCTGCTACTGGGAAACTGTAACGGGCAGTGGAAAATAACAGTGGTGTCAAACTATGAGTCTAAGAAAAGTTTTGAATACACCTATTATGTTCCCATATACATAGTTGCAGGGAGCAGCAACGCGCGCCGGGAAAAGCTAGTATTATATAAAAAACATAGATACTTTAAGTTTTCGTTTTATTTAGTTTCGTTGCTTTATTTTTTCATGAAATTATTTTATATCTTTAGTTCTATAGCTTCCCAAGTTTGAAATGGGACCATGAAAACCGTGTCTCTCGGCTTGGTGCGTCAGAGTTTATCTCTTTTCCATACAAGTTTTTACCTGCGTTGGCCCAAATGCGTATCCAAATAATAACTTTAGCTCGGTGTTCCCTTATTTTAGTGACCCGAATATATAAATATATTGTGCCTGCACAATGTATACTTGTATATCTGTGCTATGTTTGGTATTGGTTTGTTGTTTTAGAGTTGTATCTCTTTTCCACGCAGGATCTTGGATTGGACAATGGCCCCAAACTGAATGACAACAATTATAAATGCAGTTATATATGGTCTAATAAATTACTTTAGATGTTGTCTGCTATTGCTTCGTATTATGAAGAATGTGCTTTTATTCGATGATGTTTACATAAATACAAAATTTTTCAAATTCCAAATTTTTTCTTTATTTAATTTTAATTTCCGCTGAAAGGCCAAGCAATTGTGCTTAGTGGAGGCTTTTATTTGCCAATAGGTGGTAAGTTTTAGTACGTAGGTGCATTCTATCAGTCCGGCTGATCCGGTTACTTTTTAGAATGTAAATCGTGCATGCGTATATACGTATCTATGAAGATCTCTTACCTCTGGGCGATTTAAAAAAAAAACCCTCCATTAAAGCCCCCCTGTTCAGGTAGAGGGAACAGGGACCGAAAATAACTGTTACTAGAACCAAAGCATTGCCAACAACACGAAAAGTACAAAAAATGCATTAAATCTTAAAAGAAAATACAGAAAACTTCCCCAATGTTTGATATGGCAGTGCCACGTTGATAACTGCTTGTGTATAACAGTTTGAGTGTAAGTAGCAAACATAACTTGTCAAATGAGCTAACGATAAGCTGTGTTCGAAATACATATTTCAGCTTCAATCCAACATCGTTCGCATAGTCATCGTTCGTTGAACTCTTCGTAAGAAATACATAATGAAGCAATTAATCCTTGTTCGAATCCGTTTCCTAGTTTGGAAAGGTTAGTTTTAGGTGTGTCTAAATCTTTGTCCTTACCCATATCCTATAAAATGTATTTGTAGTTTTCTCGCTTTGCTCTACTACTTTAATTATACAAATAGATTGATTTTTGAAAATTTCAGAAAAAAAAATACACAGAAAAAAAGAGTAGAACTTTTACCTAAAAATGTAGTGAATTCAGCTAAAGTAATCCGGTGATTTTGAGTCAACGAATTTGATTAGGTGCGCTACCAATTTCTAAATGTTAATTATATGCAATTATATTGGGTACTTTAACTGCGAGAGTAGCTAAAAAAACCTAAATATTTAGGTGTACCTTCAACCATAAAATAGATAAGACACATAATTTATTAGAAGAATAAGCTAATTTTTTTTAAACTATGACCACTTCAGATTAGGCAAGCCACCTACTAAGTGTAGAAAAATCATCTAATTATTTAGATAGCATTTCCACTTAAGAGTGCGAATGCCGTGCAAAAAATATGCAAAAAATATGTTTTTTGCTTTGCAATTTCTATTTTGAAGTGAAACTTCCTTAGGTGACTTTACTTCATTTCGTCACATGATAGAGAAGAAAAATTTGTTTTATAGTAGATATAATGAGAGAGATATATACATTGTATAAATTTCTTTGCCACCGCTGAGAATCGAACCTGTGATCTCAAGATTTCAACAACCAACGCCTTATCTATTGAGCTAAATTTCCAATACAGAAATTTACTCTACATACCAATTAATCAAATTGCTGCAGATACCCAGTGGAAAAATAATTTCAGAGTTGTGGACCTCATATTTTTATATACATTTTGTTCACAAATTATCAAACGGCGTAACAGCACAGCGGTAAAGCGTTTGACTATAACGCCAGCGGTCCGAGTTCAATTCTCGCATGAGACTTTACTTTTTGTAAAATTTTCTCACTTTGTTTTTATTTATGTTTTTTATAGGAGAGCGCTGTGCTCCTATAAAATTCAAATACGGGAAAAAAACAAGTTGTAAGGAAAGCATTTGATTTATCCACGTAAATATTTATATAAAATTTGTACTGAGGCGTGGATAATGCTAATATGCGTTATTTCCCTAGTGTACGAACAAATCGACAACTTGCATTAGGTAAAATAACTAGAAGAATTAGATGATTTAATAAGCAAAATTTTAGTTGAATTAACTAATTTTAATTAGGTGAATTACCTTATGCATGATTGTTAAATTAACTGTGTAAGTAGAAAAGTTGTTGAAAAGATTAGGTGAAATAGAAACTTTCACATTAGCTAAACTAGTTTAGGTAATAAATCAATTCTTTTATTTTCTGTGTAGGCATCATATAGAAATCTGACTTTCTTTGCAGAAGATTGTTTTGCTTTTTTATGTAGATACAGAATATTTAACAAAAAGTAAGACCTTATTGCACATCTGCAGAGCAAGACCTTTCTATTGATACCCCATTTATGAAAATCCCATTAACGGTATAGATTTGATGGTTATCACAAAAAAGCGTTTGCGTAATAATAATATAGATTTTCGAAATTTCAATTCAAAAAGTCAGGCGGAAAAAATTTGTCTTTTCGATATTTGAATAAATGTTGTTAGCTAAGGAATAATAATCCTAAATGCATTTTATTTATTTGACTTTTTTAAAAGTCAAAAATAATAGTTATTTTTTGACCGATTTTTTTTTTTTTTTTGGTCAAAAATAAAAGTTGAAATTTGACTTTAATTTTTATGGTCAAAAATAACAGCTAAAATTTTACTTTTATTCGGTCAAAAACAACTGTTATAATTTGACTTTTGGCATGTGCAACAAAGCTGTGTGGTGTTTTGAGTTTTATGTTTGAAGAAAAAAAACAAAACTTGACAAATGATTTTTATTTTGAAACGTAAAAAAAAATTGGGCTAAAACCTTAAAATTATTACGATCCCTGATTAAAACAGATTTAATTTACTCTTGCTATTATATGAAATGGGACTTTTTAGTAAGACTACATTAACGAGTAAATCAATTAAGGCATGTTGCTACTTGTCGCGCTCGGTTTCCGCGTGAAAATATAAAATTTTTTTACAAGAAAGCAGTAAGAGATAATGGACAAATTTTTTTAAGGGTGAATAAATACACTAAAAAAGTATTTACAAAAAAATTTTTTATTAATATTTAACATTTGTTATGTATGAAACTTTAATTTGAAGTTGAGGAGTCGATATCAGAAAGAGCTGATGTTAACCACAAAAAACTTCAAATTAAAATTTTATACACAAGGCATGCTAAAAATAAATAAAAAAAATTTTTTTGAAAAATTTTTTTAATTATCTCTTATCGTTTTCCTGTAAAACAATTTTAAATTTTCACTGGAATGGCAAGGGCTCCAAGAAGGAACTTGTCTTAACCATTTAAAAATCAACTTTTTTGGGTTAATGTTTGACTTCTATCGTGCGTGGTGGCCACACATATTTTTTTAATATAACACTCTCAAGACAGATCAAGCATGTGGTCGAACTTTGTTTATTTTCTACAGCGAAATATTCAAATACAGCCAAAATGAGTCTTAAGATATCTGGAATTTAGAGCGATTTTTTTAAATCGTGCTCCAGATTTTTTAAATCATGTACCTCAATAGTAAATGTGTTTAGGGCCGCATATAAAAGCTTGGCGGGCCGCAGGTTGAGTATGGTTGGTTTAATCCCTTAGAATTTTGTTATTGTAAATAACGCCGCTGTAAAGTTACCGAAACTATGTTGTTTACATCACCGACGGCGTTCATTGACTACCACTATTGTTTTGGTAGTTATGATGCTGGTACTTGCAGCTTCTTCTGAGCGATATTTTAGAGCTCTCCGGCGCACAGTGGGAGATTCGTGGCCATAAATAGAAAAAGTATAAGTTTTGAAATTGTATACAATTTTTTTACTAATTGATAGTTTATAATTCAGATAAGAAAGACCCAAAAAATCACTCAGAAATCTTTCAAGGTTTGGTCAGAAAATATCTCGAAATTTCAACTTTTTTTAATGACAAAAATTTGAGAATATCACTTGTTTTTACTTCCTATAATTGTAAGTGTTCCACTTTTTTTGTTTTTATAAGAATGGAATTGAAATGAAGAAATAATAAAAAAATTATATTTATTGTTTCATAGAATGTAGGTTTTTTGTTGTTATTAAAATAATTTTATTTTTTGTGATTTTTTAAAAATAAGCATTTTTAGTACAAAAAGTCTAAAATGTTTGTAAACTTAAGCAGTAAAAAAAAACATATAAAAACATATTTCCATTTTTTTCAAAATAGTATCCAGAAATATATATATTTATAGAAAAATATGGTTCTTGTTGACCGAACTTGCCCCAAATGGGTTTAATGTAATTTTTTCTCGTTGAATGTCAATTAAAACTAGTAAGAAATGATCTTCGACTGGGCCGAAGTTAAAATACCCACACGGCCGAACCAAAGTATATTCAAAGTCTTAAGCAATCAATAAAATGTTTATCTGTAAAAACGTTTTCGTTATATTTTTAACAGAAAATATTCGCTTTTGTTTTTTGATAAAGTCGCTTTGTATGGGAGGGGGGCGTGGTTTTCACTCAATTTAGTTGAACTCCATACACATATTACACGTTATATATCAAACTGTATATGCAAAATTTGAAGTCCATACATTATTTTTTGTGGATTTTAGAGAAATTTTACCTTTTTGATAGAGCAACTTTGTATGGGAGGTAGGCGTGGTTTTTATCCGATTTGGTTGAATTTCATACATAGAGTGTATTTTAAACATCAAAACTCATATGCAAAATTGCAAGTCCATATATTCATTTTTGTTGAATTCTAAGAGATTTTACCGTTTTGATAAAGTCACTTTGTATGGGAGGTAGGCGTGGTTTTCATCCGATTTGGCTCATTTACGAACTTGACCTTTATTTTTTAGATAAAAGCTTAAATATGGAGTTTCGTGATGATTTCTTGAAAATTACGGCTGTAATCGTGATCACAGACAGACGGACAGACGGACAGACGGACAGACGGACAGACGGACAGACAGACGGACATGGCTAAATCAACTCGGGTGGTGATGCTGATCAAGAATATATATACTTTTCTATACCTACCACGCCTCCTTATGGGCGTTACAAACGGAGTGACAAAATTAATATACCCCCATTTACGTTTTTTAAACGTGGGGGTATAAAAATATTTTTTATTATATTCAGCGTATCTTCAAAATGAAAATTACATTAAAAGTAACAAATAGTAGGCCGATTTGGCTCAATTTTTTTGCAGTTGTTCATAATTACCAGGAAAAGGATTTTAAGAAAGAAAATTTTTGGAAAACCCTCCGGAAAAGTCGGGAAATTGGAAAAGTCGAAAATTGATTTATTTGTATGGAATTTTGAGTGCAATTGTTTTGGAATGGCTTTTCGAATGGAAAAATAGGAAATTCTTATTGGGAAAACTCGGAAAATTCCGGGTAAAAGCAAAAAAATGTGAATTTGTTTTAAGGAAATTTTGCATTTTATCGCATGATCTGATGATTTTGAACAATGTAAAGGTGGAAAATTTGTTGTGAGGCATAGAAGATTACTGATGATTGTTAAATTCATTGTGATAAAAGACATTTTGTTGAATTTTTTGTGGAGAAGTAACGAGATAAGTAATGGATGGCGCTGTGTTGGGGTCAATGTCACAACCCGATAGATAGCGTTATACGTTGACTTAGACTGTGCATAACTTGACAGGTGTCCTTTTGGCATTAACATTTTCTATTGAGCAAATATGCTACTTTTTTGCATTTTTTAATTGTAGTGATACATAACAAAAAAAGTCACGCCAATTTGTCAAAGCAATTAAACAACAACAAACCGAAATTAATGAGATTTGTTAAATACACATACTAAGTGCCCTAAACTTTTTTAACCCTACTGTATGATTAACGCGTACCGTTACTTAAAAACAAGTGCTCAAAACATAAAGTGGGAGCGAAATAATAAAGGAGTTAGGCGTTTCAATTGGACGCTTGTATGAAGGAGCACAAGAGGCATCCAACAAAATATTTAAAAACGCACGTCTACACAATAGAAGAACCTGTTCCAGGACTGCCAATAATGAAGAAATTTTTCACCATCTTGTAATATCTTCCGATCCTCTTGTCAGCCATTTGCGACTGAAGAAAGACAAAAAATACAAAGAATTGTCAGTAGAAGCGCGAGAACTTATACAAAATGAGCTTTATGAGCAATAAAAAATATTTTTAAAATTGTAAACTAGCTTTTTCAATTTTATGCCGACTCCGTACGGCTTATATTTATGTTCTTAAAAAAAAAGTTAAAACCCATTAAATTTAAACTTGTATACGAAGAGTTTAATAAGTGTTATACGGAAAGAAAGAAGATTAGAATAAAAGGTGGGGGTGTCTGTCGGAAAATTTTGCTCAAATTCGGAAATAAAACTTTTTTCCAATACATTATACGAAAATATTTTGTAAAGACTAACTTCAGGATTACAACCTTTGTTAAAAAAGGAAAGTGGGCGTGTCTGCGGGCGGATTTGATCCGAACTTACACATATTTCATATTTAAGTATGCAAAGCATTCGTACCAAATTTGAAAGCTCTACGTTTACTTTTACTATTTTCTGCAAAAAAATTCGTATGGAAGGTGGGCGTGTTTGTGAGCGGATTTGATCCAAACTTACATATATTTAATTTTTAACTGTACAAAGCATTCGTACCAAATTTTAAAGCTCTAGGTTTATTGTTACTATTTATGGCCAAAACTTGTATGAAGTCCTCCCACTTTGCGGCGGCTTAAAACATATCTTCGATGTAATATGAATCAAGAACATCTAACGCATTCGGCACTTCTTCACAATCATAATAAACTTTTTTAGTAAAGTGTTTTCTCCCCCCAAATGAAAATAGCTTCAGGCGCCTGAGTATAACAACACTTTGTACTTTATTGAATTATTGAATGTGTATAGAATAAATTATTTTTGCGAGAGCGTTACTTAATTACATTAAAGTGGAAAAAATTTTCGCTGAAAGTCATCGTTATATTCAGGAGGTTTGAGTTCAAAATAAAATATTAATAACTCATTTCTTTAAATATGTGATTTGTTTTGTTTGTTCTGCATTTGAACTGCTTATAGCCTTAATATGACGATTTGATGCGGATATAAATAAGGTCGAATACCAAAGCAAATCTGGGCAAGGCTTAATGATTCACTTAAGATAAAAAAATTTTGTATAATTAATCATTTTTGCCTTATCCTTAAAGTAGCTGGCAAAACTTTTCGTAGTTTCTTCGCTGCGGTATTTGATTTATTGCCTATTGGTTTATGATTTTTGAAGTACATATTATTTTATTCTTTCTCTCAATTGTTTCGGTTTTCTTTTCTGTTACTTTTTTGTTTTTTTTTTTCTTTTTTTTTACCATCGATTTCCACCAACCTTCTTTTGAGCAGATTAGTCAATTTAACGCTGGAGTTATTTTTTTTCTTGCTTGTTGATGATTGCTATTTAAATTTATAAAAAGCAATCAATCAGACCTTGATGGATAACTGGGCATAATGCCCGAGTTATTCTTTCATCGCATTTACATACTTACACTAAACTCTATACACAAAATAACACACCAAAACCAGTAAAAGAAATCGATACGGGCCAAAACCCCAACTTACGCCATGACAGCGAACTTTTTTAGTTTGGGTTGTTGACATGTCTCGCAATGTACAGGGTGATCCAATTGCTGCAATCTTTTTTAATCTTATGTATTTTGACACTGACAGGTTTTTCTCGCTCAAAATCGTGAAACAAAATGAGTCGTTTTATGTTTGAAAAATATCCCAATACTTTTATTATTGCAAACTTATTTCCAAAAAGAGGTCAAACTGTAAGTTTATTGCAGAGAAATGTTTGTAACAGTACTCACGCTCGATAGACTCTCCATCGATCTAAACAATTTACCATTTCACGCACCAGTCTGTCAAGAGTTTTGCACAAAGATATAGGATTATTCGCTTACAAGGTCTACTTAAAACAGCAATTGAAGGCAAACGACCAACCACTTCGTTGTAGCTTCTCAGCTTGGTCATTGCAGCTCAAATTGGACGATGATTTAGATCGAAAAATCATCTTTTCTGACGATTTACATTTTCATCTCGGTGACATTGTTAGCAAACAAAATTTCAAAAAGCCAATGCATCCGACTGTTTGATGTGGATGTTAGAGTGGTGGTTATCATTGAACTATTTTTATCGAAAATTCTCTTGAAAATGCCATTTTTTTCAACGGTTACAGATCAATGATTACGGACGATCAATGATTTTTTGTGTTAAAACTGAAGACATGAACTTTAACCAACTTTGGTTTCAACAGGATGGTGCACTATGTAGCTCATGAAACAATCGATCTTTTCCGCACTAAATCGGTAATCGTGAAGAAAGTTTGGTAATCGTGTTATCAGCTGTCTTGGCGATGTAAATTAGTTATCCCGAGCTACGGTTTGACTCTGTTAAACTTTTTATTTTTCTAATTCAGAAACGACCCGAATCTTAAAGCATTTGAGCCCTAGCCCTTTGTGAGATAGAGCAAGAAACCATCAACAAGGTCTTGGAAAATTGAATTGACCAGAAGCGCTACTGCTTAGGAAGCCGAGGTAGCTACATGAACGAAATCGGATTCCATAAATAATAGACCCGTTCGTTCTTTCTAATAAAGCTGTGAAGTACAAAATTAAATTACATTTTTATATCCCCACGTTTAAAAAACGTAAAAGAGGTAGATTAATTTTGTCACTCCGTTTGTAATGCCCATAAGGAAGCGTGGTAGGTATAGAAAAGTATATATATCATCGTGATCAGCATCACCACCCGACTCGATTTAGCCATGTCCGTCTGTCTGTTCGTGATCAGAATTACAGCCATAATTTTCAAGCTATTATCACCAAATTCAATATTTAAGCTTGTATCTGAAAAATAAAGATCAAGTTATGAACCAAATCAGATGATTACCAATCCCACCTCCCATACAAAGAGACTTTACCAAAACGGTAAAAACTCTTAGAATTCCACAAAAATTAATAAATAAACTTGGTATTTGCTTATGAGCTTTGATATCTAATATAGGGTAAAAGGGGGAGGATTCGCCACTGGGGCACATTTGCCACCCCACCTTATCTCAGAACTGAAAGAAGCTTTCTAATTGAAACAATCGATAATTTGTGTGTTTGCCGACGATCTTTTATCCATTCAACTTTGACAGTTGTACTTTGCGTGTATTCACGAGCAGACGTGTTTTTGTGTTTTTTGCTTGACTAAAAAAATATTTATATGTAAGAATATTATGTTATAACTTTCTTAGGTATCAAGTGTAAACACAGTTGTCTTTTATATAATTCCAGAATTATTTAACTAATGAGTTAGCAATAGCTTACATGTTGAATTGGTCAAAAGTTTGCAAAAAAAAGCAATTTTGTCATAGTGGCTGCTCCTGAGGTACATTCGCCGCGAATTTTCTCTCTTGGCGGTTCAGACCCACCCCATTAGCTAAACTTTCGCCACTTCAGAGAACTTTTGAAAACATCAAAAAAATAATACAAATTATAAAGATAGTTAAGATATAAGAATGAGAAATAAAAAATAATAAATACAACTTTCTATATTTGAGGAAATTTTTAAATAAATAGTGCTGGTTTGTTTTGAAGAGCATTTAAAAAAAAAGTGGCGAATAGTCCCCCTTCTACCCTATACTGTGTGTATTAAATAAAACCAAATCGAATAAAAACCACGCCTACCTCCCATACAAAATGAATAACTGGACACTCTGAGTATATAATTCAACGAAATCGAGTCAAAACCACGTCTACCTACCATAAAAAAGCGATTATTTTCTGTTAAAACTATGACGAACATGTTTTTACAGATACAAATTTTATTGAATGCTTAAAACTTTGAACATACTTTGGTTCGACTGTGGGGGCATTTCAACTTCGGCCCAGTTGAAGATAATTCCTTATCATTTAATTTTTAAAAAAGATATTATATTCGGACCACCCTGTACATTACCCACCAATTAATAACCCTACAGACACGAATAGAATATCAATTTGAAGCACTTTCTGAAGGCTATTCTATCTGAAACAATTATTTTTGTTCCCAGGGAAACCTAAAACATACAAATGTTGACCATTTTTTGCCAATAACCCCAAGCTCCCAAAACTACGACCCTAAAGGCACGAATATGCCTTGACTTCTTCCACGGCCTATACTTTCCTTATAATGGTCTTATTTAAAAAAAAACGTTTGCCTGCAAAGTCTGAGCTGATGCGACAATTTAATTTATAGACCCAATTGACTTAAAAGTGAGAAATAACAAAAACATACTTTAAACCTGGTGAAATAAAAAGTATTTATTTTGATGCATTGTGTTATGCAAGATTTTTGAGCTAAAAAGAAATTGAATGTTGCAGTCGTTAAAGGAGTTGCATGAGTGTGCTTGATGCTTTCAGGAACGCCTTCTGACAGCTTTGATTAAAAGCCATCCATTCGTTTTGAACTTTCTGCTTGACATTCCCTTAAATTCACACACTCCCACACACAATACCACAGATTATGCTCATGTTGAGAAAACTTACCAAAAATAAAGTTCGTAATTCGTCGTCTCTTGCGTCAACAGACTTCTGCAGTCCCAAATGAATTGGATGCCATTAAGAAAACTACTTTGGACCCGTCAACTCAATGGTTTACGGAGAAACAAGTAAAACTTTTCGTGTTATACGAGTATGAGTGTAAAGAGTAAAATATGGAGAAATCAATGGAAACTCGTAAGCTTATAAACGTGATGACAGAATGTAAAATTTGTTGATTGAATGAAGTTATTGCTGAACGGAGAGGAAAACTATTTATTAATACGTAGTTTAAAAGGATATTGATTAAAAGCATCCCATTAAAACTTTCAAATTTGCTCTGAACATTTCTCAGGAACTATGACTTAACGAAGTCTGGTTAATACAAATCATTGCTTCAGAATTTTGTTGAATTAAGAAAATATTTTAGCCAAAAGTGAATTTGTTCTTGAAATTTTAGAAATGCAACAATGTAAAAAAAATCTCTTTTCATATCTAAAAAAAAAATAAATTTGTTATATCGTCGGTGTAATTTTAATACTTCGTAGCACGATTGTTTTTGGATTTTGGAGTTATGAGCCCATTGTAAAAAATTGTTGTACTGTAGCCATTTAAAAAAACATCTATTCAAAACTTGAGCTTAGAGTCTTATTTGGGTAACGAGGTATTCACCAATAATTATCTCGTAACCCAATATAATGAAATGTAAACTTTGAAGCCATGGCATGTGGGATACAAGATATTTTAGCAAGAAATTTAAATAAATGCTAGTAAACCCGTATGGCGTTAAAACGCCAAAACGCGATAAAATATCCAGTGTTAGTTTATTTCTTTATCAAGACTTTTACACTTTTTGACATATATCTGAGTAAACTAACACCGCTTTTCTGCCGTTGAAGTGACAATAGACTGTCATTGAAATTTTGTCACCCACCGTGTTAAGCAATTGTAATGCATTCCTGTTATTTTATTCTACGTCAAAGGTGACACGGATAAAGCTTGTAAAATTCCCCACATGATGGTGAAAGGCTTTTCTACTTTATTAATATGTGTCAAAACATTTATTGTGAAAAATTTAAATTGTTGATTAACAGAATATTTCAACGAAAAAATGTTAGTAATTTCTTTAATTTTTGCATATTTTAGACATTTTCTTATAATTCAGGAGCAAAAAGTTCCAACGTACAATTCCAATGCAACTGCAGTTTTACGTTCAATTCTGCAAGGAGCATCCCGAAATATAGGCTGGTGAAAATTCAGCGGAAAGTCACGATTGTTTATTTATTTCCAACAAAGTCTTCTAAGCATCCGGAATGTTTCTCTAAACACCGATTCTTGCATAGAAAAGGGATTGGTTGTATCTCGCAAATGCTTCAGCAGCCTTCGGCTTTTTATTTTACTATTTCTTTCGGCAAGAATGGATGAATATATTATTAGAAATTCTTCTGCGATTGTTAATTTATTTATTTTTTTTTTACTTGATTTTTTCGCGCAATTTAACAGTTTATAGTTTTTAAGATTATACAAAACACCGAAAACTAAAGAAGAATTCGCTTGTCACCTGCTTCGTAGATGATGACAGCTAGCAATAACAAATTTAATGTTTTGGTCTGTCACTTATCTGCTAGAATAGAAGAACATGACAATAATCATTCCCCACACTTTGTCACGATTTTGTCACTGTCACTTCAACGCCAGAATAGGGGTGAAAATTTGATGTTGTATAACCTTCATTTAGGGGTAAAATACGCTACATACTCTTCTCTTTAATAAAAATGTTCACGCCATCAAAAGAGCGAGCTCAAATATAATATTGCAACTGTTCTCAACGACTTTCCCAGAATAGTCATAGCAGATGACAAAGACATCGGAAATTGAAAAAATTACTTTTTAAATGAAAAAAATTTGGCTGTGTTGTGGACACACCCATAGGTTTTGACGTGACAGTGTTTTTTTATCCTTGTCCTTATTCTTTTCTCTACCCTCTAATTTGTTTCCAAAATTATTCTCATCCTTTCGTTATTTTTATATTTGTCCTAATATTTTTCCTTTTCAGATAAAAACTTAAATTTATGATAAAGAATATTTCAGTTTTGTAAATTTAGTTTCATAAAGTTATTTATATAATATTTAATTTGTGTTGATTTAATACAATTTAGTTGTTTTAGTTTGTTTCTGTTGCTTTTTGAAAATTGTTTTTTTTTTTTTTTTTTTGCATATCAGAAAATTTTTCATATAAATCTATGAATGCTGTGAAAGCAGTTGCTATAGAGATAAGCACGTTTCTTCAAATATTGTTTTAAATCATGACAATATTATAAATATTCCTTGAATAATAACGACAATATCATAAATATTGAATGCCAACTCTTCAATCTCTTCCACCATAACAGAGCATGCAATAGTGGATATGTGCCTTCACTATGAAAAACTTCTGCTCCGTCGTAAGGCTTCCAAGACATTGTGGAAAATATGGATTCTACAAAAAAATTGATAAAGCACCGAAAGGGAAGTTTTTCTCAAAGTGTTTCGACCAGCTTCAATCTTTAAAGGGCTGTGGTCTTTTGGGAAAAATGCATGTAGACTCGGACTTGCTTGGTAACTAAAATATACATATTTAATTCTTAAAATGAAATGCATTTTTAAAATTGTATCTTTTTGTAGAAGCTGACATATCTTAACGAATATATGTAGATTTTAAAAGTGAATAACTGTAGCTGGCCTGAAATCGAAAACCACCATGCTGCCACTTCAAAATATTGTCTTTTACACATCTCAGAAAGCAACGTTTGTCCGCATATTGGCAGTATAAATAGGACCTTAGTAGCTTGAGTGGATCACAGTGAAAAGTCATGCCAGACTACTGATGAGTTGGTGTAGCGGCCAACGAAACAGTCTGTCTAGTCTGCTGTGTGATTTGTCTTATACCGAGCCGTTGTTGTTGGTTGTTGCCTTCATAGTCTTCAATGAAGGCCGGGTCGATTTGTGGGCAGGCAAAAAAATCGCCCATTGCTCTGTGAAAATCGTATTCTAGAGATCAAAATAAGAAACTTTGCCGAAGGAACTATACCTCTAAAACGAATTCTGATGTCCCCCAATTTGGGTCGAACTTTTGGGTAGGGGCAAATTTTGAAAAATCCCACTTTGACCCATTTAGAGTGCTCCAATCGAGTCCAAATGTATGACCGACCCCCACTAACTTTGGAGGTCCGACCCACCCATGCCAGTGGAACACCTCCTGGAACCCCCCTGTGGGGTTCCCCATACAAACATTTAAAAAAATCGCCAGTTTTAGCACTTTACATGAAAAAATCAGCGAAATGCCTATGTTTTTTTCTTTTTGGAGTTTTTTTCTTTATAGAAATTTATTCAACCCTTTTAAAAAATGAAGGTATCACTGTGACACAATTGCAGGCTCCTAAAATTGCTTGTGTGCGTTTTTAAGCCACCACAAGACACAGCAGGTAGAATTGAAATTACCATTTCATTCTTATTACCTCGTCTCGTAAACCATATATAACGCAACAGTTTTTGTGAATGCATTAAGTCGTTGTGAAGAACTCAAAGTGTGAAGTGCTAATTTCAGATAAAAAAATATTTAAAAAAAAAATAATAAGTGAAGTTGACCATTCCAAATCAAAAAGTTTGCAATGAATCCACCATCCTCTACACCGCAAGATGAAGCAACAACAACAACTATCGAAAACCCAATGAGTCATATACCCAAGCACGATGTTACTGTTTTTGGTGTGTCTACTGATTTGACTGATCTTAATTTACCAACCCATCTGGATATCTTGAGATATTATTTTTACTTAAGCGAACGTGCTAAAACAGAACAAAAAAAGTTTTTCCATAAATCATTCACTATTCAAGTACAAGATAAGTTGAATGGAATTTGGAAAAAACTTGGTATGGAAATAATGCTGAAAAAAGTGTATTTAATAAATTGAATAAATTGCTTGACAAGTATCAAGAGCAAATCAAGAGAAGAAACAAAACCCAACAATTTACAGAATATGTAAAATCTCTGGAAACAATTTTTTACATTGGAACATGTAAATGCGATTTGAAGGCAGCTCCATGTGCATGCGGTTGGGTTCCCGAACGCCTCAAAGAGTTCATGCACGATCAACATAATCAGAGAAGACTAACAATGGATGCAGTTGTGATGGAAACTGAAGAGCAAGGAGCAACGTCTATGTCATCAATGCCAACATACCAAGATCCCGATGATTCAACATACGCACCGCCACCGGTTCAAGAAGATATGGATAGAAGCACAAGTTCACAATACGCAGAGAGATACGATTGTTTTAACTTTGCATTGGTATGTGACAGATATGTTGTGCCTAATAGAGTAGCATCGGCATTGGGAATCGCTCTTTTCCAAGATTTTAAAATGAAAGATAAGCATGGCAAACCTCTCATCATGGATAAATCGAAAGTTCGCAGAGAAAAAGAGAAATGCAGACAATAAGTGGTTCGCAATCGGTTAGATCATACCAATTTGTTAGCGTTTTCATTCGATGGCAGAAAAGATGATACTTTAACGACAGCTAAAGTTGATGAGAAGTATCATACTAGGATGGTAAAAGAACCTCATCTTGTTATTTTGAGAATTCTGAATTGATTGCTTACGTATGACTGGAACATTAAACCGCTGAATTTTTTCAACGATAAGAATATATCACTGGATGCATTAATTGGAATATGCACTGACGGTGAGCCAACAAACACTGGCCCACACGGTGGAATTATACGACGATTCGAATTCCTGTTAAAAAGACCATTGCATTGGTTCGTTTGCCTTCTACACTTCAACGAACTTCCGTTTCGGCATTTGTTTGAAGCTTTGGATAAATCAACCAGCACTGGACCAAGATCGGCAACCGGAAAACTGAGCCGTCAAATCGAAACTAGTGAAACTCTTCCGGTAAGTTATTGCTATCACTCATTTATTATAATTGTCAACCATTTTTAATTATTTTATTAATATATATTTTCAGGTGGTGGACGGCTTCCAGAAAATTGAGTTGCAAAATATGCCCCCGCTCCAGAAAAAAATTGAATTTTCCACCGATTCGAAGTACTTATACGACATGGCCCATGCAATTTCTAGCGGCGTGGTTTCGGTGGATCTGGCTAACATCAAACCAGGGAATATTGTACATTCTCCGCTGATTATATGTGACAGCGGAAAATCCAGATGCAAATTTAAGAATTCTGGTTGAATTTATAATTAAATGCCAATGAACTTCAATATCAAGTATTACAGATCTGTCGTGTACGGCAGTGCTTTATTTTTCAACTGCATTAGTTGGTCACGATTTCTAGAACCTCGTTTACGCAAAATTGTCAATCAAGTAATTACAGATAATTCATATTATGCGCATTCGGAAAATATCTTGTTATCAATGTTTGATGATAGCAAAGAAAAGCGCGACTGTGCTATCAACATAATTCTACGCTATCGAACAGATGTTGACGACCCAACGCAACTTAGAGCTTATAAAAAGCCGGATATAAAGTTTAATTGCACAAGTTACACGGAAATGATCAATATGAATGACATAAATAACGTATTCGAACCACCATTCACGCGAAGCATTCCGTACGATACATTGAAAGAATATTTAAATCAAGATGATCCACCGTTTAATGATCCAAAAATTCCATCACACATACAAGGAACGGAACGACATGTTCAATTGCTAGCTAGCGTTTCCAAACGGGTTATACCGGAAAATGTAGAGGCTGTTATGGCGACGACATTAAAGAGCCGTGCGAAATTGCCCAGACTTGAAAGTAAAAAAGACTTCAAACAATAATTTCTTTAGTTTCTTTTCTATAACTAACTTAAATTAATTTTTTCATTTACATATGTTCTGACTAACTAAATTTCAAAAGAGAAAAAATAGATATTATAATAAATAAATAATAAATATTATTAAAAATAAATAAATAAAAATAAAGAAAAAACATAGCCATTTCGCTGATTTTTTCATGTAAAGGCCAAAAATGGTGATTTTTTGAAATGTTTGTATGGGGAACCCCACAGGGGGGCTCCAGGGGGTGTGCCACTGGCATGGGTGGGTCGGGCCTCCAAAGTTAGTGGGGGTCGGTCATACATTTGGACTCGATTGGAGCACTCTAAATGGGTCAAAGTGGGATTTTTCAAAATTTGCCCCTACCCAAAAGTTCGACCCAAATTGGGGGACATCAGAATTCGTTTAGAGGTATGGTTCCTTCGGCGAAGTTTCTTATTTTGATCCCTAGAATACAATTTTCACAGAGCATTGAGCGATTTTTAAAGACTCTTCATGTTGCCTCTTTGTCAACATACTTGGCCGAAAGCTAATAAATATTCAAAAATTTAAAAATTTCTTCAAAATATTCGCTGATCACAAAAAAGTAAGGAGATTCAAAAAAAAGATGCGTCTCGTTGATTCCGGAAAAGATTCAAGAAGGAGCCGTCATTAAAGGAGACGAAGACTCCTCCGAGCCACCGACTGAGGGACATGTTCGGCTATCGAGAATCGATACTCGAACGGGTCGATAAGTATGTACTTGATCTCTTACTTTTTTGTGGGCATTAATCTTGTACCGACTGTATTTAGGGTTGCGGCCTAAACATACTTACTGCTAGCATTTTGCACCTAGAACAAAGTCTGGTTGATTTTGATGGCATCAAATTCAAATTTGTTTACAATACTAACATCCATGGACATTAATTTGACAAAAACTTTTTTTAATTTAATAATTTAATTTTTATCAATTTGATAATATTTTATCAAATTAACACAAGTACGTATCATTTTTTAATAACTTCGATTTTTCATAGTGATAATTTGTTTGTTAATTTAAAGAACCGTTTTATAAAATCAACAGTTGGATTCGAATCTATTGATTACATCAACAAAATATTTTGTTGGACGTTTAGTGATAGTTATATTATCAAGATAACATGGATTTTTATCAGTATCACATAGACTTTATTTTGAGTGCAAAGATGTCTCAATCTCACGGTATGCCACATGCCGGTCTCCTTCCAACATTTCTCCTAAGCCATCGATGTTTTCTGCCTCGTAAAAATCGTAAGAATCTTCGCCTGAAAATGTTCACCACGGGTTAATTCCATTTTGTTGCTGAAATACAATTTTCAAACCACTGCACTTTGGGCCAGGAATTTCAATAAGTGGCCAAAAGTCAAATATTTTCTAAATACAAATGATTCTTACGATTGGTAACGGGACACATGAAGGTACCCCGAGACGAAATATTATTAATATAAAATTAAAAATTACAATGTATTTGTATTGTATTGTATTGTATGTATTTGTATGTATTGTATGTAACTCACTACAAATGGTATCCGATGCCTTCTTGTTTTAATAAGATACTTATTCATTCCGGAGAAATTATAAAAAAAATTATAAAAACCTTTGGGAATGCTTGGAGAGGAAGCTTCTCAATGCCGAAACAAGGACTACAAGTCATATAGGCAGTTTCATGGCAGACGGCATAACCGTGCCGCGAATTTAGAAGACATGTTTAACCGAGCGATGGATTCATCGGACCCGCTTGTGTCGTCTATGTCTATTCGTTGTAGAGTTCAGAAGCGTAAACGGTTGCTTCTTCCAAAAGAAATCCTTCACCTTCTCATTGCACCTGAATTTGAGAATGACTCAGTTCAAAATAATGAAACGATTTCAGATTCAGAAGACGATGAATTGGTCCAAAATGATTATTTGAACAATTTGTTTCTTTCGGATGAAGAATAACACTTGAAAGTAAAATAAAAAATAAAATGTTAAATGAACAAAAACATAAAACAAAAAAAAACAAAATATTAAATGAAAAAAATAAAAAAAAATCAATGAAAAACAAAAAATAAAAAAAAACTACAAAAACAAAAAAGGAGAAAAAAAATAAAAAAAAAAACATGGGGTTCTCCCCACAACCTCCACGTGGTGGCCCTGGAAACTATATATATATATATTTATTTATTTATTTATTTATTTTAGTCTATGAACAAGGTTCTTACAGACTACGCAAGTAATAAAAAATAAAAAATTTTAATAACAAGATATATATAAATAAATCCATAATTCAAATTATATAGGACCATAACTAAAAATGACTATTTAATAAATGCTTCATTGACAATTTAGACATAGAGAAATCAACATTACACTTAGCTGTTAAAACATTAAAATTCCATAACGCCCTATATAATGGAGAATTAACAGCATAGTTTGTTCTAAACGTCTCAAGGTAAAATATATCCGATCTTCTGAGCATTCTTGATGGAACATTGAAATCAATTAATTCTAATAACTCTGGACAGTCAATATTACCCGATACTAGATCAAAAATGAACAAAAGTGATGAAATAGTTCGTCGAGATTGCAGAGATTGAAGATGAATAAGTAGACACCGGGCATTATAAGAGGGAATAGGCTCTTCGAAATTTAAAGTTCTTAATGCAAATCGAACGAAAGATTTTTGGACACGTTCCAGTCGTACGATATGGACATCATAAAAAGGGCTCCATATAAAAGAACCATATTCCAACTTTGAACGAATAATAGAAGTAAAAATAGATTTAAGTGTGTAAGCATCTAAGAAATTTGAACTACTCCGGCGCATGAAAGCTAACAACGCATATGCTTTAGGAATTATGTAATCCAAGTGGCTAACAAAAGAAAATTTAGCATCAAAAATGATACCAAGATCCTTAACCTCATTTACACACCTTAAAGGAACATTGGCTAACTTATAGGACGTCAATTGTGGGCGACTAGACTTCGAGAACCTGGCAAAAACACATTTATCAATGTTAAGACTAATTCGATTTAATGTACACCAGTTATAAAGAGCATCAATGTCAGTCTGCAGCAAAATTGAATCAGAGAAATTTCGAATTTTTAAAAAAATCTTAAGATCATCTGCAAAGAGTAGGCACTTAGAATGCTTAAAGACATTGGTAATATCATTTATGAATAAAATAAATAATAGTGGGCCCAAAATGCTACCTTGTGGAACCCCAGATGAGGCTATGAAAGAAAGGGAGTTACAATTTTCAATGTTAACTAAACATTTTCTGTTACTTAGATATGACGATAGCCACATAAGGGCTGTAGAGTGGAAACCAAGTTTATCTAATTTATTGATCAATAGTGAATGGGAAACTTTATCAAAAGCTTTTGCAAAATCCGTGTAGGCAGCATCAACTTGACAACCAGAATGAAAAGTGGAGATACAATACTGTGTAAAACAAGCAAGGTTCGTTACTGTGGACCGACACGGAAAAAAACCATGTTGAAGTGGTGAAATAAGACTTTTAACTGCAAAAAATATTTTTTGTTTCACGATATGCTCAAAGAGTTTGGACACTGTTGATAATTTAGAAATCGGTCTATAATTGGCAATATTATTTTTATTACCAGATTTAAAAATAAGTGTTATAGATGCCACCTTCCAGTCAAATAAGAAATTTCCTGAATTAAGGGATTTATTAAAAATTATTTTAAGTGGCTTGACAAGAGAAACACAGCAATTTTTGAAAAGATATGAAGAAAACCCATCAATATCAGGTTTCATGGAACTTTTAAGATTACGAATACCATTTACGACATCAGTTTCAGAAACAGATAACGAACCAAAATCAATGGAATGGAAATGTTTACCATCATATTCCCCAGCATAGTCAGTTTTCTGCTCAAAGTTACTCTGAAAAAATTCAGCAAAAAGATTAGCTGTTTCACGCGCAGAATAGGAATGTTTGTTCTTATAGAACATAGTATTTGGAATATACGATGTCTTCCTTTTGGAATTTACATAGCTCCAAAATGCTTTTGGGTTTGATTTAATATTGGACTCAACACTCAGAATATATTGCTTAAAGAGATATTTATCGAGAAAGTTAAATTCTCTCATGTAATGTCGATATTTTATAAAGAACTCAGTTTTATTCGAGGTAGCAAACTTTTTGTAAAATTTATTCCTTAAATTTTTGAGTTTTTTCAGACCTGGAGTATACCAGGGAGATTTAAACGATTTTTTTAATGAGCGTGGAATACGTTCATTGCATATTGATATCAATGACGATTTAAAGAATTTGAAAGCCGTATCAAGATTTAACGAATTAAGCCTACTGTTCCAATAAATATCACAAATTATGCTGTTAATCAGTTCCCAATTACAGTTATTAAAATTAAATTTGAATTCTGAAGCTTTATGAGATAAAAATGAATAAAAACCTAAATCAAAAACCTCAATATATGTCATTTATTTAGGCTAATTGCGGGTTTTTTGTTTCTCGATTTCATAACATATTTATTGTTCTAAAAGTGTTATTTTCTAAAACCTTGTATATTTATTTTTAGTTCACACATCACATGCCAGATTCGGTAAAAGCAACGCCTTGATCTGTCTTGTATCCCGCCTTTTTTTCAATATCACAGAATAAATAATAACCAAACTACAGTTTTTATCAAGTAGTGCCACGCTCCATTGTTGGATCCCACTCACTTTTTCTAAAATTCTCGAAAACGATTGTACCCACCCCTATACCCAATTTCAATACCCTAGTCCCAACACTAACTGATATACGGCATTTTACTAATAGTGACACGCCCCTTTGTTAAATGCAGTCCAATTTTTCATCATGCTCGGAAAAGATCCCACTAAACACTGTACCGAGTTTTAATAACCTAGTCCTACTATTGGACAAGATACAGTATTTTATTGATATTGACACGCCCCATTATTGAGAACCGTCCAATTTTTCCCCGTGCTTGAAGAAGGTCCTGTGTTAAGTATTCTGTACCAATTTTTATTTAATTCTGTCCATGCATCGCCAAGATAGGCCATTTTTTCAAATTTCTGGCACAATGTGCACTGTAGACAACACAATAAGCGTACATACATCAAAACGTTGTGTGTGCGCTTATGCTAGAAAATATCATATTTTCGAATGGAACTAAACTGTCAAAACTTATCTGACAATGCTTGGAATTGCTGAGGCACAAGATTTAAGTCTAGGCAGCTCTCGTAATGATGCAAATCAAATGAAGATGTTCACTTCTGAACACTGACTATTTGCGGGCATCCAATAATGTTATTTTATTCGACTATCAGAACTTGTAAACTTATTATTTATAAAGCTATTATTAAGATAAACAAATTTGTTGACTTTATCTCTGGATTGAAGCATACGAAAATTATATGTTATTTCTTTATTTCGATATTTTTTTCTCTTTTCATATTTCTCAAATAGCTCATTGAGTTCGGTGACTGTGTGTGCTACACCCAATTATTATAACAATGAATCTTGCTAATTCTAAGTCACTGTTTAGTCGGCGGTTAGTTTTAAATATGAATATAAATAAAATGACGTAGTGCTCATGTAATATATTGAATATCCGCTTCCGCTATATACCAGCATCCTTTGTTTAACCCATGACTAGCAAACTTCTGTGAATACGACGCGACATCGAACATATTTGAGGACAACAGCTGCACGTTGCAGTAAGTTTGGCTCTTGCAACATCCTGTACACTCGTTTGTGCTGCGATAATTTGTCGCTTATTGTGCAGCCGAATTACGGAATACATTATTTCCTAAACCTCACGAAAATCCTAGTTTAACATTCAGGACTTAGGTAAATACCACTCCATTTCTTGTCCCTTCATTATTGTAGGGAACACAATGAACAAATGTGGAGGTTTAACAACGGAAGCAGATTTTGGATGGACAGCCAGATGCACGCACTTCCATGTTTGTTTCAGACGATTATGCATGAACTCCAAACTCTTGTCTCCTCATTCACTTCGATGCAACAGAAGCATTGAAAACAATTTTAGCTTGCTTCGAATTCGTAATTTCCACATTATGCTCTGTTGCTATGATGAAGCTCGTGTACACCAAAATCGCTTCCGTAGCGAACTTTTTCTGCTAACATTGCATTGCTTGATAATGGTTATTAGCTGAAAAACATGCTGCATACTTTAAGGGACTAATACTATTCAATTAGAATATCTAATCTTTTGAATGACTCTCAATTTATTTTTTTTTTGTTTTTTTAGAAATTGCGACACTTCTCCTATGGCTCCTATCTTCACCAGTCGTTTCGAAATGTGGCGAAACCTTATGTGACTAATCCGGGAATTTATTTCTTCAGTTGGCATTAACGGACGAAATAGCGTCATTAAATTTAAGTATATGTTAGCATACGTATTTAATGAAAGGGCTTTACATGAGACTATTTAATCGTTTTGTTTTTTTTTTTTGTGGTTCAGTTTATGTATGAAGATTATTTATGAAGAAATTTTTAAATTCTTTTTAGGATATTTTAAAGAATAAAGTATTGTCTACTGTTAGAAGGAACTAAAGATTTATTGATATTCTCACCGTGTTGAGTGGAGCTCATCAATTAGAGTTTGAGAGTAAAGTAATATCTTGATTGAACAAGTAATTATGCAATTACTAAAAGAAGTCATACGAAGCAATACGATTATATTCAAGTTTTTAAAAGGAACAAAAACGCTTGTGATTCTTTAAGAAATCTTATATTTGCAGTCTAAGGCCGTGTGCAATTCGGAAACTTTTCACTCGTGGTAGGAGAGAATTTACTGAGTTGAATACAATTTCTGTCTGTTGAAATAAAATTGTAATTTTTGCTGTGCCAAAAGGACGATGAAATTTTGACAACTAGAAATGTTGAGGTTTTAGATTTTGGTAGTGCATTAGCACAAGAATTTAATTTAATTTGCGAAATTGTTGATATATATTGAAAATTAGGGATTCTGGTTGCTATGCTGTCGGAAACACGAAATTTTTAACTGCTTTACGACTCACAAACTCACAAGTGTTTTTTTTCCTTTTTGCTTGTGTCAAAAATTCTCTTTCCGATTGTCAAAAATTATACTAGCCCCTGGGGCTACATGAATTTTTGACAATCATATTCACCTCACAAGTGCCAAATATTCCTTTTCAGACTGTCAAAATTTCATCATCCGAGTGAAAAGTTTCCGAATAGCACACGGCCTAAAAACAATCTTTTGCTTATTAAGTTTTTTTTTTTCAATGCGTCAATTTTTAAAAATTTCAAAATATCAACAGTTGAAGAACCACAAACAAAAGTTGTTAAATATACAAAGAGTTATTAGTTTTGGTAAAAATATTATACTATATATTCTCTTAACCAAAATAGTGTTGAACTATATATACCATATATTACAGTATTAAAGCTTGTGATATAAATATTAAAAGTTTCCAGAAAATTTGAAAAATTTGAATCATTTGGCACGAAGTTAAAAAGTTAGGTGTCAGCTCCGACGCGAAAATGGAATTTACTCCTAAAAAACGATTGTCATGAAATATACATATACAATAGGCAAAGGAGGTTCTCTTATTATATTAAAAGCATGTACATTAGACTGAGTCATTTGCAAAAGTATCTCAGATCCTCCCTCCGCAGGCAGATTCTGAAATCAGCATGAAGGACGAAAAATATATTGAATTTGTGAAAACTGAGTGGGCGCCACCTAAAAGAGTGATTTTTTTTTAGCTACATTTTATTAAATTTCACCTATTGATTTTTGATCACTATTTAATGGAAAAAAAATCTAATCGATACAGAAGCAAAATTGTACGCTTAATCCAACAGTGTACTTATTTATTTGATAATGGTTTTATTTGTGGGGGAATTCAGCCCGCAAACTTGAAATTGTTTAATTTTTTTTAATTTTCTAGAATTGTTTAATTTTTTAGTCTTTCCTGATTTTCAAATATGCTGTATTCAAAATCTGCTGCGGAGGAAGAATTTAAGTTTCCCCCCAGGCCCGGAGTTTTAAGGGGGCCCAGAGCGGCGGGTAAAAGAAGTAACAAAAAGCTGATTTGTTGTAGAGGGAGAAAACTTCATCTTCTTCTTTGTTTTGTATTTACGATATCAAAAATTATAATGAAACTTTCTTATGCTCGTGGCGAGGGAACTTTTAAATTTAATCCGTTGATACTTTCTTATACTCGTGGCGAGGGAACTTTTGAATTTAATCCGTTGATACTTTTTTTCTAAGGTGAACACTTCTGGATATATTTTTGATTTGCATTTATTCCTTTTTAATATATGGATGTCGTGACAACACATTATAAGAGTACGAGGGCCGTTTTCTTCACTCTATGCTAAAAATTGTTAAAATGGAAAGTTCAGGGCATGCTTGCTTAAGGGGGAAATATACCCAGCGGCCGAAGAAAACAGGTCATGTTTGTGCATTTTTTTAAGGAAACCTAAGGGATATTTTTAAATAAGGGATTTTAAACCTTAAAATATACACATTCAAGAGTATGTTTATTTTTTTTTTTTTTAAAATTAATATTAAGGTAGATACAGCATTTTTTGGAGAACGCTCTGAAAATGCGGTGACCAAGATTGCTCCTCCTAAATTCAACTGAAACAAAAAAATGAAATATATTATTAAGCTAGATACTTAAAACTCGTGCTTGTCATAGCCGATTTTGAATATATTGATTTTTCACAAAATGGCGGACTTCCGAACGTAAATTAACGATTTTCGACCAAAAATTCGTCATTATTGCCTATAAAACATGAACGAAACTAAAAAAAAAAATCCTATGACAAGTACGAGATTATTATGTATACAATAAGCCTGCAAAAAAATCAAAACGATCGGTTGACTGAGCTTCGAGAAATCTTGGTCACCAACTTTGAAAACATGGTTTCGAGAAAAACGCGTTTGAAAATAAGGGCCTGCACTGCGCGCTCTAGAAGGCGGTTCACTCACTAGGCTATAACTTTGTTATTTTTTGAGATATCGACTTGAGATTTTCAACACATATTTTTGAGACCTAAAGCTTAAAAAAAATTTTTGAAAAAAAAAACAGAATGCACGCCCAGTACACGCACCTGAACAAGAGTTTTCTCAATTTTAAATACGTTTCAATTTTATATAGTTTGAAATTTAATCTGTTTATTTCAAAAATTTTATATATACTATGAAGGAAAAAAACGAGCAATAAGCCGAAAGGACAACGGCAATTAAATTTTTCAATTTCGGATGAGGAGTCTCTAGTTCGGCTTGCTTGTTTGCCAGTACCGGAAGATGGATTCACTTAGAATCAAGTATGCGAAAATTAAATTGAACTTGCGAAAACGAGCATCTCAACAAAAACAGTACGCGAAGAGAACTGGTGGTGGTCCTTCGTGCTCGTTTCCGCCACCGCTAACCGACATAATGCATCAACTCGAAGAAGTCGAGAATGCATCAACTCCGCAAAGTTATGATGAAGACTTCATCGTAACTGACAATGAAGTGGAATTTAACGAATGTAAAGAGTTTTTTTTTTTTTAAAGAGTCGCAATTACTCGAAGAATTCCTTGATTCGAATAACGATGATGATGGCTCTTCACAATTCGCACCTCGGTTATTGTTTTAGCAGAACCGACCACTTCAAGCAATATCCTTCAACAAGTACGACCAACAATATCATAGAAAAACCAAAAATCAAACGATATTGCCAATAATGTGAATCCGTTCTCTTCCGCAAAAATTAATCCACCTACATTGAAGAGTATTCGCCACCGTGCATTGGCGTGGCAAGCGGCAGATGCTAATGTAGACCAAGGCCCACGAAAAATATCTATAGATACAATCTGCGAGGTTGAGAAAGTTCGACTCGAAATCGAAAAACAACGTTGCAGTCAAGACAGAGAAATACATCTGACCCGAATGGCACACGAAGAAGAACTACATCGCATTAAAGTTGCCCAAGATGCAGAAATACATTGCATTCGCAAAAAAATTTTGCAAGCTCGATTAGATCGCATATCAAGAGGTGAAGAGGACGGATCGGAGCAAGATCTAAATAATATTTCATTTGAATAAATGTGATTTGAAAAATAAATATCTCTTTGTTCGTTTTTGATATAAAGCTTAGACTAAATAGTCAATGTTTTTTTTATGCAAATATAAATTTATTTCATATATTTTCTTAGGTTTCGCTGATTATTTTTCAGCTTACTCAGGAATATTCAGATTTATTGAATAGAAATTTAAATTTTACATTGAAAACTGATTTTATTTTTGTTTTTACATCTAAAGATTTTCAGTCAATAATCTTTGGAAGTATTGGCTTACAAAGTTAATTCGGTCATTTCTCCTTGGTTTCTCGAGGGCTTCTTCAAAGTTCACTTCTGCTGTTCGTTGCATATTTCGTCGAAGTCATTCATTTCCGTCCTTGGTAAAAAATCCCGCTTGTCTATGGCAACATTCTGCAAAACACAACACGCCGCTATTATGACATATCGTACATTACCGTTTCCAATTTAAGTCGGATGCCAAAGGCCAGTACAGAGAAACGGCGCTTTAATGCCCCATACGAACGTTCGACCACATTCCGAGTGCGAATTTGGCTTTCGTTATAGAGCCGTTCCACTTCGCTGCTTGCTTTGAGAAAAGAAGTTGCCAAATACATCGTATTTCGATAGCCACAATCGCCTACCAAAATAAAATTACCAAAATCCCCACTTTCGAAGCGATGCTTTAGCCGCGAACCATCAAAAATAGTTTGGTCATGTGTGGCCAGCGACACACCAAGCTAATGAATTTTAAATTTGCCGATTTGCCGTCTGCACATTGATAGAAAACCACCCTTTTCAACTGCGAAACACTCCAGGCTCATGATCGCCTGGCGATTGCATACGTACGTGCTTGCAATCAATAGAGCCGATGGTCCAAGGAAATTTTGCAATATCAAAGCTGAAACTGCTGAGCTGCTGAAACAAGCAAAACAAATTTATAAATTGGCAATGGAGCAGGTGCTATCTATTCTGACCGCTGTTTACCAGACATTTCAAAGAATCTTCAATCATAATTAATACAGTAGCGACTGTTCTTTTCTCGAAGCGAAAGCGGTATACGAAGTCGTCGTCATCCCATTTATCCATATTTATTCCGGGCAGCATTTTATATTGGCGTCGTTCACGTCTTAAATACTCATCCTCTATATCTTCAAAGTGATTGAAACGATTTTGCAAATCATGCAAATAATCCAGATGTTCCATAATTGCACAGAAAAAACGCTATAACTTTGACTTTGAGAATGACGTGAAGAAACGAAATTCACAAAAAATTACAGAAATCTGCATGCTAGCAACCCAACTTTGAATTGCTCGCTAAGATTGCATTCTCACCGAGAATGTAGGTATCCCGCGAGAATTTAAAGTTTGGCATTCTCGCCGTTAGCATGGATGGAAGAAAACGAAATATTGCGAGCATCTATTCTAAATAGCGGCGAGAATACATTCTCGACTTAGCATCCAGTGAAGAAACCGACCCTAAATGTTTCACTCATCATTAGAAATACCCAGTAGAAAATCTTTCTTATAGTTTACTATATACAAAAAACATAGTCGTTTTTCAGCGCATATCTGGAAAACAATATGCTGTTATTTTATGTTACGTACGCGATATTTATATAATAAGCCCTGATTTATCCAAATATATTTGGATTTGGTAAACATACGCATTGTAGCTTATGTTTACCTATTTTTTTTTATTGATTTTTCTTTGATCTTGAACCAATTTAATTTGTTTGAATTTCAATGCTGCATGCTTCACAAATATGTGTCGATTTCCCATTGGGGGGAAATTATTACAACTTTGGGCACTAACAACTCATAGCTGATCACAGTGGAATAGTTTCTTAAATATCACAACGCGCTATAAATAATAACTAAGAACTAAATAATAATTTTCGCATGAATCTTGCAATAACTTGCATGGTTAATACTGTTATAATTGGATTTTTTTTTTTTTTTGTGTTCAAAAGATTTTGAGGGGGGCCGTAGGTTGTAACCCCCCGGGCCCGAACTTGGCTCTCTGCGGGCCTGGTTCCACGCATTATTTGTGCAGCTATTACACACTATATCATATCCAATATGAGCTTTACAAGCTCACCCAAACCAGTAGAGTGAGAATGTTTATGTGTACAAAGCTTTTAAAATTACTTTTTAATTAAGATTTAAAATAAGTACAGTGTCACCAAGGCAGTATAGCATCAAATAAAAAAGTTTAAAACTGTGCAGGGATGGTAAAAGATCATGATTGTGAATTAAAGATTAGCGCCGACTTCAATGTTTTTATATGCATAAAGCAATTAATATATTGATGATAATCAAAACAAATTAGAAAAAAATGGAAATGATAAGATTAGTAATATTATAAAACATATAAATAACTTTTAAAATTTGACCAAGAAATTAATGGGAAAGTTATTTAAAATTATTTTTTACTTTGTAGTGATTTTAAAGTCGGTTTTTTTTTTTGTTAAAAAGTTTTTATTTCTTACTTTTTAGAGAATATGAAATATTTTATGTAATAGTATTCTTGAGAAAAATTTTAAATATGAAACTTTGTTCTTAAAATATTTTCCATTTGCCTCTTTACAATATTTATTAAAGTGCCACGCCCTTTTTATAATTCCGCTACTTTATTGAGCGTACTTTATAAGGATTCTACCTTGCCCTGTGCCAAATTTCAGTTCCCAAGTATCAATATTAACCGATATATAGTAGTTTCCTCAAATTGCTACACGCTATGTGTAATCCCGCCCACTTTTATAATGATTCTACCAACCTACCTGCATACCAAATATTAGTACCCTAGTATCAATATTATTCGAGATACAGTGTGTTTTAAAAATTACACCCCTTTGTCGAATAACGCCCACTTTTTTTAAAAAAATGAATAAATAACTGGTCATTTCAGCCCTTGAATTTCAGTTGTGTTGTGCGTGTTATTAAGTTTGTACACAATTGACCGAGAAATGGACCTACAGGTTTAATGCCGACTCCGAACGGCGATGAACGGGATGTTCTTATTCTCAATAAGCTTTACATGGCATTTTTATTACTCTCTGAGGTTTGCCATTGTCTGCAGAGAGGTATTTTGATTCAAATAATTTTCTGTCGCTGCTGGGGTTCGAACCCGGGTCTCCAGGTTCGTTGACATAGAGACCACGCACTTAAACCAACTACTCCACGCACGCCCACTTTCTTTGCAGTAATTTTTAAAAATTGTGTCTACCCATGCACTAAATTTCAGTACCCTTGTGTCGATACTATTCGATATACAGCGGTTTTTTAATATGGCATACCCCTCTGTGAAATAACGCCCACTTTATTGACGCCTTGTATTTTTACTGTAAATTTCAGTACTCTAGTGTCAATATTAACTGAACTACAGTGTTTTTCTAATAGTTACCCGCCCCTTTGTCGAATATCGCCCACTTTTTTAAAAAAGGACCTCCGCGTTCTTGATATATATCTGTTGACAAAAAATTACGGAAATCGGGCAAGTGCTTTAGGAGTTGTCGATGTACATTAGGGCGTATCGAAAAATTTAGATCGTATTCTAAGAGTCTCAAAAGTTCCATTGGATTCTCAAGATCACCCAACAAACATTTTAGGGAATAAAAAGGATATCTTCTTGTCCCGCAAGGACAAAATTGTTTTCTGAGGAAAACAGTAAAAAATAACTACCTCAAAATGCTTTGACGTTGATAAAAAAAACTACGTGTGTCTTTTTATAATTCCGCTTACTTTATTGAGCGTACTTTATAAGGACTCTACCTTGCCCTGTGCCAAATTTCAGTTCCCAAGTATCAATATTAACCGATAAATAGTAGTTTATTTAGTAGTAGCAAAAGTAAGTATATAAACTAACAATATATTAGTAAACACGATGCCACTCTCGATTTTTATCAACAGTGTCCTGTGTGAAGGATATTCGAAGCTAAAGTTTTAATCGAGATAGCACAGAACTTTTGATTGCTACCCAATAGTCTAAATTTTGGTGGTATTGATTTTACTGTTAATGTATTCCTCAAAGTTGCCGAATTAATAATTATCATAATTTTTGCATATGCACTTTCCCATTTTTGAGAAATGTGTACGTGAATGCAATTTTTTAACTTTTTTAAGAAATGAATATAAGATTTTCTATCTCGGGGATCAGAAATGGTACCGAAGAAACTTTGCTCAATTTGGATTCTTCAAATATTCCTAAGCAACACCCCGTCTAAAAGTATTAGTTTCAAATACCAGTTTAAGGGCACGATTTTATTTTCTATTTTGATACTTAAAAAAATAAACATTTCAAAATGTCGGGTTTTATAACATCTTCAATTTAAGCCTTACTTTTGACTGCATACAATATTGCAATTTCTTGTATTTACATTGGTTGAATTGGTCCAAAATTTACAGGATTTATTTAGACACCAATTATCTACAAATAAATGCTAAATTTTCAATGCTCAAAGTTTTTTTTCTACCTTAAATTTACTCATGAAAAAAGGTATTTTTTTTTCGATGAACTGACGTATGGCTTTAAGTCGCAATCATCGTAATATTATCGATGCTTGTACATTTCTGACATTTTCATTTATACATTTTGAATAATTGAGCTTATTTTTTATAGCAATTAATATTCAGGTGCCAAGTATTGGTTTTTTATATTAACCCCTAAAAAAATAAGAACTTGTAAGTATCACAAATCCCAAAAAGTTATTTCATACTCACTGAAATGTGTATGACAGTGCTATGTGGGTATGACTTAGATAGATCTGATTACAAGTTATCAACTAGGATTCACTTTACACATCAAATGTTTTTGTTGTCGTCGTTGATGATGCCAATGTCAATAAATGTCAAAGCATTCTCTTTAGCAATGTTTCTATTGCAAATCTTAGTCCCAGTCACATCATTTAACAATGCTGGATAAACATGCCATCTTTTTATGGCTTGTTGAAGGAAACACTTTTGAATAATTGGCAATGAAGCATAAATGTTTTTAATAACAAGTTGACAGCTCAATAACTGTCACCTATTATCGCGAGTGAAAAATTGACAGCGACAATGCACCAATGACAACAAATATTCACTTCTTTTGAATGTTTGTCAAAAGATAAATGAAAAAATTGATAAAATTAAAAACAAACGACAACTGATGGTTCATCAATCAACTGGATGTCATGGTTTTAAAATTAAAGTTACAATCTCTGACTGATTGAAATAAAATCACTTATTTATCATTCTCAAAATAAAGACACAACAAAATATCAAGTTATAATTTGATAAATGGTAGAAAAAGTATAAAAAATATTTTCCTGACCACATTACATAAGAAACCTAATTTAGTACGAAGTCATTTTTGTGTGAAAGGAGTGTGGAAAACATAAATTCCATATCCAATATAACATATCACGGTAAGGCGTGCTTTCATCACCTCCATTAAGCGGTTACTGGTACTTTATTTCACTTCACTCTGTGATTTACTGTTAGTGTATTCTTATGCCTTTATCGTCTCCAGCAAATTACTTACTACACAGAAAAAAAAGAGTAGAACTTTTACCTAAAAATGTAGTCAATTCAGCTAAAGTAATCCGGTGATTTTCAGTCAACGAATTTGATTAGGTGCGCTACCAATTTCTAAATGTTAATTATATGCAATTATATTGGGTAGTTTAACTGCGAGAGTAGCTAAAAAAACCTAAATATTTAGGTGTACCTTCAACCATAAAATAGATAAGACACATAATTTATTAGAAGAATTAGCTAATTTTTTTTAAACTATGACCACTTCAGATTAGGCAAGCCACCTACTAAGTGTAGAAAAATCATCTAATTATTTAGATAGCATTCCCACTTAAGAGTGGGAATGCCGTGCAAAAAATATGCAAAAAATTTGTTTTTTGTTTTGCAATTTCTATTTTGAAGTGAAACTTTCCTTAGGTGACTTTACTTCATTTCGTCACATGATAGAGAAGAAAGATTTGTTTTATAGTAGATAGAATGAGAGAGATATATACATTGTATAAATGACTGAAAAATTTCTTTGCCACCGCTGAGATTCGAACCTGTGATCTCAAGATTTCAACAACCAACGCCTTATCTATTGAGCTAAATTTGCAATCCAGAAATTTATTCTACATACCAATTAATCAAATTGCTGTAGATGCCCATAATTTCAGAGTTGTGGACCTCATATTTTTATATACATTTTGTTCACAAATTATCAAACGGCGTAACAGCACAGCGGTAAAGCGTTTGACTTGAACGCAAGCGGCCCGAGTTCAATTCTCGCAATGAGGCTTTACTTTTTGTAAAATTTTCTCACTTTGTTTTTATTTATGTTTTTTATAGGAGAGCGCTGTGCACTTTACTTTTGCGTTTTGCAAAATTTTAGTTGAATTAACTAATTTGAATTAGGTGAATTACCTAATGCATGATTGTTAAATTAACTGTGTAAGTAGAAAAGTTGTTGAAAAGATTAGGTGAAATAGAAACTTTCACATTAGCTAAACTAGTTTAGGTAATAAATCAATTCTTTTATTTTCTGTGTATGATTTTAGCTACCAGTTAATCATACCAGATGGTTTTAAATATATCCAGTTAGTGCTTTTGTGGATATGGTGAAGATTGCCCTTAAGTCCATCGATCAAATTAATGGTACGAAAAATAAATAAAATGCTATGATCCGCTTATTATTATCTCAGATATCGCAGTTCATAAAGCACCACTAGACACTTAAGAATATATCTGCCATTATTCGCAGTTATTTCCATGTCATTTGAGCTCTACATATTTCGAACGTGTATCATTTAATATTTGTAGCACAATTACTTATTTTTGCGGTGGTTGTGAATTTGAGGTGGGTCTGTATCTCTCTTTATGTAGTTCTTTTTATGAAGAATAATATTTCTTATTATGGCTAAAATTGGCACAACAAAAAGCTAGGAGCAGTACTATGACCTAAAATATGTAACCAATTAAAGTTGGGTCAAGCAACGTTTGATTACAAATAAATGTGTACAAACTTCTTCGCCCTCTTAAAAACGATTCATTATATTTACAACGGCTTTTTTCTTGTTGTTGCTTTTCGACTTATTTCAGAAATCGTTACATTTATTTTCAATGCTCTAGCTTTGCTTTAAAGTTTGGTTCACTATGTCTTCTCATCGCACAAGCATTATAGCGTTGCACCAGTTAGGCAAACGAAATTGCGAAATCGCTCGGAGTGTTTGCATAGCCCGTTCGCTTATTTCTTGGCCATGAAGATGATAGACCAGGAAGAGGAAGAAAACGAACCGTGAACACTTCTAATAACCGAAAAATTATAAAAAAAACGGGTTAAACGAAATCCTGGAGTTTCAATGAGAAAAATAGCTCGTGAAGAGGGTATTAACCGTGAATCGTTGCGACTTATGGCAAAAACAGATCTTGGACTTAATGCCTACAAACACCAAAGAGGACAGTTATTAACGGAGAAAACCTTTTGCGTCGGGCCGCAGGTATGGGATGGGAAAAATTCTCTTCACAGATGAGAAATTGTTCACCATTCAGCAAAAGCACAACAGGCAAAACGATCGTATCTGGTCAACAGAACAGGGTCATTCTTCATCATAGAACATCGCCAAAATCCCCAATCCGTCATGGTTTGGGCAGGAATTTGTAAAAAAAATAAATAAATAAAAGAAACAACTGGCCATTTCAGCCCTTGAAAGGACTTTTGACCTAGCTTCTTATGATCATTTGTGTTTGCAGACAATTGACCGACAACCGGACCTACAGGTTTAACGCCGACTCTGAACGGCGATGAACGGAATGTTCTTGTTCTCAAGAAACTTTACGTGGCATTTTGATTACTCTCTGAGGTTTGTCATTGTTTGCAGAGAGGTGGCGGCCGCACAGAAAAATAATTTTTATTCAAATAATTTTCTGTCGCTGCTGGGATTCGAACACGGGTCTCCAGGTTCTCTGACATAAAGGCCACGCACTTTAACCAACTACGTCATGGATGCCACTGGCCAGGAATTTGTGCCAGTGGCAAAACACCCCTGGTTTTAGTGGACCAAGGAGTCAAAATCAATCAAGAAGTGTACCGTCGTGACATTTTGGAAGTCGTAGTATTTCCTTGGTCTCAACTGCACTTTGGCGAAGAAAGATGATTAAAATCAAATTCATTAGAGGGTTAAATGAAGTGATGCCTATAACCGGTTATGAGCCATGACTATTGGTGCAAGTGTGTACTCATACCAACTCAACAAAATACTTTGACACATTCATTGATGATATATGAACATTGTCGAGGGGACTTTTTTCTCTTTAGAGAGTACTTTTTCGGACTCTAGAATAGTTTCATTAAAATTATAAAATAAGCATTTATTAGCCTCAGAATCATACATACAGGGTGGGCCATCTAGTGGTTTCTTTTTAAATCAAAGGTTATTTTGACACTGACAGCTGTTAGCTCATAAAATGTGATTTTTTAAGAGCTTTCGGATTTGATTAAAAAAAACACATAAAATTTAGAAAAATGTTTGAAATCTTTTTTTGAGTCGATAGAACTATAGATCGTTCTTCATAATAACGATAATTCAATTTTTATAGATGATATCATGTATGTAAATGTTGACCGCTGCTTTGCCTCAAATGGTTCATACGCTGGGTCCAATTTTGGCATACTCTCTCCAACATGTCGGCCGGTATCTCACGAATAAATTTTTTAATATTGGCTTCCAGTGCGACAACCGTTATGGGCTTGTCCCTATTGACATGAGCCTTAGCTTGGGCCCACAAAAACTAGTCTAAAGGCGTTAATCGCACGATCTAGGCGGTCAATTGACCGGTCCAGAACGTGAAAGAAGTAAACTGTTCACCGAACTCGCCTCTAAATTGGGCCATTGTTTCGAGTGCTGTGTGGCATGTGGCACCGTCTTGTTGAAACCACATGTCAGGCAAGTCCAGCTCTTCCATTTTGGGCAAAAACACATTTTTAACCATCGCACAGTCGTCGTTTTTGAAAAAGTACGGTCCAATGATGCCACCGGCTCATAATACACACCAAAGAATGCATTTTTCGGGATGCATTGGCAGTTCCTGCAATGCTTCTAGCTGCTCTTCATACCAAATACGGCAATTTTGCTTGTTCCCATGTCCATTCAACCAGAAATAAGCTCTGTCACTGAACACAATTTTCCGATACAAAAAGGGATCTTCATCTAACTTTGCCAGCGCCCATTCACCAAAAGTTGTAACGAACTTTGTAGCCGGGGTTAGCTCGCCGGATAGCCGGGGTTCATACAAAAATTATTTCCTTAGTTTTAAATTACGAATACAAGAGTGTTGTTCATTTTCACAAAGAAAAAAATAATTCACATTTTTTTATTCATTTGTTCAATCTCCGTTGCTTCTGATTTCCCTCGAAGTCCTTTGAAGTAGGATTCGTGAAATCCGTTCGTTGCCTGTCCTCTGAGTATTTACGATGGGCCGTCCGGTATAGAACATCTCGGGCCAGGTGTAAGCTTTGGTCGTTATTCTCGTAAAAAATATAGTCTGAACCCAAGTGGGCGATCGACTTGGATGCTTTTAGAGTAGACCGTCCTGTATGAAACCACTCTGGTCGACAGAAAAAACAACTTTCGTGATGCCACTGGTATGTTTTATGACCGGCTGTCCGATATGAAACTACTCGGGCCGACAATAAACATTGTTCGCTAGCATGAGCCGTGTATGAAAACCACTCGGGCCGAATGTAAAACTCGGTCGTTTATGTTGCCGCAGTGTGGTGAACAAAAACAGCGCGTCTACTTGGATACTTTTAGAGCCGGCCGTCCGGTATGAAACCACTCGGGTCGATAGAAAAAAACACCGTTCGTGACGTCACTATGTTTATCGTCGGCCGTCCGGTATGAAACCACTCGGGTCGACAAGAAACACTGTTTCACTACCGCCTTTAGTCACTCGTGCTTAGTCACTTGTACACTTGTTCACTTGGTCACTTGTTCACTGGGTTACTTGTTCACTGGGTTACTTGACTCACCGATGTGCGTTGTTCGCGTGTTAAGTTCAAAAGAGAGCCGCTGTTAGTTTGCTGACTCCTTTTATCCCCAAAAAGGGTAACGGGACCTTGTTTGTGTCGCCAATTTCCATCTGATCTCGACCTTGAATTTTGCTCGCATAGAAATAGCGGCAACCTTTTGCCTAGCATGTTATTGTTGTTATAGTCGCTGTTTAATGACCCCTATGTATTTTGTTATTGCCACGTGTGGATGCATAGAATGCATGTTGTTTGTGTGTTTTGCTTGCTTTGCTTTAGATGAATTTCATTTAAAAATCTAGATAAAACTGAAATTTTGAACCCGACCACCTCAGATATCGATGAAATTTTGTTCATAGCTAAATTTGATCAATACAAAAAAACCCTCATTTTTAGAAATGACTGTTTTGCGATTTTTTGGGCGTGGCACAGTGGGAAAGTTTTCGAAAAAACGCGAAAATGGTCGAAAAGAGCTCCATTTAAACTGCAATAACTCAGAATCGGCTGAACCGATTTCCATGATCTTGATATCATTAAAAAGATATTTTAACAGGCCTTATGATACGTTTAAAAAATAAAAAAAATTACACTGTAAAAAATTTTATAACAAAAAGAAAATTTTACCTAACGAAAAAACCAAAAAGATCAAGGGTTTTACTTTTTACAGTGTATTACTTTTTTAGAAAGGTTTATCCTTCACCTATAACATATCAAAAAATAAAAATGGGTTCTTTTTTAGTTTTTTTTATATAATTTTTTAAGTAGTGGCACTTCTAGTAATTGCCCATATATTTTTATATTGAAGCCACGAAAAATAGCCAAACATCTGTTATATTACTGAGAAGTGTTCAAATTTCAGTTATATTCAAAATATACTTATAATGTGCAAAGATTATTGATATAATATGCATAAAAGAAAATTATGTATGTATACAGGTAAAAAAAATAAACATTGTCCCAGAAAAATTATGAATATGTTTTAACCCCAAAAAGTTCTTGAGGCCGTACCAGCCCAAACCAATAAGTATACAGGTAAGCGCATAAAATGCTTACTGTAACTGTGTTTCTAGGATTAGCAAAATAAGCACACTGCAGGTACTCCTAATTAAAGAATTGATTTTAAAATTGCCTTAAAAATTGCTATATAAATGCACCTGAATGAATGAAAGCCTTGAGTTCCTGTTATAGTTTGAGCTTCTTTATATCTTGAAAATAGCTTTTCTTTAACGTTGTTGTATTCGTCAGCATCTGCGTAAGCAACTTGTACGGTGGTCTTATATGTTTCTCATGCCCAGTGATAGAGTTGCCTCGTTGTCAGGATTTCATTTTTATTTGCAATACTACATATAATTTCGAGCACCTCTCTTCAATGTTCCTCCGATTCCATCACATGCAGATTTTCCGTGACTGGTAGCATAAAAGTGCCATTCAGCGTCAATACCAAAATCAGATTTGTGATGGCATAAATTAATGAAGTTATATTTATTTTTATATTGTGCTCCTGCACCATCTGATACGTAAATGATTTTATTAATATTGTTGGTTATATTGGCCTTCACGAACTGTATCATTTTTGAAATATATAGATGAACTGCTATACTATCATGGGTATTACAATCTGACATTATGGCGAAGCTTTTATGAGTTAATTTATCGTTATCTGAAAATAAACAAACAAAGAAAAAAACCAAATAAATAACACATATTAAATATTTTGATGAGTGTGAATGGATTTGTTTACTAATACCAAAATATTAAAATAATTACCTTTGTAATAAATAACGAACGGATGTATTGTAGCTTGATCATTATTCCAATGGTATCCTTGCACGGCATCTTGTACAAGAAATGCATAATTTTCAGCAAAGTCCATTTGAATTAACATTTCTCCTGATAACAACGCCGCTCTTTTATTGCTGATAAATTCAGATTGTCGCTTTGCTATGAAATGATGCGGAATCAGAACTTTGATGTGTTTAGTAAAATCGCTGACAAATGATTCTGGGTTGGTGGTTAACGTTTCCAGAACACATCTAATCGTTGTATTCCACTTTTTGTATATTATTTGTTCAGTTTGGTTATTTTCAAAATGTTTTAGCATATGCGTTTTTAGATTATTTAAATTTTTGAAACGCACACATTGAAACGCAACACTCGCTTTTTTGTATGTCACCATTACAAACAACGAATTTGAGAACATCTTTGTAGTCGGTAAATGTGCATTGTCCTTCAAATTGATTTTAAGCCACTTTTTTCAAACATCAATTTCATATTCTGATGCAATGTGCATACACAGATATTTTGCTGGTTTCCAACTCCAAGTTTGATACAATTTTTTGGCCTTAGCATTGTAAATTTCGTAGAACCCACTTTGGCCAAGGGATGTTTTTTTTTAAATTCGTAGTAAGATTCGCGTAGTGAAGATAAGATCAGTCTTTTTTGAACTTTTTCACGTAAGTTTCCTTGTTTAACAGTAATTGAATCTTGCGATCCTGGCATCATTCGGCTAATTTCATCATCTTCATAAAATAACTTCACTGTGCTTAGAGTTTCGGTTGGTAAACTACGTCTGCTCATTTTTAAAAGATTGATATCCGCAAACTTCGTTTTATTCCTTTGGATATCTTTACTTTTTTTGATACAATCGTGAGATATATCATCCCCAAAACGATCTTTAATTTCTTCGTGAGTCATATTGATTGGTAAGAGAGATAAAAGTTTTTGCTTTTCCAAAAGATTTGAGCTGTTCTCTATTTGATATTTGATGTTTTGCAAAATTTGATCGTAAATGGCTTTGACGTTTTCAAGTTGCGCTGACAAATCAGATAATGGATCAGCTCCAAGTGAATCTGCTATATTTTCCAAAATTTGCAGTGATTTTCTATTTCTGTATGCATCTCGTTTGATATATTTCCTTTTAAGAGGCGACATTTGGTTTGGTAGATGAGGAATAATATGATCATTTATATTTTCAATGAGTTCGTTGCTTTCGATGTGTGCATTACGGGTGGTACAAGTTGGAAGTTCATCCAATTCTTCGCTAATTTCATCGCTGGGCGTTGTTGGTAAATAATTTGAGACTTCATTCCGCTCCACGTTGGATTCATTACGACTGCGCGCTTTTCTTAGTGTATTCCGGAAAGTTTCGCAAATACGGCTACAATGAGTGTTGGCGACAGCTGGAAAATATTCAATTATATTTGCAGCCTCGTTTTCACTTATTTTACGAAGCGAAGCGCAACACTTATTAGATATTTTTATGCATCTGTACTTATTGTTTGAATTCATATTCACTCAAAATTTTAAAATATACGCGTAAAAATTGTAATGGGATATCTTGGCTTCTCGAAACGGCTTCTAATTATGAATTTGAGTATGTTCATCAGGTGCATTTATATAGCAATATTGAAGGCAATTTTAAAATCAATTCTTTAATTAGGGGTACCTGCAGTGTGTTTATTTTGCTAATCCTAGAAACACAGTTACAGTAAGCATTTTATGCGCTTACCTGTATACTTATTGGTTTGAGCTGGTACGGCCGCAAGAACTTTTTGGGGTTAAAACATATTCATAATTTTTCTGGGACAATGTTTATTTTTTTTACCTGTATACATACATAATTTTCTTTTATGCATATTATATCAATAATCTTTGCACATTATAAGTATATTTTGAATATAACTGACTATGGCCTATGTTTGGCTATTTTTCGTGGCTTCAATATAAAAATATATGGGCAATTACTAGAAGTGCCACTACTTAAAAAATTATATAAAAAAAACTAAAAAAGAACCCATTTTTATTTTTTGATATGTTATAGGTGAAGGATAAACCTTTTTAAAAAAGTAATACACTGTAAAAAAACCCTTGATCTTTTTGGTTTTTTCGTTAGGTAAAATTTTCGTTTTGTTATAAAATTTTTTACAGTGTAATTTTTTTTATTTTTTAAACGTGTCATAAAGCCTGTTAAAATATCTTTTTAATGATATCAAGATCATGGAAATCGGTTCAGTCGATTCTGAGTTATTGCAGTTTAAATGGAGCTCTTTTCGACCATTTTCGCGTTTTTTCGAAAACTTTCCCACTGTGCCACGCCCAAAAAATCGCAAAACAGTCATTTCTAAAAATGAGGGTTTGTTTGTATTAATCAAATTTAGTTATAAACAAAATTTCATCGATATCTGAGGTGGTCGGGTTCAATGCATCTCGATTTTTACATGAAATTCATCTTTAGTGGCTTCGTTATATTGTTTTGTTGTTGTTCCAATTGATCATGCCACTGGCTTGCTGTATGCGTTGTTATTGTTTATTTGCGGGTCACAAACATTTCTTCGTTTGTTGTTGTTTTGCTGTTTTGATCATGCTACTGGCTCGCTGTTTGCTTTGTTGTTGTTTCATTGCTGGTCGCCCAGGTGCGTGTTTTATGTACAGGGGCGGTTCCCGGGTTTTTTTCCAGGTGCGGTTTAGGGTTGCAGGGCGGGTTCAAGTTTTTCGAGGCTCTTTGTGCAGCGGTGGTTTACAGGGAACTGTAAGGCATAAATTCAGCGAATTTATGTTTCCTTACAAAGTAAACCATTGTGGTAGGTCGTGTGGCTTCAATTCTTGCACCAGATGAATTTTAAAAGGTCTTACACCCAAATCCTTCCGCATAATTTTCCAAGTAGTGGAGTAACAGAGGCCCAATCGCCGCGAACGGCGCCGAATCGATAATTCATGGTCAGCAACAACACTGGCGGATACAACTACGATATTTTCCTCTGTCCACACTCTACGTATGCGTATTGGTGGTTAAATGTCCAGTAATGTGAATTTGATGCGAAATTTAGTCATAAGATTCCGAATAACCGCCTCAGAAGGTCACCCAAACGGACCATAAAATGGAAGAAGTGCAAGGTGCACTTTCTTAACCAAGCATGAATTTTGATAATAAAATTCAATAATCTGCAAGCGTTGTTCGTTTGTAAGTCGTTTCATGGTGAAATTGTAGACCAAACTGAACATGTTTAACAGTAACATGTTACACGGCAACAGCTGTGCTGCCAAAAACAGTGTTGCCAAAAATAAAGTTGCTAAAAAAATCACTCTTTACCTCCGCGGATAGAAATGAGTCACTGTATTATTATTATTATTTTTATTTATTGAATGCTAAGTCCTAAGGCTTTATAGCAAACATGCCCGCGTAGTGGCTCTTCATACACATTTTTTTCTATCTTAATTTTGTCTTTGCGATGAGCCAAAATTCAAAAAACACATGCAAAAAACAACAACACAAACCTCACTCGTTCAGTGTTCAGCTCATTTTTCAGCAAACTTTACAAAAACAAATACATGCAAAGCCAAAATAAAAAACGCACACTCGATGATGTCGATGCAGAAGCTGATTGTCCCGTTACTTTTGTGTCGAGTAATTTTTCATGCAAGCATTGTTATTGTAATAGAAATTAAGACTGGTAGTGTACTTCATGATTGTAATTTTATTGCATTGTTATTGTTTTTGTTTTGGTTTTTGTTTTTGTTTTTTTTTTTTGTTTTGTTTGATTTTTTGTCAAAAGCAACGATGAGCAACATTTTGTGTTTGTTTTGTTTTTTTAAGCATTGGCCCGCGCTTAAAATTTCTTGGGCCTCACTGCTTTATAGCATTTTAAAAAATTCAACAATTTGTTAGTTAACTTATATACTATGCATTTCATTATAAATTTTAATATTAATTTCAAGGATTCCCAATTTAATATATACGAATAAAAATAAATTGCCAGGTATGATGTTGGGTTGTACATATTCCGGATCAACATCTTGATATTAATAGATCAATTGATTAGAGCAGTGCTCACATATGTGAGGCTGATAATCAAGTTCTATAATAGGTAGAGGTGGGTAATAGCACAATTTTTGGTGTGCTGACTCACTAGCACATGTACACCCTTAGGAGTCAGCACACTGTGCTAGCACAATTGTGTCACAGTCGAAAAAAGCACTTCGCAGTCGAAAAGCAAAAGCAGTCGAATATTCGTCCCATAAGAAATACATGCAAATCAGCTGCGACCACAGCAACCGCATTTGTCTCATTTACTCTTTCGTGTTTACGTAAAAATACGAAGGTTGCTTCACACGCGTGTGTAGTACGGGGTTAACAGTGATGTAAATGAAAACTGACAGTTGGCGCTCGGTTCTTGTTGCACTCAATGCGGATAGGCTATAAAACAAATTGCATATTTTCAATTACAGCAAGTGAGCCAAAGTGAAACAAAAACCAACTTTACTGGGTGTGCCACTATGTGTATCAACGTAGTGTACTAGCACACATGCTCACTACTGAGTGTCACACAATACATAATAGACACTTTAAGCGCAAAAGTGCTGGTCTTCATCGTGACTCACTATGTGAGTCAATGTAGTGTGCTAGCACACATGGCACACTGCAGAGAGTCAGCACAGTGCCATAGCACAGCACTGAGTTACCCACCTCTAATAATAGGTCTGTTTCCGTACTCGATTGTAGTAACTTGCAATGTGCTAGAACGTGTTTACGTACTTTTTCTAGCTCAAAAGAGAGAAGAAGAACAAGCATAAAAGCGCTCTCTCGAGCTCGAAGTGTGCTGGAAGAAATTACTTCGAGCATTATAAGAACAAGCATGAAGAAGAACAAGAAACTGTCAAATTGATTTTTTTTCTTTATTTACGTTGTGTGGCGGGAAATAAATTTACAAATAGTGAATTACAAACTACAAACAAAGAAATAAATAAACAATACATTAATTTGAAAATGGATTTAAATAACCTTAGTGAGAGTGTTTTAAATTTTTTACTACAAGATTCTTCCAGCGAATCTGAAAGCAGTGATAAAGAACTTTTGGAAATGCTCTTTGAGGGTTCTGAAAGTGAAGACGAGATAATTATTGCCGAATTAATAAGAACCTCGTGCGATCGCAGAAACTGCATAAAAAACTATCTAAGCAAGGTAGTTCGTAATTACACAGAGAAGGAGTTTAGGAGTCATTTTAGAATTTCGACTTCTTTGTTTGAAAGCCTATGGCAGAAGTTTGAATTATCGGAGGAATACACATCAATGCGTTACGACAAATGTCTTTCACCGAAAACCCACATAGCTGTGTTTCTTTGGTTTGCTGGACATGAAGCGTGTTCTTATCGAGACGTCGGCGATCGTTTCGACTTGTGCATTGCATCAGTCAGTAGAGTCATTCAAAGAACTAGCATCTTTTTTAGTAAAATGGCTCCTAGTGTGATAGTCTGGCCAAATGAAGAAATAAAACAGCAGAGCAGCAACTTTTTTGGCACTAAATGCCGCTTTAATAAAGCAATAGGTATGTAAAGATTCTGCAATGCTTAAGAAAAAGTATTCATGTATCAATGTAAAAAAATAAAAAAAATAAATAACTGGCCATTTCAGCCCTTGAAAGGACTTTGACCTAGCTTCTTATGATTAATTGTGTTGTGCGTGTTATTACGTTTTGTACACAATTGACCGAGAACCGGACCTACAGGCTTAACGCCGACTCCGAACGGCGATGAACGGAATGTTCTCGTTCTCAAGAAGCTTTACATCATGATACAATTATACAAGGTAGGAGTGACAACTTGCTTTTTTCTCATCAGTACCTTACATCGACTGTCATTTGCCTGTATATTTTGTTTTCTATTTTCTTTTTTTCTTTTTTCGTTCTCTAATTTATACTATTTTTGACAGTTGGCGTAAGACGAAAGAACTGTCACTCCTACCTTGTATAATTGTATCATGCTTTACATGGCATTTTGATTACTCTCTGAGGTTTGCTATTGTCTGCAGAGAGGTGGCGGCCGTACAGAAAAATTATTCTAATTCAAATAATTTTCTGTCGCTGCTGGGGTTCGAACCTGGGTCAAAGAGCATATATTGTAAAGAGGTTTCATGAACTTAACAGAGCACTGTTAATGTTAATTATAAGCGCCCGAGTTTAAGACCTAGCCAAAGCATCACCGTGAATGACATTTTTTCACTCTCCCACGAGCGCATCAAAATTGTTTGAGAGTGGCAGCTAGAACTTGAGACGAATGCATGAACGAAACTTCCACTACTTTTACCGTTTTTCATTTGTATGTATGGATGTGTGTCCGCCTCGTAGCTGACATAAAATAAATTTGCGATATCTGACCTTTTTTCCGATCTTATTTGTTAGGCATGATTTTTGTGGATTTTAGCTTAGCTTTGTGTTGTTGTTTTGAGCATTGCTTTGTGTTGTTGGTATCCTTTGCACTGAGTGTGTTGTTCGTGTGTTGATCACAAAACAGATTCATTACTTAGATCAAACATTAAAGAAATTTTGCGGGAAACATTGCGGAAATCGGTTAAAAGTCATTTTGAAGCTACATATTTACGAGTGAAACCATTTTGAATAATGTGGTTACAAACCAAAATACATATGGAATATATTTTCATGAAAAATCATTTATTAGCATCTAAACTTTTTTAACTTTTTTGTTTTTTTTTTTTTTTAATATGCATCTGATAATTTTTGGACATACTTGTTCAAGTTCGAAAAAAACAACTTCAACAAAAGAGAAATATGCACCTCAAATGTTGGTATTCTTATAAGAATATCCTATATTATTTTAAAAATTAAAAAACATTATTTGAATAAAATTAACAAAAACATATGTAATACGAAATTTTCTTGTTAATTATGATATATTAATAAATAATTATTAATTTATTTCATGTATGTATATAAAATCAAAGCCAATATGATTACAAGTATTAGCTTTACAAGTAAACCAAAATTTATATTTATACCCCCACGTTTAAAAAACATAAACGGGGAATTTTAATATTGTTAGGCCGTTTGTAATGCCCATAAGGAGGAGTGGTAGATATAGAAAAGTATATATATTCTTGATCAGCTCGACCCGAGTCAATTGTTCCGTTTGTGTTGTTCCGCCATGTCCGTTTGTGTGTCCGCTTGCCTGTGATCACGATTATAGCCGTAAAGTTGTGGAAATAACCTTAAATTTAAATTCTCTAATATACTTAATTTTTCACAAGATAACCCCTAGAACAGATCAAAAGAAATTACAATATTAAATTGAAAAATATTTATTTCCTTTCACGAATATCGATATTGATTTATTAAAGTTTTTATCTAGGTATTGACAAAATATATTGCAATTTAAAGAAAAAGGTTTTCTTACTTCATTTATTATTTATTTAAATAGGTTTTTAGTAATTACATGTAAATAAAATGATTTTTCTTTGGTAAATGATCTGTGAAAATTTTTTTGAAGATAAATATCTCTCGCAACATATAAAATTTCTTTAAAATAAATATGTAATGATAAAATAAGATTATTAATAATTAATTAAGGAAATAAAAGAAATTATCAATTATTGAGTTTTTATTACCATTAATAATAATAGAAACTATGGATAAGAAACGTATACATAACCATTAATTAAAATTTGATCCATTTAAAAAATATAAAATATAAAAAAGTTCATAAAATTTCATCAGAATCCTCAATTTACAAATAATTTTTCGAAAAAGATGTCACGAATCAAAAGACGTGGATTATAAAATATTGCATAGCTTCCTCAAATACTTTAAAATTTAGGTGATTGGGTGAGACTGGCAACTATTATGACCACAAGTTATATATACTTGATCACCTTAATACAGTTTTAATCCGGGAAAACTCGAGATGGTTAAAAGATAAATTTATTTTCGAGGAAGGAAAGATAAAATCTTTCGAAAAGCAGCGTAAAGTCAGTGTAGAAATGCAAAGGCTTTCTAATACATACAACAATGTTTGTCCGTTCGAATATCTGTCTGATCGTCTATAAAGATATTGTTATATGTATCTTTATAGAATTAATATAGAAATTTATATATAAAGATATTGTTATATCTTTATAGAATTATGATAGAAATTTATATATAGAAAATTTCATATAATTGCTATATGTAAGTAAATATTTTTTTTATTAAATGTAAGTAAATATAATTTTTATTAAATTGCAATATTAAAAATACCTACATAAAATCTTTGTGGCGTCCGTGGCGTAGTTAGTTAAAGTACGTGGCCGCTATGTCAACGAATCTAGAGACCCAGGTTCGAGCCCCAGCAGCGATAGAAAACTATTTGAATTAAAATAATTTTCTGTACGGCCGCCACACAGTACTTTGAGCCCATACAAAAGTGAGGAATAAATACAAGGAGCCGTTCGATTTTTATGAAATTTTGCATGCTGATTAATTTATGACCGCTGATTTTAAAAATGAATTCAGATTTAACGTAGATCTATTACTTTCGCTGGAAATAAAGTTTAATATCGAAATTTCTGTGATTTAAAGGGAATAATAAAATAAGTAAAAACACTTATTAAAAAAAAAAAATTAAAGATATTAAGTTGTTAAATCTTTAACTTTTTAATATTGACTGTAAAAAAATACAGTGTTATCATTCTCTGTAAGAACTTAACTTTCATAAGCTGATATGCCCTTCTGTTAGGTATAGAGTACAAAGAATATGTTTGTTTACGTTTTTTATTTTTGTATAACATACTGAATGTTACATACACTAACAACATTTAGCTAATTTTTGCAAAACATGATTTTTAGACCATTTTTAAAAAGGCGTTAACTCAAAAAATAGTTCGAAGTTGGATAAAATATTTTATGTTCCTGAAAGATAGATAAACATACAATAATTTATTTTAAAAATTAAATATGACACTTGTGGACATTTTTTTTCAATGACTGCTGAAAACAGCAAATTTAAAAATTTTTTTTTTAATTTTTTATAATTTAAAATAAATTTTTTAGTACTTATTTTACATTTTCTTATAAATATAAAATAACGTATTGTTTTTTATTATTTAAAAAAAAATAAAATCAATGGAATAGTGTAAAAACGTGCTTACGGCATTTTTTTCTTTGAATGAAGCACATAAGCAAAAAATTCACAAAATTATTTTTGGACCATTTTTAAAAACACGATAACTCAAAAAGTGGTTCGAAGTTGGACGAAATATTTAATGTTTCCGAAAGGTAAAAAGACGTAAAAATGCATATGTAAAAATTGAAGGTGACACTTGTGGACATTTTTTTTAAATGACTGTTGAAAACAGCAAATTTTTCAATTTTTTTCAAAATTTATTGATAATTTAAAATTCAATTTTTATTACTTATTTTAAATTTTCTTGCTAATATAGTTAAAACTTATTTTTTCTCACTGTTTTCTTAAAAATACAAAAATAAAATCACTTAAATAGTGTAAAAACTGTGCTAACAGCATGTTTTTCTTTAAATACAACGCGAAGTCGAAAATTCTACAATAATAAAAACGCATAAAAAGCGTTGAATTTGAAGAGGTGTAGTTTCCACAAAACTACATCTTTTGCGAAGAAAATTTAAACTCTTTTTAGTGAAAGTATTACCTAACTTACAATATCTATTTTGTTAGGATTCGTCAAAATGAAACTCTTGTTTTATTCCTACTGGACAAAGTACTGTGCGCCACCTCTCTGCAGGCAATGGCAAACCTCAGAGAGTGATTAAAATGCCATGTAAAGCTTCTTGAGAACAAGAACATTCCGTTCATCACCGTTCGAAGTCGGCGTTAAACCTGTAGGTCCGGTTCTCGGTCAATTGTGTACAAACTAAATAACACGCACAACGCAATTGATCATAAGAAGCTAGGTCAAAATCCTTTCAAGGGCTGAAATGGCCAGTTATTTATTTTTTTTTTTTACATAAAATCTTAAATACATTTATATCGATATGTTAAATACACATATTTACTTATGAAAATAAATAAACATTTTTCAATTTAATATTATAATTTCTTTTGATCTGTTCTAGGGGTTATCTTGTGAAAAATTTAGTTCCACAACATTTACCACAATTTAGTTCCACAAAATTATTTGTATTAAAATAGAAAATTAAACTTATTAGTAAAAAACTTTAACTAAAATTATTGTAAACAATATTAATATAAAATATAAATTTAGATTTATGTTATTGTAATCATATTGGCCTTAATTGGCTTTGATTTTATATACATGAAATAAATTAATAATTATTTATTAATATATCATAATTAACAAGATAATTTCGTATTATGTTTTTGTTAATTTTATTCAAATAATGTTTTGTGATTTTTAAAATAATATAGGATATGCTTATAAGAATACCAACATTTGAGGTGCATATTTCTCTTTTGTTAAAGTTGTTTTTTTTTCGAACTTGAGCATAAAATTTGTAGGGTACTTAGAGCTTTAGAAGACAGAAAAATATTTGTTTTAAATTTACTGTTGTGTAACTTTGCCTTGATACAATTACTCAATTACCGCCATCTATTTGTCAAATTATATTGACAATATTGTGATAAACTAAGCCACTGTATCGGAAGTTATTTTGTTCTACTTTTTTAGTTACACATTTTCTTTCTCTAATCACCGGAAATTGTACTCTTTTGTGGATTACACAGCCTTGCTTTAATCCACTAGCCAATGCTTCGATCTTTTTTCGATCCAGCAGCCAGCGTATAAAGTTGTTCCAGTGGCAAGAATTGCAGTTTAAATGTTTTATTATATTTGCAATAAATTGCTTTAAGTGATATAATAAATACTTAAAGTTAATCATTAAAATTAATTAAATCTATTGAAATCATAAAAAAAAATTAAAGTATGTTGCAATAATCCTTTTACGATTGAAACTGAAACACCTTTCCTTTGCATCGGAATTAAATTATTCCTCGTGGCGCCAATTCCTACAAGATTGGCGCTTAGTTTGGAGCACAAAAAAACGTGAAGTTCTCTATATCATCCTAAGCGCAGACTATTGGCGACGTCGAAACTCAAAAGCTCAGTCTCAGTGATTAGCATAGCGCAGCAGAATTTTGGCAGTCAAAACCCAACACTCGGCGCATAGTGATCATGTGCATTTTTGTGTCTAATTAAATCTAAAGAAAGAAGAGTTAAATGGTGCATTAAAACTATGTTTTAAATTTAATTAGTAAGATTTAAATCTAATTGATTCAATTCGGTTATCTTAATTATCGGTAAACTAAAATAAGTGTATTTCTTTGAATTGGGAAAAAAAAAAAAACTAGTTAAAACAAAAAAAAAAAAAAAAAAGAAAAAAAAAAACATGTAAAAGAAGAAAAAAAAATGTAGTGACACGCGGAGACATAAACGTGCAAAGCTTAGTGTATACAAAAAGCGTATACACAAAAATACAGTTAATTGTTTTTGCTTGCTAAATCGAAAGAGAAAAAAATGAAGAGTCCAAAATAAATGATCGGTAGCAAAAATGAAAAAAAATATCGGTTTGTTTGTTTAGTATTTTAAAGTAATTTTGCGTGGTGAAAAAAAAAAAGAAACGCGAAAGCATTTCCAAAAATTGGACAAATGCATTAAATTGGTTAAAGTAAAAAAAAGAAAAAAAAGAAAAAAAGTTAAAAGTTCATAGAATAAAATATTTAAAGTTTTTTAAAATAATCATAAGTTAACATAGGCGATTTACCATTTATACTCGTTTATGGCCAAGACAAATGTTAAACTTGGCTTTAATTGTCGCGCTATGCATGTTAATGGTAAATTCTATGTTAACTAACATAACACTAAGCTGAGCGGAAAATCATAATTTATTGATTAAGCTGCAGCTCAAACATTCTCTTTCAGGTGAGCGGCTCTCTTGCAACATGACGCTGAAAGTACTTTCATCGTGGGAGCAGAGCAACTAACAGTGAGTTGAAATGAGTTTGTGTGTATTTGGTTATTTGCCCTCTGGTATAATTTTTTTGCATAAAATATTAACAGCAACAAATGTTGCTGAATAAATGCATACGTTTTTCTTTTACTCTCTGATAGCAATAAGCTTTGCTATAGAAAAAGTTCTTACTATGCTCAGCGGCATTATTTTTTTTTCTTCACTTTGTCAAATTTAATCTCGCGATTAGTCTCTCTTAAAAATAAAGAATTGCACTTTATGCTGAACTGGGTTATACATAGACAAAAATATGTATCAACGATCAGCTGTTCAACAAAGTTTATTGAACTTCGTGTTAATATTTTTTTCTCTTCTTCAACATAATGTATTTTAATACTTCGAGCTTAAAGTAAAAATTTTTTTTTGAATTTTGTTTCTTAACTTTCTGTTAATAACTTTGTATATAAAACAAAAACCGATTCTTTCGAAACATATAAATATTTGTTTGCATCTATATATTTTTGTACCAAATATTTTCCATTATGCTCATTATCTAAATTATTATTGTACTATGCTATCTATATTATTTTCCTAAAATAAATTTACCATGGATTTCTAAACATTATTTTTGATTTCTAGCAGAAAGTGGTTGGTTGGTAAGAAAAGTAGGGATCCTAATAGGAATATTTGATTTGGTTCGATCTGGCATGGAAGCTGATCATTAGGATCATGGTTGGGTGGGCAACGGTTGCATTAACACCATCGTGCAACATGCAACTTCCTGTGCTTGCGTTTTGTGTTTCAGCTAGTGCTAGCTACTTCCGGTTCAATATGTCTGTCCGTAATTTACTTCCGTTCTGTTATATTTTCTCGCTCTCTTTCTGTTGATTAACATAGAGTTGATTAATTGCGCACGCAACTTTTTTTATTTTTTTATTTTGAAATAATATTGCAGCAACGTGAAGCATTCGTTGATTGGATGCAAGACTCCACCCCTCAAGCCGACGATCCCTGGCCGGATATAATGCGTGCATCCGCTTCCCTTCATCGAATTCCAACTTTTTCTAAATTAACCATAAAATCTTAGAACGTTGTATGCTACAGTTAAATAATATTATTTTAATAATAAAAATAAATGGCGCCCAACGTGGGGCCGACACATTTCAAAACATTCGAGATAGTCAGAATAACTTCTTTGATTTTATCAATTTACTTGTAGTAAACTATTTTTACATTAATGAATTTCGTGTCGGTTTCCCAATCTTTAAATTATGGCTTGTTCATCTCTTAGTTTTTCAACTTTGTTTAAATTTCACAATTTATATTGGATGATTCAACTATGCTTTGGAATTGCATATGCTTTAAAAATTGTAGTATATAACCACTATAGTAAAGATCATTCATTATCTTTTCATCACTAGTAAATATTTATAATATTTGAAATTATGCATTGGAATTGTATATACTTTTAATCTTCTAGGTATATAACCGGTATAATTTCATAAAACTGACAAAACATTTATATTTCATTTCAATTTTCGTTTTTAATTCATTTATGTCTTAATATTTACGTTTTAAGACACTATTTAAATCGCGTTTAATCGAATTTTAAAGACATCGTTGTCTGATTTCAACACTTTCTTTAAGTATTTTATTTTTTTATTTTTTTATTTTACACGAGTTTAAATATACTGTGCGTTGTGTGACGACAACAAAATTTTTTTATAATTTCTGTTTTAATTCTTTCCCTTGGTTAACTTAACTGAACATGTCTATTAGACATAGCACTGAGGACTTAAGTGTCACTGGAGCCAGTACTCATGTTTGTAATATTTGTAGCAAACAAATTTCTGTCTTAGGACACTTGATGAAGACTGCATGTAACCACAGCTTCCACAGAGCATGCATATCCAAACATCTAACTAATAACAGTTCATGTCCAGTGTGTGGCTCTAGATGCGTTTCACAAGCTGTGAACCCACAAACGCCATCTAAGTCTTCAGACCATGGCCCTAACACGAGATCGCAGAGTAGAAAGCTAACTACTGCTGAACCCAATCTAACTGAAACTGCTTTGTCTCAAACTGAGAATCTTTCTCAACAATCCCCAACGGAACAAAGAGATAATATTAGAAATTTAGTAACCGCGGTTGTTGGAGCACAGCAGTCCGAAATGCTTTCCACACTCAGTCAGCAACTGACAAAGTTAATTGAAACAAATATTGCAGAAGGTTTTCGACGCTTAAGCGTACACAATTTTAATACATCTAATATTCAAAACCCTGATGTCCGATCTGCACAACAACACCCTCCAATACAACAACTACCTAGAATAGAGCAGCAGTCTTTTGACCAACTTCTTGGTTTACCCCAACGGCCAAGCACTGCAAACAACGGCTCTGCACCACTAATTCAAAACTCTCCTGCTTCTAACGATGCACAAAGTACCTCTGATTTGTCCTTTAGACCTGATAAAGTAGGTCATATAATATATAACTGGAAAATTCGGTTTACCGGAGGACCAGGTGGGTTGTCAGTTGATAATTTTATTTATCGTGTCGAAGCTTTGACAATCCAGACCTTAGGTGGAAATTTCGAACTTATGTGTCGATATGCTAACTCTCTTTTTGACTCCAAGGCAAGTGACTGGTTTTGGAGATTTCATAAATCGAATCGTGATTTTCGCTGGAACGATCTCTGCATAGCTCTTAGACGTCAGTACAAAGATACGAGAACTGACATGGACTATAGAGAGATGTTGCGTGATCGCAAGCAAAAGCCTAACGAAAGTTTCGATGCATTTTATGAATCCATTGCCGATCTAACAGATAAGCTAGATCAACCATTATCTGAAAATAGCCTTGTGGAAATTCTTAAAAGAAATCTCTTGCCAGAAATTCAACACGAACTGTTAAATATTCAAATTTATTCTGTATCTCATTTACGCGAAATTTGTAGAAAAAGAGAATTTTTCTTACAAGATATTCAAAAATTTAATAGCGTTTCGAAATCAGTTCCTTCACGCAGACGTGTTGCTGAAATTGATGAAAATTTTTATGGTAGTAATGAAAACATTGACTCTGATTTAGAAGATTTTTCTGCTTTAACCTTAGATTGTTGGAATTGTGGTGTCACTGGTCATCCGTACCAAAATTGCTTAGCAGAGAGAAAAGTTTTTTGTTATGGTTGTGGTAGACCTAACGTGTATAAGCCTAATTGTAAACGTTGCATAGATAAAACGTCAAAAAACTTACTGTCGTGTGCACCGAGAAGTGCACACAAACCGATTCAAATGAAAACACAGAAAAATCAAGCGACCAGCACAGACTAACCATTCGTAGTTCTGCATCTCAAATAAATTTTAAAAATTTTAATAATATTAATTCTTCAAATTCTTATTCTTTTAAGCCTTTTCATGTTCGTCTAAACGAATACAATAATGCTCGAGTACGCATTTTTCAAGATTTTATCCCAACAAAAACACAAATTCGCTCCAGTAATCGAATCAAAAACTTTTGGCAGAAAATTAATTATAATCGTAAACGCTTGTTAAGTGCTATAATTGATAAGCCTAATGACATTCGACCTTACGCTGAGGTCAAACTCTTCGGAAAATCCGTTATTGGATTGTTAGACACGGGAGCATCAATCAGTTGCATTGGATCAGAACTAGCTCAGGAATTTCTTAAGAGTAACAATCACGTTTTTAAAAAATTTTCTTCAAAAGTCCGCACGGCAGATGGAAAAGTTCAGTCCGTTATTGGCGAAGTGAAAACTTCAATAACCTTTCGGGGTAGTTCAAAACCAATTTCAATTTTCATTATACCAAGCCTAGCACAAAATTTATATCTTGGCATTGATTTTTGGCAATCATTCAATCTTCTGCCTAAAGAACTTTCATATGAAATAAATTCTCTTAATATTCTTGATAAACCAGATCAACATTCTTTAACAGAAAATCAAGCAACACAGCTTGAAAGAGTTGTCAGTTTATTTCCATCTTTTGCTAAAGAAGGACTTGGTAGAACTAATGTCATATGTCACACAATCGATGTTGGTGATGCTAAGCCTATCAAACAACGTCACTTCCCCGTTTCTCCCGCCATAGAAAAATTAATATATAAAGAGGTTGATCGGATGCTAAATTTAGGAATTATTGAGGAATCTGACAGTGCTTGGTCCTCACCTATAGTTCTTGTTCGTAAGCCTGGAAAAGTTAGATTGTGCCTGGATAGCAGAAAAGTGAATGCTGTCACCATTAAGGATGCATACCCTTTACCAAATATAGATGGTATTTTAAGTCGTCTTCCAAAAGCAGAATTCATAACAAGTCTAGATTTGAAAGATGCTTTTTGGCAAATACCGCTAGATCCCAAATCTAGAGACAAAACTGCGTTCACGATTCCTGGTAGGCCTTTATATCAATATAAAGTAATGCCATTCGGTCTGTGCAATGCCCCGCAAACAATGTCACGACTCATGGATAAGGTGGTTCCTTGTCATTTACGCTCAGAAGTTTTTGTCTATCTCGACGATTTATTGGTTATTTCCGATAGTTTTTCCAAACATTTAGCAGTGCTACAGGAAGTCGCTAGACATCTCAAGTCAGCAGGGTTGACCATCAATGTACAGAAAAGCAAATTTTGTCTTAAAGAAGTCCGGTATTTAGGCCATATAGTTGGGAATGGGATTATTCGTACCGATCCGGAAAAAGTATCCGCCATAACCGATTTTCCGACTCCGCGATCAGTTAAGCAAGTCAGACGAATTCTGGGAATGTCTGGTTGGTACCGGAAGTTCATTCGTAACTATGCTTCGATTACCGCTCCGATCACGGATTTGTTGAAAAATAAAAAGAAATTCACTTGGACCAACGAAGCTGAAAATGCATTCGTTGAGTTAAAATCAGTTTTGAGCAGCGCTCCTGTGCTGCATAGTCCTAATTTTACAGAACCTTTTTACATACACTGTGATGCGAGTAGGACGGGTGTTGGTGGTGTTCTAGTTCAAATTAATAAAGAGGGTGATGAATACCCCATTGCTTTTATGTCAAAAAAATTGAACAACGCTCAACGCAATTACTCCGTCACTGAGCAAGAATGTTTAGCTGCAGTACTCAGTGTCAAAAAGTTTCGTCCGTATGTGGAAGGCCAGGAATTCACTATTATTACAGATCATGCCTCTCTGAAATGGCTAATGTCTCAGACTGATTTGAGTTCTCGTTTAGCTCGTTGGGCTTTGAAACTCCAAGGATATTGTTTTGGTATTCAACACAGGCGTGGTAATCAAAACGTAGTTCCTGATGCGCTCTCTAGAGTCAATACCGACGATCTGTCCGCTTTAGAAAACGACAGTGGGGTTTTCGTTAATCTTAACTCAACACACTTTCAATGTGACGAATATACGGACCTGATCAAAAGGATAAAAGAGAATGAGTCTCAGTTTCCAGACTTGAGGGTGGTTGACAATTTTTTGTACCGAAGGATGGAACATGTCACTGGTGAGCAATTACACGACGATCTCTGTTGGAAATTTTGGATCCCAAAAAGTCTAGTTTCTGATGTGATGACAAAAGCACATGATGACAAGTTGGCTGCACATAATGGCATCAATAAAACTCTCGAAAGAATACGACGATATTATTTTTGGCCGGGTATGGTAACTGATGTAAAGTCTTATATAAATTCTTGTGAAGTTTGCAAGTGTACAAAACATCCCAATCATGTACTTCGTCCACCAATGGGTAGAACCATCATAACTCACAGATTCTTTCAAAGACTTTATGTAGATTTTCTGGGGCCGTATCCTCGCTCTAGCTCAGGCAATATTGGTATTTTTATAGTACTTGATCATTTCTCCAAATTTCCTTTTTTAAAACCAGTTAAAAAGTTTACTGCAGATGTCATAGTCAAATATTTAGAAAATGACCTTTTTCACACATTTGGTGTGCCCGAAAGTATTGTATCCGATAATGGTACGCAGTTTAAGTCTAATATTTTCAATAGTCTGTTACAAAAATACGGTGTGAGCCACCTTTATACAGCATTCCACTCTCCTCAAGCCAATGCCTCTGAACGCGTTAACCGTTCCGTTATTGCGGCTATTAAAGCATACGTAAAACCTAGCCAGAAAAATTGGGATGAATTTTTAAGCAACATCTGCTGTGCTCTGCGCTCAGCATCTCATTCTGCAATCGGTACGTCGCCATACTTCATGGCTTTTGGTCAACATATGGTGACGAATGGCTCTACATACGCTTTGTTGAGAAAATTGGAATTGCTTGAAGATCGAACAATAAACTTTAACAGAGAGGATACCATGGAAATTGTACGAAACAACGCTGAAAATGTTATGAGAAAACAACAGCAACGCAATGAAAAATCTTATAATTTAAGGTCAAGAATAGTGTCTTATGAAGAGGGTCAAGAGGTATTTAGGCGAAATTTTAAACAAAGTAATTTTGAACAAGGCTATAACGCTAAACTGGGAAAAACATTTCTTAAAGCTAGAGTTCGGAAAAAATTAGGTAACTGCTACTATGAGTTAGAAGATCTGCAAGGACAATTTTTGGGTACGTATCACGCTAAAGATATTCGCCAATAATCTTTATGTCTTGGCTACTATCGCTCCAAGTGGTATCAGCTTTCGGCGAATTTTCAATCCTCCCAAAGTCTGATTTTGGTTGGGGGGAAAATGTAGGGTACTTAGAGCTTTAGAAGACAGAAAAATATTTGTTTTAAATTTACTGTTGTGTAACTTTGCCTTGATACAATTACTCAATTACCGCCATCTATTTGTCAAATTATATTGACAATATTGTGATAAACTAAGCCACTGTATCGGAAGTTATTTTGTTCTACTTTTTTAGTTACACATTTTCTTTCTCTAATCACCGGAAATTGTACTCTTTTGTGGATTACACAGCCTTGCTTTAATCCACTAGCCAATGCTTCGATCTTTTTTCGATCCAGCAGCCAGCGTATAAAGTTGTTCCAGTGGCAAGAATTGCAGTTTAAATGTTTTATTATATTTGCAATAAATTGCTTTAAGTGATATAATAAATACTTAAAGTTAATCATTAAAATTAATTAAATCTATTGAAATCATAAAAAAAAATTAAAGTATGTTGCAATAATCCTTTTACGATTGAAACTGAAACACCTTTCCTTTGCATCGGAATTAAATTATTCCTCGTGGCGCCAATTCCTACAAGATTGGCGCTTAGTTTGGAGCACAAAAAAACGTGAAGTTCTCTATATCATCCTAAGCGCAGACTATTGGCGACGTCGAAACTCAAAAGCTCAGTCTCAGTGATTAGCATAGCGCAGCAGAATTTTGGCAGTCAAAACCCAACACTCGGCGCATAGTGATCATGTGCATTTTTGTGTCTAATTAAATCTAAAGAAAGAAGAGTTAAATGGTGCATTAAAACTATGTTTTAAATTTAATTAGTAAGATTTAAATCTAATTGATTCAATTCGGTTATCTTAATTATCGGTAAACTAAAATAAGTGTATTTCTTTGAATTGGGAAAAAAAAAAAAACTAGTTAAAACAAAAAAAAAAAAAAAAAAGAAAAAAAAAAACATGTAAAAGAAGAAAAAAAAATGTAGTGACACGCGGAGACATAAACGTGCAAAGCTTAGTGTATACAAAAAGCGTATACACAAAAATACAGTTAATTGTTTTTGCTTGCTAAATCGAAAGAGAAAAAAATGAAGAGTCCAAAATAAATGATCGGTAGCAAAAATGAAAAAAAATATCGGTTTGTTTGTTTAGTATTTTAAAGTAATTTTGCGTGGTGAAAAAAAAAAAGAAACGCGAAAGCATTTCCAAAAATTGGACAAATGCATTAAATTGGTTAAAGTAAAAAAAAGAAAAAAAAGAAAAAAAGTTAAAAGTTCATAGAATAAAATATTTAAAGTTTTTTAAAATAATCATAAGTTAACATAGGCGATTTACCATTTATACTCGTTTATGGCCAAGACAAATGTTAAACTTGGCTTTAATTGTCGCGCTATGCATGTTAATGGTAAATTCTATGTTAACTAACATAACACTAAGCTGAGCGGAAAATCATAATTTATTGATTAAGCTGCAGCTCAAACATTCTCTTTCAGGTGAGCGGCTCTCTTGCAACATGACGCTGAAAGTACTTTCATCGTGGGAGCAGAGCAACTAACAGTGAGTTGAAATGAGTTTGTGTGTATTTGGTTATTTGCCCTCTGGTATAATTTTTTTGCATAAAATATTAACAGCAACAAATGTTGCTGAATAAATGCATACGTTTTTCTTTTACTCTCTGATAGCAATAAGCTTTGCTATAGAAAAAGTTCTTACTATGCTCAGCGGCATTATTTTTTTTTCTTCACTTTGTCAAATTTAATCTCGCGATTAGTCTCTCTTAAAAATAAAGAATTGCACTTTATGCTGAACTGGGTTATACATAGACAAAAATATGTATCAACGATCAGCTGTTCAACAAAGTTTATTGAACTTCGTGTTAATATTTTTTTCTCTTCTTCAACATAATGTATTTTAATACTTCGAGCTTAAAGTAAAAATTTTTTTTTGAATTTTGTTTCTTAACTTTCTGTTAATAACTTTGTATATAAAACAAAAACCGATTCTTTCGAAACATATAAATATTTGTTTGCATCTATATATTTTTGTACCAAATATTTTCCATTATGCTCATTATCTAAATTATTATTGTACTATGCTATCTATATTATTTTCCTAAAATAAATTTACCATGGATTTCTAAACATTATTTTTGATTTCTAGCAGAAAGTGGTTGGTTGGTAAGAAAAGTAGGGATCCTAATAGGAATATTTGATTTGGTTCGATCTGGCATGGAAGCTGATCATTAGGATCATGGTTGGGTGGGCAACGGTTGCATTAACACCATCGTGCAACATGCAACTTCCTGTGCTTGCGTTTTGTGTTTCAGCTAGTGCTAGCTACTTCCGGTTCAATATGTCTGTCCGTAATTTACTTCCGTTCTGTTATATTTTCTCGCTCTCTTTCTGTTGATTAACATAGAGTTGATTAATTGCGCACGCAACTTTTTTTATTTTTTTATTTTGAAATAATATTGCAGCAACGTGAAGCATTCGTTGATTGGATGCAAGACTCCACCCCTCAAGCCGACGATCCCTGGCCGGATATAATGCGTGCATCCGCTTCCCTTCATCGAATTCCAACTTTTTCTAAATTAACCATAAAATCTTAGAACGTTGTATGCTACAAATTATCAGCTTCATATTTAAAAACAAAAAAAAAAGTTAAAAAAGTTTAGATGCTAATAAATGATTTTTCATCAAAATATATTCCATATGTATTTTGGTTTGTAGCCACATTATTCAAAATGGTTTCACTCGTAAATATGTAGCTTCAAAATGACCTTTAAACGATTTCCGCAATGTTTCCCGCAAAATTTCTTTAATGTTTGATCTAAGTAATGAATCTGTTTTGTGATCAACACACGAACAACACACTCAGTGCAAAGGATACCAACAACACAAAGCAATGCTCAAAACAACAACACAAAGCTAAGCTAAAATCCACAAAAATCATGCCTAACAAATAAGATCGGAAAAAAGGTCAGATATCGCAAATTTATTTTATGTCAGCTACGAGGCGGACACACATCCATACATACAAATGAGAAATGATTTTTCATCAAAATTTATTCCATATGTATTTCGGTTTGTAACCACATTATTCAAAATGGTTTCACTAGTAAATATGTAGCTTCAAAATGACCTTTAAACGATTTCCGCAATGTTTCCCGCAAAATTTCTTTAATGTTTGATCTAAGTAATGAATCTGTTTTGTGATCAACACACGAACAACACACTCAGTGCAAAGGATACCAACAACACAAAGCAATGCTCAAAACAACAACACAAAGCTAAGCTAAAATCCACAAAAATCATGCCTAACAAATAAGATCGGAAAAAAGGTCAGATATCGCAAATTTATTTTATGTCAGCTACGAGGCGGACACACATCCATACATACAAATGAAAAACGGTAAAAGTAGTGGAAGTTTCATTCATGCATTCGTCTCAAGTTCTAGCTGCCACTCTCAAACAATTTTGATGCGCTCGTGGGAGAGTGAAAAAATGTCATTCACGGTGATGCTTTGGCTAGGTCTTAAACTCGGGCGCTTATAATTAACATTAACAGTGCTCTGTTAAGTTCATGAAACCTCTTTACAATATATGCTCTTTGACCAAAGAGTTTATATCGTTGGAAAGGTATTGAAACGTACAAAAAACCAAAATAAAGAAACTGAAAAAAATTATAACGTCTGTTGTTGGCATGGCATTAAACTTTGAAATTAGCAATTAAAATTAAATTAACAAATTAACAATTTACAGACATTTTTTAAAAGTTTTATATATGATCCTTAAAATAGAGGAGATAACTATTCCAATGTTACCTTAGTTAATAAAATGTGATTTAAATTGACTGAACTACGTTGTCTTAAAATAGGCCCTATTTTGGCATTCAAATGGCTGTGGCTCCGCAAAAAAAAAATTGTTTGAAACTTAAAACTCCGGAATTGGTTTTTTTAACAAAAAACCAACCTAAAAACAAATTTCGAGCCAAATCGCAGATGGTCATTGCGACTGATAGGTCACCTCATTCTGAAATGGGCGATATAGGAAATTTCATATAATTGCTAAATGTAAGTAAATATTTTTTTTATTAAATGTAAGTAAATATTATTTTTATTAAATTGCAATATTGTAAGTACCTACATAAAATCTTTAATACATTTATATCGATATGTTATATGCACATGTTTACTTATGAAAATAAATAAACATTTTTCAATTTAATATTATAATTTCTTTTGATCTGTTCTAGGGGTTATCTTGTGAAAAATTTAGTAATTACGGAATTTAAATTTAAGTTTATTTCCAAAACTTTATTTGCATTAAAATAGAAAATTAAACTTATTAGTAAAAAACTTAAATTATTGTAAACATTATTAATATAAAATATAAATTTAGATTTATGTACTTGTAATCATATTGGCCTCAATTGGCTTTGATTTTATATACATGAAATAAATAAATAATTGTTTATTAATGTATCATAATTAAGAAGATAATTTCGTATTTTGTTTTTGTTAATTTTATTTAAATAATGTTTTGTAATTTTTAAAATAATATAGGATATTTTATAAGAATACCAACATTTGAGGTGCATATTTCTTTTTTGTTAAAGTTGTTTTCTTTTCGAACTTGAACAAGTATGTCCAAAAATTATCAGATGCATATTTTAAAAAATAAAAATAGAAAAATTAAAAAAGTTTAGATGCTAATAAATGATTTTTCATCAAAATATATTCCATACGTATTTCGGTTTGTTACCACATTATTCAAAATGATTTCACTCGTAAATATTTAGCTTAAAAATGACCTTTAAACGATTTCCGCAATGTTTCCCGCAAAATGTCTTTAATGTTTGATCTAACACGGCGGCCACACCTGCAAGTGCAAGTTCGAAAAACTATATACATTCAAATAATTTTACTAACACACTCGCAATTTCGCACTTGCAGCCGACTTGCAGCGCTACTATCAACGAATTTTCAGAGACAGTGGATTTTGACACTTGCTGCAAGTAAATGTCAAAAAAGGAGACAAGAGTGCTGTTTTTGTTAATCTTTTGGAGATTTTACTCAGATTTTTCACAATTTAATACAACAAGCACACTGGTAACTTGTTTTCTTCATTTTTTTCATTTTGTAGCTTTTCCAGCTCTCGCAATACTACAATTGTAGCGAGAACCTTTGCGTTCGCTGACATTTTGTAAATGAACTTGCACTTGCACATGTGGTCGCTAAACCAACTTGCAGCAATTTTCGAATTTTTTCGAAGTTAATATGTATTCTCTACTTGCAAGTGATTACTTGCACGTGTGGCCGCAGCGTAAGTAATGAATCTGTTTTGTGATCAACACACGAACAACACACTCAGTGCAAAGGATACCAACAACACAAAGCAATGCTCAAAACAACAACACAAAGCTAAGCTAAAATCAACAAAAATCATGCCTAACAAATAAGATCGGAAAAAAGGTCAGATATCGCAAATTTATTTTATGTCAGCTACGATGCGGACACACATCCATACATACAAATGAAAAACGGTAAAAGTAGTGGAAGTTTCATTCATGCATTCGTCTCAAGTTCTAGCTGCCACTCTCAAACAATTTTGATGCGCTCGTGGGAGAGTGAAAAAATGTCATTCACGGTGATGCTTTGGCTAGGTCTTAAACTCGGGCGCTTATAATTAACATTAACAGTGCTCTGTTAAGTTCATGAAACCTCTTTACAATATATGCTCTTTGCCTGGGTCTCCAAAGCAAAGAGCATATATTGTAAAGAGGTTTCATGAACTTAACAGAGCACTGTTAATGTTAATTATAAGCGCCCGAGTTTAAGACCTATCGAAAGCATCACCGTGAATGACATTTTTTCACTCTCCCATGAGCGCATCAAAATTGTTTGAGAGTGGCAGCTAGATCTTGAGACGAATGCATGAATGAAACTTCCACTATTTTTACCGTTTTTCATTTGTATGTATGGATGTGTGTCCGCCTCGTAGCTGACATAAAATAAATTTGCGATATCTGACCTTTTTTCCGATCTTATTTGTTAGGCATGATTTTTGTTGATTTTAGCTTAGCTTTGTGTTGTTGTTTTGAGCATTGCTTTGTGTTGTTGATATCCTTTGCACTGAGTGTGTTGTTCGTGTGTTGATCACAAAACAGATTCATTACTTAGATCAAACATTAAAGAAATTTTGCGGGAAACATTGCGGAAATCGTTTAAAGGTCATTTTGAAGCTACATATTTACGAGTGAAACCATTTTGAATAATGTGGTTACAAACCGAAATACATATAGAATATATTTTGATGAAAAATCATTTATTAGCATCTAAACTTCTTTATTTTTTTTTTTTTTATTTTTTAAAATATGCATCTGATAATTTTTGGACATACTAGTTCGAAAAGTTCGAAAAGAAAACAACTTTAACAAAAAAGAAATATGTACCTCAAATGCTGGTATTCTTATAAGCATATCCTATATTATTTTAAAAATTACAAAACATTATTTGAATAAAATTAACAAAAACATAATACGAAATTATCTTGTTAATTAAGATATATTAATAAATAATTATTTATCTATTTCATGTATATAAAATCAAAGCCAATTAAGGCCAATATGATTACAAGTACATAAATCTAAATTTATATTTTATATTAATAATATTTACAATAATTTAAGTTAAATCCCTAATTACTAAATTTTTCACAAGATAACACCTAGAACAGATCAAAAGAAATTATAATATTAAATTGAAAAATATTTATTTGCTTTCACAAATATCGATATTAATTTATTAAAGTTAGTATCTAGGTATGGACAAAATATAGTGCAATTTAATAAACAAAAAAGTTTTCATACTTCAATTATTATTTATTTAAATAAGTTTTTAAGTAACCACATGTTAATAAAATTAAGTTTCTTTGATAAATGATCCGTGAAAATTTTTTTGAAGATAAATATCTCTCGCAACATATAAAATTTCTTAAAAATAAATATGTAATGATAAAATAAGTTTATTAATAATCAATTAAGGAAAAAAAAATTATCAATTATTGCGTGTTTATTACCATTAATAATAATAGAAACTATAGATAAGAAACGTATACATAACCATTAATTAAAATTTAATCCATTTAAAATAAATAAAAAAATTCATAAAATTTCATCAGAATCCTCAATTTACAAATAATTTTTCGAAAAAGATGTCACGAATCAAAAGACGTGGATTATAAAATATTGCATAGCTTCCTCAAATACTTTAAAATCAGGCTGATTGTTTGAGACTGGCAACTATTATGACCACAAGTTATATATACTTGATCATCTCAATACAATTTTTTTTTCCTTACAGGTAAATTGAGGATTCGGATGAAATTTTATGAACTTTTTTATTTTTTATATTTTTTATTTATTATTATTATTATTTATTTATTAACTCATAATTCTTAACTATAAGCTAATAGAAAAAGCAATAGCAGCGTGGCTTTCAGCTTTATATTTTTTAAATGATCGATATTTGTGAAAGTAAATAAATATTTTTCAATTTAATATTGTAATTTCTTTTGATCTGTTCTAGGGGTTATCTTGTGAAAAATGAAGTAATAAGGGAATTTAAATTTAAGGTTATTTAATCGTGATCACAGGCAGCAGGACACTCAAACGGACATGGCGGAACAACACAAACGGAACAATCGACTCGGGTGGTGATGCTGATCAAGAATATATATACTTTTCTATATCTACCACGCCTCCTTATGGGCATTACAAACGGCCTGACAATATTAAAATTCCCCGTTTATGTTTTTTAAACGTGGGGGTATAAATATAAATTTTGGTTTACTTGTAAAGCTAACACTTGTAATCATATTGGCCTTGATTTTATATACATGAAATAAATTTGTATATTTCATATATCATATTTATAATAATATATCATAATTAACAAGATAATTTCGCATTATGTTTTTATTAATTTTATTCAAATAATATTTTGTAATTTTTAAAATAATATAGGATATGCTTATAAGAATACCAACATTTGAGGTGCATATTTCTCTTTTGTTAATATTTGTACATATTTGAACAAGTATGTCCAAAAATAATCAGATGCATATTTTAAAAAATAAAAAAAAAAAAAAATAAAGAAGTTTAGATGCTAATAAATGATTTTTCATCAAAATATATTCTATATGTATTTCGGTTTGTAACCACATTATTCAAAATGGTTTCACTCGTAAATATGTAGCTTCAAAATGACCTTTAAACGATTTCCGCAATGTTTCCCGCAAAATTTCTTTAATGTTTGATCTAAGTAATGAATCTGTTTTGTGATCAACACACGAACAACACACTCAGTGCAAAGGATATCAACAACACAAAGCAATGCTCAAAACAACAACACAAAGCTAAGCTAAAATCAACAAAAATCATGCCTAACAAATAAGATCGGAAAAAAGGTCAGATATCGCAAATTTATTTTATGTCAGCTACGAGGCGGACACACATCCATACATACAAATGAAAAACGGTAAAAATAGTGGAAGTTTCATTCATGCATTCGTCTCAAGATCTAGCTGCCACTCTCAAACAATTTTGATGCGCTCATGGGAGAGTGAAAAAATGTCATTCACGGTGATGCTTTCGATAGGTCTTAAACTCGGGCGCTTATAATTAACATTAACAGTGCTCTGTTAAGTTCATGAAACCTCTTTACAATATATGCTCTTTGTCCAAAGTTCGTTGACATAGCGGCCACGCACTTTAACCAACTACGCCACGGTCGCCATGTATCAATGTATCTTTTAATATATAACATAAATGTTTAATTTAAGGCTGCATCGATGGGACACGAATTGTTATTGAGCCTCCAAAGGAAAGAAAAGATGATTATATTGACCGCAAAGGAAATTTTAGCTTAAGCGTGCAAGGTATTTGCAATGAAAACAAAAAATTCATCAACGTATTCCTTGGCCATCCGGGCTCCTGCCATGATAGCTGGCTGTTACAAAACTCTGCTATCTTTAAGAAGTTAGGTTCAGCTTGTGGAGGTTTTTATAAAAACATTTAAATAACAAAATTTATTGTAAATATATTTCTTATCGTTGCAGATTATTACCTATTGGGTGATTCCGCATACCCTTGCTCAGCACATCTCATTACTCCATATAGAGATAATGGCCATTTGACACACGCCCAAAAAAGTTTTAACATAAAACTTAGCTCTGGCCGCGTAGCCATTGAGCACACGTTTGGTATTTTGAAGCAGAGATTTCGACAGTTATATCACTGCAAACTAAGAGGCATCAAGAAGTTGTGTCATTTTATCATGGCTTGCTGCGTTTTGCATAATATTGCAAACGAAGACGATCTCGACTTCGACACTGGAGACGCAGCAGAAGATTCAACTGATGCCGACATAGCAGAATCATCCTCAAGAACGAATGTCGTAAGGGACTCAATTTTAGAGCAAATGAATATTTAAAGTGCTAAAATTTTTAATGAAACCATTTTTAATCAAATTTAAATACAAATTTTTGTTGGAGTTAATTCATTTTTTTTTCTTTATTTTTGCTTTAAAAGCTATTAATTTTTTTTTTTTTTATAAATATAAAAATAAATAAAATATTTTAATATAATTCAGTCTTCATGCACAGGTTTAAATTCATTTAACATTATTTAAGTAACTATAAATTATTTTGTAATTTTCTCTACCACTTTTTCTAAAAAATCAAGCATTTTCTTTCCCATTTCTTCCTTTCGCTTTTCACGCTCTTTTCTTTCCTCTTCTCTACTTTCTTCTCTTCTCTCTAAAATTTCTATTAATTTTTGATGACGCTCCTCTTTTCTTTTTGAAATTTCATCCAATTTCTTTAAGAGTTTACCCCTTTCCGTAATTTTTGGTGCATTTGCGCTGGTTGATGCCCCGTCAACTGAAAGTATAATGTTGAAAATTTTGGTTTTTTTCGACGTATTAGTGTATGTTTTAAAAATAAACGTACAAAGTGTATCTTGACTGGATTCAGCCTCTTCATTCGACTCAACCTGAGAAGACGGCTTCGAAGGAGATGGGTTTTCACTCTCTATTGTATAGTCAGGATTAATTCCTTTCTTTACACGAAAAACTTCATCAAGTTGACTGAAGAAAAAAAAAATAAACATATATATAAATTTGAAAAAAGTTGGAACCGCACTACTTTCTGCAAGGCCAGGTTCCACAATTGGAGTAAAAAGAATTTCATCGAAGTGACCTTGTGTCTCCATAAAATGTTTCGAATAATTTTCCACAAGCTCCGGATCTAAGAAATATTCAATTAAAATAAAACATTTTGCAAAAAAATTTTAAACAAAGATCAAGCGCTTGCAACCTTTATTTTTGATTTGATTCTTTGTTTACTTACCATTTCGAATCTTTCCATAAGTTCCTGGAGAACAATTGATTTGAAGTTGTTTTTTCCCTTCCATTTTTAAGTTTTTATTATTGGCGTGAATAAATTTGGCGCTGTTTACGTTTTATGGGCAATCAGCTGTTTTTGTGCTCGAAACTAGCTAGTAAACCTCTGCACAAATGCACTCGTTTTTTCCACAACAGTAGATCCAACAGTGCAGAGTTCAGAGCTTGACAGAACTCTGTTAGTCAAGCAGAGCTTATCCAAGTCATTTAATAACAACAAACAAGCACTGCAGAGCACTCGTCGACTTCAAAGAGAACTATGTTCGCCGTTTGCTTTAACAGAGCACGATGTTGTTTGTTTAATAAAAACAGAACAATTTATAACAGCGAAAAATGCACCAATCACACCTAACACAGCAGAACCTTGGCGAAGTAATCATTTTTGTTTCGTAGTGAGTGATGGTTTTTTAACAATTCTTTTAATTTTTATTTTTTTTGGAGAAAATTTTTTAAATAATTGCTAAAAATAATGGATGTAAATGACGTAAGTTATTAAAATTTTAATTTTATTATAATATTTAATAATTAATATTATATATTTATTATAATGAATGTTTACTATAATTGCTTTGTGTTTATTTTTTGTTCAATCATTAATTTATATATGTAATTTTTGTGTAATTTTTTTTTTTTAAGTTGTAAAGTTTGTTTGTTAGTTTTTGTTGTTAGTTAATGTTGTTGCTTGTTTTCTTTTTCATTCCTTTTTGCGCGTCATTTGTTTATTAATATATATATATATTAAGCACAGTTAACGTCTGCATTATTGCTACTTTTTTCAATTCTTTGCTTAGCAGTAACCCTTTAAGCGGCAGAACCTTGGCGAAGTAATAATTTTTATTTCGTAGTGAGTAGTGCATTTTTTTTAACAATTTTATTAATTTTTTTTTCTTCAAGCGTTCTGCTGTTGTTTACATAACTTTCCAGTCAGTGCAGACTTCTTTTCCGAATCGTGCCTAACATTGTTTTGGTTTTTGTTTGTTCTTGTTCTGTTCAAGCGACGAGTGCTCTCTGTAGTGTTAGGCTTGATTTCATTGATGAGAGCAAAACATAGCAAAAGCTTGCACCACAAACGAATGCTTTGAAATGCATTTCAAGCGCACTCGTGCAGAGGTCTACTAGCTAGAAGCTGTTTCCGTACTTTTGACACTACTCTCAAATTTCATTTTACTCTCTCAGCTCGAACTTTACTCGACTTTTACTCGACATTGTGTACGGAAACACACCTAATGTGTGTAGATTTATGTAAACAGGGATTAGAGCAAGGATTAGTAAAGAAACAGGGATTAGTCAGTTTACGCGTGAACAACGTTGGGAAATATTTAAAACTTATTTCCAAAGTGAGTGCTGTGTAGTCCAAACAGTGTGTTGTTTGAAAAAAAGATGATTTGGGTGAAAAGTCATCTTTTCTGACGAGGCGCATTTTCATCTCGGTGGCTACGTTAATAAACAAAATTACCGCATTTGGCGCTCGGAAAACCCGCACGTTATTGTCGAAAAGCCGCTGCATCCACAGAAAGTGACAGTTTGGTGCGAAATGTGGACTGGTGGCATCATTGGACCATTTTTCTTCGAAAATGGTGGGCGTTACAGGGCCATGTTTTACTGAAATTGGAGACATGAATTTGGACGACCTCTGGTTCATGCAGGATAGCGCGCCATGCCACATTTGATCTTTTGCGCACCAAATTCCCAAATCGTATCAGCCGTCTTGGCGATGTTATACCCCTTTAGACATTTTTTGTGGGGAACATGAAATACATGAAAAAGTTTAATTTTGTAAATTTTAATGCATTTAAAAAAAAAATGTTTATGGCCCACCCTGTACTTATTCACATGGGCTTAATCTTATTGTACTCATAGGCTGTGTGCTATTCGGGAACTTTTCACTCGTGGTTGGAAAGAATTTACTGAGTTGAATACAATTTCTGTCTGTTGAAATAAAATTTTAATTATGCTGTGCCATAAGGACGATGAAACTTTGACAACTAGAAATTTTGACGTTTTAGATTTCGATAGTGTATTAGCGCAAGAATTTAATTCAATTTGCCAAAATGTTAATATATACTGAAAGTAAACAGTTTTTTATGCAAGTATTTTCCACTTCTGGTTGCTGTCGGAAGTACAAAATTTTGAACTTCTTTACAACTCACTTCTTTACAACTCACAAGTGTTTTCAAAAAATTCTTTTGCTGAATGTCAAAATTTATACTAGCCCCTTGGGCTGCATGAATTTTTGACAATCATATTCACCTCACAAGTGTCAAATATTCCTTCCGAATAGCACACGGCCGTTTTAAAGATTTGTATCCAATTATTGATCGAAGAGTCAGAATTAGTTTTGTTTAAGCCATATACGTTCGATTTCCATTTGGCGTATCGTATTTAAACACATTTTAATATAAAATTACCAAATTGTTTATACATAAGTCTCATTTTAATTTTAGCCGATAAATTCTAAACGAAAGTCAAAACCAATAACAAGGCTTCGCAAATCTAAAATCAAAAAATCAAAATTTTTTTACACATAAAAGAAAAAAAAACAAAAATTATAAGGAAAATATTTATTGGCTGTCGTTTGACGTGATGGAATGGACCATATATTCTATAAGACTTTAAATTTCCGGTTCTATAGTTTTAATAAAAGTTAAGCAAACTTATTTAAAATTAATACCATTGCTGGTGTGTGGTGTTAAACGGTTTAATGTGCCACTCGGTTCCACTCCACAACTTTGTGAACAACGCTGCTGTTTTGTTCATATTTTATGACTGTGTCAACGTTAAGGAAACTTTTCCAACGAACATTATAATTAAACAGTCTGAAGGGTGTTTTTTATGCCGTTTCTGGCGTCGTTGTTTTTGTCATTGGTTTTGAAAGACAAGCCAGACTAAACAGAAAAAAAAACAAAAACAAGTTTTAAAGTATATGGTAAAATCCGTATAATGAAAGTTAATAACAGTCTTAAGAAGATCGTTATGTTGTTTATTTATGACTAACTTTTATTTAATTGGTACAGATCTAAGGCAACTTTTTCGACTTCTAATAGAAACCTTTTTTCTTTTTTAATGTTATTTTGACAAAATAACAAAACATTGGCTGTTCAATTCTAAATTGATGCAAATTTTAAAAATTTAAGGATTATTCTTAGTTAAACATAAATAACTCAACAAAAATTTGATTGGTTGGGCTTAAATTTGCTTTGAAAATTGCTTAACTTCGTTGCAAATAATGGAATAGTCTTTATTTATGTTTATGTGTTATATGTTACGCAAGCCTACAAGGATCTCTGAGCTCACCGTCGTCGCTGTCTCAATCTAAAGCAGTGTCGGCCAAAAAATACATACACAGTTCTTTCAGTTTTGTAGTCGTGTGCGCCCAAGTGAGAGCAAAGAATCTCTCTTTGGCTTACACTGTGAAAATTTTACTTCGCAAGAGGCTTAAAGAAATTTTTTATATCAAAGTGAATTGAAATTAATGAAATTTCTTACTAGGTAAATAATGTGGAACATTATTTATTGTTTAGGGTTCGCGTTATTAATAATAATTAATAGTAACATTAATATTAATATTTTATTAATAATATCAATATGCATATATATATTATTAATATCAATATTACATATATATTTGGAAAGTAATTTTTTACTAATAACATTTTACCGACTCCTAATAGTACTAATATTATTTATATTTCATTTTACTTCAAAATAAAAAAAACACTGGTAGCGCACCCTACTTTCAACTGAAAAATTAAGTTTTCGCTTCCCCAAAACAATTTTTAAAGAAAAATATGCTAATTTCCACATTTGGTTGAACATTTTTTTTTACGTGTAAGCATTTGAAATTACGCAATAAATTGCGCGCATAAGTTTCATAGAAGCATGGTGTTAACTAGCCAAAAGCGAAACATCGACTGAGCGCTCTTGCTACGAATACTCGGCATTGTCGGTGTAAAAGCACGACAGCCAGTTTTATGTCGGTGTAAAAAACCGAAGTTTCACGAAGCACGCGTGCATAGGCGTCGGCCGACACTGATCTAAAGGAAAAAAATAACGAAAGTTAACCAATGTATTTATCTGATAATACTAAGTTTTTATTAAAAAAAAAAATAAATAACTGGCCATTTCAGCCCTTGAAAGGACTTTGACCTAGCTTCTTAAGATCAATTGTGTTGTGCGTGTTATTAAGTTTGTACACAATTGACCGAGAAATGGACCTACAGGCTAACGCCGACTCTGAACGGCGATGAACGAAATGTTCTTATTCTCAAGAAGCTTTACATGGCATTTTGATTACTCTCTGAGGTTTGCCATTGTCTGCAGAGAGGTGGCGGCCGTACAGAAAAATTATTTTAATTCAAATAATTTTCTGTCGCTGCTGGGGTTCGAACCTGGGTCTCCAAGTTCGTTGACATAGCGGCCACGCACTTTAACCAACTACGCCACGGACGCCACTAAGTTTTTATTAAGTTGATTTATATAAGTTTGTTTTACTTATAGAATGCACAAAATTTCAATGGCAATTTTTTTTTTTTTTTATTTTTCGATGCGGTACGTGTCTATTTTGTTTTTGTGACCTCTTATTAATGAACTCACGAGAGACTAACAGCTCTATTCTGCTTGTTAACATAACAAGGAATTGTAAAGAAGCTCTTGTTAATGTTCTTGTTATGTAAAGTAAATTTTCGTATTCTGGCAAATCATTAACAATTTCAAAGCTCTCAAAAGCTATTAAAGTTCACCACGCATGGTGAAAATGTAAATGCCTTAGAAATAAAGCGTCAGCTGTTTTTATATTGCTCATTTCTTGTTTTTCTACAAGTATGATGGAAAATGTTAAGAAATAAATAATTTAATAATTGCTTTCAATTGATTTAAGTATCAAAATGAATTTTTTTAATTGCCAAGCAATTTTCGAGCGTTTTGCAGTCTTTCAAATTTATTTTTTCTTTGATCTTCTTCAGTATCAATGCTAAAAAGAAGTAAGAAGTAAGAATTCATCCATTTTATATTATTTCATTTTATTTACACAGCATTTGTTTGGCTTTATACTGAACTATCTTTTGTTGTTAAGTTGTTTTCTGTCATTAACAAAATAGTAAAGAAAGGAGCTTTCAAATTATCACCAGAATACGAAACCTTAACAATTTGTTAATATTAACTATTTTGTTAATGTGGTGAGCTTAGTTAAGCTGCCAGAATAGGGCTGTAAGTGCAATGATTTTTTGCACCCGCTCTCAAATTACGAACAATCGCTCATAAGAAATAAGTTTACATAAAATATATCGTGAACGTTCAATATCTAAAGTATTTATCATAATAAAATACAATCGCAAAATGAGTTATCGCGAGAAGATTGTATTTTTAATCGTTCGTGAGTGACTTTTTCAAAGTTCATGAGTAAATCGCAGAGGGAAGAAATCTTTAAATTCATTCTCTTGTGAAACGCATGAAAGCAGATAGACGCAATCGATTACTTAAATTGTTTTGTTGTGCATTCGCTTGGTTAATTTGAAAAATGAACAGAGTATCAAATATATTAATAGGCCAAAATTATTACCATCAAAAAACAAAAAATATATATATATAACTACGCTATTATTGTTAACGCTATTAGGGTACTGAACTCATTACCGAGTCACTTAAAATCTATGAAGACAAAGGCAAACTTCAAGCATACCATTTAGGAGCATTTTTCGTTACAAAACATTTAAAACATAAACAGCTTTCAAACTCTTTTCTTTTATATTACCTGTTTGGGAACCACTGACTTTGCATTTCTCTCACTTATATACTTATATCAACTTTAATTACTCTTAAAGTAACTGTTCATTACTTGTTTCTATTCATCATTATATTTACATTGCTACTTTTATTGTTATATTCCTCTCACATTTTTTAATCTCACTCACTTCTTGCATTTTTTGATGCAAGCTAAGTTGCAGTGTAGAGAAAACTAATCAGAGCAGTTTGACACAGTGAAGTTCACACACATAATTTTGCACAGAAAGCATATTTTAAGCAATAAGGCACAATTATTACAACAATTAAAATAAGTTGAATTGTTTAACTAATTAATTTTGGAACATTACAGTCCGTTCCATTACATTAAATTTTTTTTCCTCTTTCTCTATTGTATGTTAATCTCTAGTGTTAATCTTTTAAAAAAAATTTTTTTTAATTATAAAACATGTTGCAATATGTTGTAAAATGTATAACTTGTTGTTTCTACTTTGTACTGAGGGTGATTTTTTTGCTATTTGTTTTTTCAGTGTACATTTTTGACACCTCACGCGTGATTCGTAACATGTGGCGAAGCCAGAAATGCTCAGTAGGGTTTGCCATTTCACCATTAATAGGCTCACAAACGAACAGCGCTTGCAAATCATTGAATTTTATTTATCAAAATTCGTGATCTGTGAGAAGTGTTTTTCGTAAACTACGCCCATTTTAAGGTCTTCATAATCGACCGGCCGAACAGACTACTTGTGGTATTGATTCGACATCAATCCATCTACCCATATACGGAGAGTGCGTACCGAGGAGAATATTGCTGCTGTATCGGACAGTGTCAATGAAGATCGCGATATGTCAATTCGTCGCCGTTCTCCACAATTGGGCTTGTGTTATTCAACCACCTGGAACATTTTACGTAAGGACATTGGTATAAAATCATACAAAATACAGGCGGTGCAAGACTTGAAGCCGGGTGACTAACCACAACGTCATTTGTTTGGTGAATGGGTCTAAGAAAAGTTGGATGAAGATCCACTTTTTTATCGAAAAATTGTTTTCAGTGAAGAAGCTCATTTTTGGCTCAATGAGTACGTCAGCAAACAGAGTTGTCGAATTTGGTCTAAAAAGCAGCCAGAGGCAGTTCAAAAGTTGTCAATGCGTCCTGAAAAATTCACTGTTTGGTTCGGTTTGTGAGCCGGCGGCATCAATGGACCGTCCTTTTTTAAAAAGAATGAAAATCGCAACGTTACAGTCAATGGAGCAAGGTACCGAGCGACGATGGCCGACTTTTTTTTTTTACAACAATGGAAGAATTGGACTTGGTTGACATGTGATTTCAACAAGAGGGCGCCAGATGCTACACGGCACGCGATGCCATGGAGCTATTGAGAGGCGAGTTTGGTGAGCAATTAATCTCACGACAAGCCAGCCACCATTGCAGCCCTGAAAGACAACATTACAGATGCCATTGGTGAGGTACCGGCCGAAATGTTGGAAAAAGTATGCCACAATTGGAGCTTACGGATGAACCACCACAGGCGTAGACGCTGGCAACATTTACATGAAAAATCTTTAAAACGTAAATGTCAGACATTGATGTATCACTTCAAATTAATATTTCATTCATTATTGCAAATTTTATGTTTTTTTTTTTTTTTCAATTTCCAAAAACCAAACCCATTATTAGATAAAATAAAATAAATGAATTCGTTTCTTTAAAAAATTAGTTCAATAAGGGATATACATGGCTGACTAATAGGTGGATCTCGCATCTTTTTTTCAGTTGTTGCATACATATGCTATATTAATTTCACACCACAATGTTCTAAATTTGAATTCTAATGGCTTAAACTGCAATAATATTCACATTTCAATTCTGCCAAATATATTCGCCATCACACTGCCATGTGATAATCATTAATTTTTAATATACATTAGTTACACATAAAATTCTTTTTTAATGTGGGTGTATCTGAAGTTTTTATTTTGAACAGAAAATATTTTAAAATCTGCGTAAATTTCGCCAGAATTATTCTATCTATCCTTTGCATTGCAAATTAGGTTTATAAAGGAAACACAAAAAGGAGAGCAAAATTAAGTAGACTTGCCTTTTGAAAAAAAAAACGAAGTTAATCCAATGATTTTTTATTTATTATCTGCATCATTGACTGGTTGATTTGCCACCAAGAACAAAGAGGAAACGAGCTAAATTTAAATTTTCAGGAACAAAAAAGAGTTGATAGAAAATTTGTCTCGTTATTCTTTATTTAAAAATTCCCAACGAATGCTCGCCTCATCCCGCTCTGCCAAATCAACCAGTTTTGTGAGCTGGAAAGGTGAATTTTTATTTTCAATCTTCTTCGACTCTTAACAACTCCCAAACGTGCCCATCAGCGTATATCTTTTTTTCTTGTCTATTTTTTGCGTTTACCAATTCTTCATTCAACTCTGTATTGTATCCGACAAAAGCAGTGAACCTTATAATTTTTTTGTTTTTATTTTCTAGTCCTTGTCGTGGGTGGTACTCCTTTTGCTGCCAGTTTTTCTTTTGAAAATGTTACTTTGGTTTGAGTTTTCGATGGTGTTAGTTGAACTCAGGCTTTTCACACATACAAGCAGAGTGTATAAATCACTGACAAATTGCTTGGAATAAAGTTTTGCGCATACACATGAATGAGTATCTCAGCGATATGAGTTGGTTTATGAGATTTTTTCTCACAAACGCAGCTTTTGTTTAATTTGTTCGCGTCGTTTGTTTGTTGCTTTGTGAATTTGTTTACGCAAATTATAACCCCATCGTAAGTTTAAACAATGAAAAAACAACAACAAGTATCGCATGAATGAATTTGGCAGATGATGGGTAATATAAGGCTTTCATGTATTAGCAAATCACAGCATGGATGCGATAACATGTACTGTACTTTTATATTGGATTCACTTTCTGTACCATAAAACTAGATTATATTAAATTCTTCCTCAGTCGCACCAAAGAATGAGATACACAAAATAATCGTCTAGTTTGCAGCACCACCATATCTGGCATTCAATACGAGTATTTGTCAATAAGATTGTTTTTATGTTAATGCTTAAGTCACTAAGGCTTTTGTAAGTTTAATAAAAAAGAAATGCGGTTCATCGAATCAACCGTATATATTAAGATACGACAACGTCCGTACTCATTTTATTTATTAACCTTTATCCCTATCCTTATCCTTATCCTTATTCTTATTCTTATTCTTATTCTTATTCTTATTCTTATTCTATTCTTATTCTTATTCTTATTCTTATTCTTATTCTTATTCTTATTCTTATTCTTATTCTTATTCTTATTCTTATTCTTATTCTTATTCTTATTCTTATTCTTATTCTTATTCTTATTCTTATTCTTATTCTTATTCTTATTCTTATTCTTATTCTTATTCTTATTCTTATTCTTATTCTTATTCTTATTCTTATTCTTATTCTTATTCTTATTCTTATTCTTATTCTTATTCTTATTCTTATTCTTATTCTTATTCTTATTCTTATTCTTATTCTTATTCTTATTCTTATTCTTATTCTTATTCTTATTCTTATTCTTATTCTTATTCTTATTCTTAATTCGATACGCCCTAATGTACATATTTACAATATGCATCGAAAATAACCTCTCTAGGGTTATTGACCCTTTTACGCTGAAAGTCCAATATACGTCCATTGTTCGTTCGAAGTTAGAATATGCCTCAATTATTTGGAACCCTTATTATGATTCTCATACATTACGCCTTGAGCGAGTACAAAAAGGTTCAACTCGTTTTGTTTTCAAAATAAATAATCCTTGTAGTCCCATCTTATAATGATCGTTGCAGCTTCATTAATTTGAAAACTCTTCAAAAAAGAAGAATCTTTTTGTATTTATATTTATTTTTGATAGTGTAGTTAGGGCGGTTGATTGTCCCAACCTACTTGAACTTATAAATTTTAATGTTCCTTGCCGAGCACTGCGTCATTTGGATGTGTTTTACTTGGGTATGTGCAGAACAAACTATGTTATTAACTCACCAATGTTTAGAGTCATGCTGGAGTTCAATAACTGTATGCTTTATTGTGATATTTTGTTATTGCCGATTCCAAAGAATTATTGAAAAATGTGCTATATAACTATTATTAAAATTTGATTTTGGAATTATCTACTTAAAATGCATTACCATGGAATTAGTTATAGTTGTTATATTATATATATTATCTTAGTCTGTAAGGTGGCGTCCGTGGCGTAGTTGGTTAAATTGCGTGGCCTTTATGTCAACGAACCTGGAGACCCGGGTTCAAACCCCAGCAGCTACAAATTATTTGAATAAAATGATTTTTCTGTACGGCCGCCACCTCTCTGCAGACAATAGCAAACCTCAGAAAGTATTCAAAATGCCATGTAAAGCTTCTTGAGAACAAGAACATTCCGTTCATCGCCGTTCGGAGTCGGCGTTTAAACCTGTAGGTCCGGTTCTCGGTCAATTGTGTACAAACTTTATAACATGCAAAACACAATGGATCATAAGAAGCTAGGTCAAAGTCCTTTCAGGGCTGAAATGGCCAGTTATTTATTTATTTTATAGTCTGTAAAATTAACTGAATTAAATAAAAACAAATACAAAAAAAAAAAATTGCTCAATTCTAGAAGAATAATGCTTGAGTTAGGAAATTTACGCTTGAGTGTAAACTGATAGCATGTATTAACTAAAAAACTTTGGATCATATATTAACTAAAAAATTTATTTTTATGAAATCATTTTTAACGAGCTTCAAATAAGTTCATATTAAAAACATAAAAAACACAAATTAGAAATATACTAAAAACATTTCTTTGCCCTTCCTTTTCAAAATATTGATTCAACTTTAGTGTTGGCAATACATGAATAGTACTTTTTATGAGCAAACTGTATTAAATGGTACGCATACAACGCTGTAGGTAAAAACTAGTACCCAATAAAAGTTCGCGTTCAAAACTACATAAAAGTTTTAATGGTGGTAGCTACTATACAGGATGTAGATAAAGCTAAAACAAAAAAAAACAAAAAACATGCCACAGTAAAGTGCTGCAACACGCAGTAACGTAAAAGCGCTCGCTTGCTGTTCATTGCTTTCATAATTTATCTACATGCTGCCGCCCACATGACATATACCCACCTTCATATTTCTCCACTTTTCTACTTTTCGGTCTTGCTAGACAATCCACTGCGCTATTCAAGCATTAAAATTTATCTTCTCGTACAACCTGAAGTAGTTTTGTGTTTGAGTTGCTTTCTTGCAGCCAACACACCCGCTCAGTACGTTTCCTTTATGAAAAGTGAATATTTTTTATTTACTACTCATTTAATTTCAGTGTCGCTTCCCGCGCGCTTTTCTTAAACTTGGTTTGGTTGACTTCTTGCATTATTTGAGTTTGTCCTTAAAAGTTTTTTTGTAAGCTCTTACATCCTGCTAAACGGGAGGATAATAATCTTGGCTTTTAAGATCAAATGCAATTTTAATGCATTTTAAGAAAGTCGTATTTACTTTGAAATTGAAGGTTTGAAAGCACTCAAGCTTAGATTTTCCACACATAAAGAATTTCAATGCAACAACTAGATGAGAATAAGAAAAGTTCATACTTTGAAAAACTCTACACAGGAGACAATTACTAAATATGGATGGGATACACAGGAACACAGATATGGTTTGCATAATGTTACAAGGAAACTTCAGTCAAGTATTATCTAGTATTATATAAAAATTCGAAACTAATTCATCAATAAAAAACGATAACAAAATTATATTTAATTCATTTTAGATTTAATTCATGGGAAGATGACGCTTTAATCCTTCAATTCGATGGTGTTTATGATCCTGTATTCGAATCCAACAAATTGTCTATGCCACTGAACACACTTGAACATTTCCATTTCTCTTCTCAGATTTTCTTTATCGGTAAATCTCGCTTCGACCAAAATTAATGTTTCATTATTTCAAAGGAAACTTGTAAGGAGTTTATTATCATCGGCTTAGCCGAAATTAAAATACTCTCACAATCGTGTATAATACACCTTCTGACTAAAAAATACCAGGAATTTTTAATTCAAGCAAACCAGTCTTGAGATATTGTCAAAATATATTTTTTTTCCTGCGTTGATACATCTGTCATCCTGTGTTCAAATATCTGCTTTGTAAACAAGTCGGTTTATGTTGTGTTCTGCGAATTATGTACTGCCGAATTAAGTGAAGCGAAGAATTTGTCTGAAATTTTGTACTTCTGGCAAAATATCATATGGGGAAGCGTTGAAAGAGGCCACGACCACCCACCTGGTCACACATCTCATCTTGTCATGTCATCTTGTCGAATCAACTATTTGACCAAAAACAACGTTCATATCATTCTTAGTATTCACCCGACATGGCTCCTTGTGCCTTTTTTCCTATTCCCACGACTCAAGTTACTATTTTGCGGAAGGCATTTTAAGGCGATTGGGGCGATAAAGGAGAATTCGCAGAAGATGGTTTCAACATCAGCCTATGGAAAGAGTTTTGAACATGGAAGCGTTGGAATATGTGTATTGCTCACAATGGAGATAAGATTGAAGGAAATGAAATGAATCGTTTTATTAAAGAATTCCAGGTATATTTTGATTAGAAGGTTAAATTATTAAGGTTTGAATATTTTGATGACGTCAGTTTGTATGGGGGATAGGCGTGGTTTTCATTAAATTCATTCAAAAGTCAACTCATTGATCGTTTTGGAATATCAAAGCGTATGTGTAAAATGTCAAGTTAATACATCAATTTTTTGGAAATTATAAACAACTTACATTTTGATTTGATGGGAGGTAGTCGTGGTTTTAGTTCGCTTAGGATCATTTTCGAACTTGATCTTCATTTTTAAGGCTATTGGAATGATTGTTTTTTAAGCTAACACAAAATTAAGGCAATGATATCTTTCAAACTAATGGTTAGATTTTAAACTGACATGACATACGTGATGATATACACGGTTCAACGACGCTATCACATTTTAGAATTCAAATTTCAATGAATAGACAAAAATATTAAGAGGGTCGTACAAAAAAATAACGGAACTGTAGCATCCAAATGTCAAAATTTAAAAAAAAAAACGTATAACGACGAAAATTACTGCTGTTTAAAATATGTAATGCAAAAATTATTCAAATCTGAAAATTTTTTCGATAAGTTTTTATTACAACCGATCGCGAAAAAGTGATTTCGAGAAAAACGCATCAAAAGTTATGGTGTTTTCGAAATAATAAAATTTAATAACGATCGGTTTGTGAACCTTTACCCATGCATTTGGATGTTGAGCATCTTGAAAAAAATTTAATTCAAATCGGATGATTGGTTTCGGAGAAATTAGGTGGAAAATGCCCGAAGTCATGGTTTTGAAAAAAGTTCCTATTCTAGCTGCATTTGCTAGAAATTTTCACATTATGTGACCAATACTATATTAGCTCATAAACGCAAAAAACATTAAATTTTTATAAAAAAATCTTTATGGAAGTGGATATGAAGAAAAACAGGTAAATTTAATTTTTAGCAGAATATAACTATATCAGCACATAGCAGCACTTCTGTTCCATAGATGGAATAGTTTTTATTGATCTTTATCTAAAATGTTTCAAATAACAAAAAAAATATGTGCGTGGCTGCCACGCACGGCAAAAGTGAAACCTTCAGAAAACTAAACTGTGAAAGAATGAGACGAATACTGTATTAAGAGTGAGATAATTATAGGGTTTATTGATTATACAAATTAAATTTAAAAATGTGCAGCAGTCGCACTGAACCGACTACAAGATCAAAAACAGTGATAGACGCTGTGTTTCAAAGATATATTGATCAAATCCAAACCAAAGTACTTATTTCATACTAGTCTTTTCCCGCGTTGTTGCACCCTACAACTATATGGGAACATAATAGGTGTATTCAAAACTTTTCTTAGACTCATAGTTTGACACCACAGTCATTTTCCACTGCCCGTTGCAGTTTCCCAGTAGCAGGAGATCACCAAATAGTAACTCCATTTTGGGTTTGTATGTAAGTACGGCTACTTTTACTTTCAAAGCTATTCGATAATACAAATTTTAATTGTATGGGCGAAGCCACACCCACTTATATAATGCCCATCCTAGTTTTCTAGTAGATGGACATTACCCAGTTTTAGTACAGTTGCCGACAGTGAGCACACAAACTATATTATCAAAATGTAGCCAAATCGACGAAAACCGTAGGAAATATAGCATTTTTATTGATTTGTGGGCGGTAAAAGGGGGTGTGACAGAAATTTAAACCATCTCGTACTTGAAAAAAATGTACTGCCAAAATTTCAGCTCTATCGGCTCAGTAATATTGAAGCTTTCCAGCCATCACACAGACAGCTTGTTTATTTTTTCAAAAATATAAAAACACAATATTGGAAAAAAAATTTTGTTCGAAAAAATCAAGGGGTAGGCCTTGTTTTTTTAATAACAAAAATGGTTTTTAATTTTTGAGTAAGAGCCGTCGCACACTAGAGACTTTTGCCAACTAGTGGACATTTTGTTTGTTTTTGTTGTAATTTTATTTTTCGTTGAAAAGAGCTGCTTTTTTCAGTATGAATGGGGATAAGTGTTGCCTTTTGCAGATTGCAAATAGGGAAAAACAAGTTTTAATTATTGTTATAAAAGATAGCGTAAGTGCAGAAAAATGTTGAATGCTGCTTATTACATAATAATATAATAAAAAAATGTTTAATATTCATACCCGCACCAAAATCAACAAAAAATATGTCAGTAGCGAAAAATTTTAAAAACTCAAAACAGACAAATAATTTTAAAACTCCCCATGAGAATGTTTCTCAAATGCAACCCCGCAATTGACAAACTATCCGGACACAGTGTGCGCACCTACAACCAACTAAATAGTTGGCTTGTCAGTTGCGGCCAATCAAGCATCAAACTATCGGCCGACTAAAAGTCTCTAGTGTGCGACGGCTCTAAAATTGAAATAACTTTTGCTTATAAATGTTATAGCTTTTAAATAGAGTTGAAAATTTGCGAATTTGAATTTATATTATTTTTACAACGAAAACAAATTTTGAGCCTTGTTTTGAGGAAAACTCCAAAATTTCAGACCTGTTTTAAAAAAATATTTACAATATATATACTCAACTAACGGTATTTTTGCAATAAGTTTTTCATAGTACTTTGATGAAGCCTTAAGACAAAAAAAAAATTTAACAAAATGTATAAAAAAGCAGCGGAGATATTTGAATCGAAAGTCACAAAATAAAATATCTGATTGTTTTTCTCATTTTTGAGCACGATGTTGCATTAAATATATCGTTGTAGTAAAATTTTTCAGTTTTCAAGATATGTTCATGTTTTTGATGTCAAAATAACGGAAATTTTTTAAATTTTACTTAATTTAAGGAATATTTTATAGTTTGTAAATATTTGCATATGTAACCTAAGAAAATAACTAAAAATATGCGATTTTGTAAAAAATTTATACTACAGCACCATCTGGTATCCAAGGTGGTCTAAAGAAGATACTGTCAAAAAACTCATCGTACCTGAGAACTACTGTATAACAATTTTTATTCTAATCGCATGAGCGGTTTGGGAGTTTTAGGTGGTTTTGCAAACAATTTGTACTACAGCGCACTCTGGTGTTCAAGATAGGTCAAAAAAAGATAGCACCAAAATACTCAACGTACATGAAAACCACTGTATACCACTTTTCATTCTATTCGCATAAGCGGTTTGTAAGTTTTAGGCAGTTTTGTAAAAAAATTGTACTACAGCGCCCTCTGGTGTTCAAGGTGGATCAAAATTGATAGCCCACAAACACGCACCGTACCAAAAAACTTCTGTACACAAATTTTCATGCTAATCGGATGAGTAGTTTAGGAGTCTATTGCATATTTACAAACATAAGCTCCTTTTTTATATATACACTAGCGATACCCGGCGCACGTTGCTGCACCCAGCAAGTATATTGGAAATAATAAGTAAATTCAAATTTTTATTAGTCCCTAAGTCTGACACCACGCTCATATTCCACGGCCAGTTACAGTTTCCCAGTAGCAGAACATCACTCCCAGCTGACAATTCCATTATGAGTTTCAATGTCCTGTGATTTTAGCTTCCATAACTATTCTGTATAGAGAATCGAACCACACCCCCTTTCCAATGTACATACCAGTTTTCCAGTAGAAAGACTTTGGCATGCGACGTTCAGTTCCAAAGCTATTCAATATCAAAAATTTGACTTGTGTGGTCGAAGCCATAACCCATTTCCCTATGCCCGTCCCAGTTTTCTTGTTTATTTATAAAAAAATTATCGAATCACACAATGTCAATTCTATATATAAAGTAAAAAGTCAGCCGTTTGTTCCTTTTGTTCATTTATAAATTACAGGAAAACCACCGTCAAAACATATGTAGAAAAGTTGCATGCAGCGAAACAAACAAACATACGTACATACATACATACATACATACATAGATACATACATACATACATAGATACATACATACATACATACATTCATCAAGTCGGATTGAATCTCATTCTCATCAAAAAAATCCTCAACATCCTCCTCAACATCCTCATTCTCAAAACTGTGTTAGATTTATTCACCTCATCAAAACTACTTTGAACATATTAGAATGTACTTCGATCCAATTAGATTTAAGCGCAGCAAAGTACATATGTATGTATATGTATTTGTTTGTTTGTTTTGTTGTTTTGTGCTTGCTGAGAACAAAAAGAGTATAGTAGAGAGCAACATGCAGTTTATTGAGGCTCTCACAGCACAAACGTATGAAAAGCTAACGATCAAGCAATTGTGGATGATTTTTTAAAAAACTTAACACTTTAATTAAAGATACTTATTTTTGAAATTTCGAAAATAACCAATGAACCTTTTTTAGCACAAATGTGATATTTTAAAACTTATTTCAAAAAAATTGGACCAGTACTTTTGGAGTTTTGCGGACACAAAAAATGTTCACTTTCATTTTATATAATAGTATAGAGTATAGATATAGATTTTAGTTATCATAAGCCACTCGTGTCATATGTTGAAATTGAAAACATGGAGTTTGAATAATAAAATGTAAAATAAAATTACTTTTAAGCTTGGTAACAATATTATAATCAATAAACCCTATAATTACCTCACTTTAAATACAGCATTCGTCTCATTCTCTCACATTTTAGTTTTCTGAAGGTTTCACTTCTACCGTGCGTGGCAGCTACAGTGCGCGAAATTTGCTTAGCCGTACACGATTTTACATCAACTAGTATCGCCTGTGGCCGACATTCTGACATCCGTTTCTGTATGGTAACGAAACTCAAGTTGTTTTTCACATAATAAATTGTTATTAATTTGCATGGAAATTCTTAATGCTTACCTTGACGCTATGAGGAAAATAGTGGTAAAGGACAAAAAAGGAAGCATATATGCGTCAATAACAAAAATTTATTCAACATATAATATTCATTTAAAGTAAATAAATAAATGAAAAGTAAAGTAAATAAGTAAAGTAAGCAAACGGTAGAAAAGTATAACAAATAAATCAAGATAAATGATAATTCCATTTTAAAAAAATAAATGAATGACTTAAAATTTCAGTATAAACTATATTTTTTGTAAACACCCTTTCATCGTTAGCCAAATGTCCTTGTCCATCAATAACAGAAACTCGAACGATCTAACTCGACTCGCGGCAACATACAGTTGACCATGCGAATAAACAGGTCGTCATAACAAAAGTTTGCCGTTCCAGATAAATCTCTGCGTTCTGAACGCACCAAGCCATAGCCTGAACAGAATGAACGGCATCAGCGGCGCTCTCTGTCGCAGCGTCATCTCGAAATAAACCACCAAGTATTGAATAAAACAAACAATTATCAATGGCTTGGCGTCAAGTGTTATATGAAGCAAGCACCAGTTTAATTTTTTTTTTAACGCTGTGAGAAATTAAGAGAAAGCAACAACAACCACAACAACAACAACAACAATAATGCTACTCAGCTTTTTTGAAGCGTTTGCGTCACTCCCGCATTCTACTCTTGCTTTTGAAAGCTACAGCAGCGATGTTCAACAGAGCTTTGTCGCTTTGTAGTTTCTCATTGTCCCATTGGTAAAAAAAGCGTTTTACATTTGCTCAGTTTTACCTATCTTAATGACAACCTATTCGAATAAAAATTATATTGTGCAAATCTACTCGAAAATACCTATCCATCGATATAAGTTTTATGTGAATATGATGAAGGTAACACAGAAAAAAAGGGAACACAAACTTTTTTGTTTGCGTATTAATATATAGATATGAATTAAATAACAAGCGTGGGGTTAACTGAATAATGAAAGACTTAATTTGTTTTGTTTTGTACAAAATAATTAAGAATTTGAGAGATTTTATGTTCATATTTTAAGAAAATTTAAAAAATAGTCATAACACAAGATACATTCGAGCGAAATTTGCTTAGCCGCAGTCTTGTTTTACGTGTTGTAATTGTAAGTTATTTTTACTGCTGGAAGGTTTTAGTTATTTTTTTTAAATTTAAACTTTTTTGAATATTTTAGACGATAAATCTTATTTTGGATAGATTAAATATTAAAATGGCAGAAAAAAATTTTATGAGTGATGTTGAAAAATGCAAAATTAAGATTCTAAAAGAAAACGTGTTTCTAATAGAGCAGTTAGCCGACAAATCAAAAGATCGGAGAAAGTAATAAGAAACTTTTTCCGATTAAGTGGTAAATAAGGCATTTCTTCCTCAAAATCTAAGAGAAAGGCGAAGATAACTTGCCACCAAAGCAATGTTATAAAAGAAGAATCTCGAATATTGTCAAAACTAAAACTTCCCATTGGAAAACGAAGAGTTCAACAAATTTTAAGCACGGACCGAAACATTAAATGGAAAAAAAAAATGTCAAAAAACCACAACTTAAATCTTTACAGAAAGCAGCCAGATTAGAATTTGCAAAAAAGCACATGAACTGTACTGAAAATTGGCGCAATGTTATTTTTTCGGACGAGAAAAAATTTTATCTTGACGGACCCAAAGGATTAAGCTGTTATTAGCATGATTTAGGTGTAAATAACCCACCAATAATGAGTTGGAATTTTGGCGGTGGATCCATTATGATATGGGGTGGTTTCTCTTATTATGGCAAACTTAAATTATGTTTTATTTCTACAAAAATTAATTCTAAAAAGTAAATTGAAATGTTGGACGACGTTGTTATTGCTTATTTGGAAAAAAATGCTGACGTTGACTTAATATTTCAACAGGATAATGCCAGTATTCATCTTTCGCACGAGTCGAACGATTTTTTTTTCATCACTCTCAATACCATTGCTTGATTGGCCAGCTAGAAGTCTGGACTTGAACCCGATTGAAAAATATTTGGGGCATGATTTCACTAGCTGTTTAAGGAAACTGCCGCCAATATTTAACGATATCGGAATTAAAAGTTGCAATTTTGCAGGCGTGGCTAGATTTAGAAATAAATGTACTCAAAAAATTCATTGACTCACTCCCTGAAAGAATTTTTGCAGTATTTAATACAGATGGAGGTCCAACTAAATATTAATTGCTCAAAACACTGATTTTTTTATATAAAACATTTTATTTTTTAAACATTCGACGTGGTGCGGCTAAGCAAATGTCGCTCGAATTTATCTCGCGTTATAACTATTTTTTAAATTTTCTTAAAATATGAACAAAAAATCTCTCAAATTCTTAATTATTTTGTACATAACAAAACAAAAAATTAAGTTTTTCATTATTCAGTTAACCCCAAACTTGTTTTTTAATTCATATTGATGTAAAATCATGTGCGGCTAAGAAAATTTCGCGCACTGTACACACAATCTTTTTTTTTCCTTTTGATATGAACGTTCATGGGCGTCCGATGGAATTTGTCGAGGGGGGGGGGGGGGGAAAGGTATGCATTGGTGTGCACGTTTATGAAAATGAGCCTGGAATGTTACCTATGAAATTTTATATCCAGATATTTTCTGTGCAAACTTTGTAAACATTGTTATTGTATGAAAATTCATATTTTTCAATTTAACTTCCAGTATAACGAACTTTTAGTTTACAAAATCATATTTACATTTATAAAATGCATTTAAAAATATTTAAAATAATTGTCGTTCGTTTTTAAATATAGTTAAAGATCCGTGCAGACTGAAAAAGATATTTAGAAGGTATTTATTTTATTTTATTATCATTTAAAATAGCTTTTTTGATTTTTTCTTTTGTTCGTATGAATGTGTGTGTGTGTGTGTGTGTGTATAATTTATAAAAATAGTGCATGATTATCTTGTGTTTGTATTTTAAAAATTTTTTTATATTCGTTTTTCTTGAATGCTCATTCCGTTATGAACAGAGCAACATACTCAATGTTTTTTTAAGGTACTATTACCGTCTAGAAATTTCAAAAAATGAAATTTTGTTTTTTTACATTTTTAGATTCTTTATACCTTCAATAATAACTGTCCAAAATATTAAATCGAAATTCGAAGCCAGTGCCGAGATATAACGACTCAATTGAAGCGCGCTCTCGGCTCGCAGATGTAAAAAAACGCGTTTTTCTCGAGTTTAGGTTTTTTTAACTGGCGGACAGTTAATCTCCGGATCTACTATGCCGTTATTAATAATTTTTGCAGCATTTTGTTTGTTTTTATATCCTGTGTGATAGTTTACCACAATTTGACCACAAAAAAAATACATAAAATTTTTGAATTTGAAAAAAGGTTGAAAAAAGGCGATTTTTGAAAAACATTTTCAAATGTCCGCCACTTTTTTAGCAGCAGTGTTTTTTCGAAAATAACAATTTCAGCGTCCTATATTAAATTTACAATTAATAGAAAATAAAAATAAAAAAATTTTTTCGTAATCTTCAAGAACTGTTTAATACTGTAAAAAACGTTTGATAACCATATATAATAAAGAAAGTGAAAAAAAATTGTTGAATATATGTTAATTTTTAGCATTCTAGACGGTAATAGTACCTTAATTAGACATGAATGTTTATTATAATTTTAAAAATTTCTTTTGATTAGCCTTAGTTTTTTTCGAATGTGTAACATTCAGTCTATAGAGGGTCGGTGGAATAATTTTTATTTTTAAATCCTTCTGATTAGCTTAATTGGTGGTAAGCGAAAAGAATTCTTAAAGGAAACACACGCGCCTACACGGCTTTAACCAGGCATTAGGTAATAGGTCGTTTTCCACTTTTTTCATCGGGTTGAATATCTGTTAATATTTTTTCGGCTTCCTTCGTTCCTATTGTTAAGCTCCCACTTAGCAATGGGAAAATCCTATCCTAATATCCAACTTTTTATTCATTAAACCTCATTCTCTTTTTTAGATGAGCTAGGTTTTTGTTAATATTTATTCAAACAATTGTTTTGTTTAAGATAGTAAATTATCTGTTTATATTTTATTTTTATTCATTATTATTATTTATTATACATTGTTTGCTATTTATAGAATATTATTTATTGTTGCTCGAAGTTTCTTCTTTATTTATTTTTAATCGCTACTTATTTTTTATCATACAGTTATTTATTAAAAATTACACAGTGCAACACGAAAAAAATAACCATATAAGGACACCACTACGTGATAAAAGACTAAAAAAAAAAGACCCGTGTCTCCCAATTTTTCCCAAAGTCATGCACATTTTTGTTTATGCGCCGCCAAAGATTTGGTACCTCGGTATCATTTTCGCAAAAAAGTGATCATTTTCTCGGGCTCATATCTTGCAAACCGTTCAGAATTTCGATTTACTCTCTGAGGCATAGTTGTAGCTGTTGTCATAAAGAACAAAAATTGCGAACATATAAAATCAAAAAACTTCACCTTCCAGATCAAAATCGCAAAAAACTTAAAAAAATTCGATTTTTTTTACCTTTTTTCCCGTGTTCAAGTCCATAGGTAGCAAACCGTTCAAAATTCAAGGAAACAATCAACTACAAAAATTTTCCTAAGATCTCAATAAACAAATTTCTAGAACATATAAACTTCCTAGAGATGATTCTTAACACTGTCTAGGTAGCACGCAAAAGTGAAAAAAGTGACGCGGTGAAAGTTATATAAAGTGCTACAACATAATTCGTACACAACAGTGGCAACTGACAGTTTCAGTATGCAGTGTGAAAAAATTGATTTATTTTGCTACGTTTGCGGTCATCAAACCAGAAAAAAACATCTACAAGATTTCAGAAGGAAAATAATCTTTTAACTAGTGAATTCAAAAGAGCATATGCATTGTTTTTCGACGAAGTGGACTTGACCGGTGAAAATTACACACCTAATACAGTGTGTCGCCAATGTTATAACAATCTCATGGCATGGTTGAGTGGAGGCAGAGGTACTATGAAGTATTGTAAGCCCGTAAACTGGATTAATCGCCCAGGTGATCATGATGCAACCAGTTGCTATGCATGCGTAAATTACACATGTCGTCTAAATCGACATGCTGAGAAGAACAAAATTTATAAAGCAACTGCAACAGCCACACTACCAGTGCTTGCACCTGAAAATTTTGTATCACCAAGGCCGCCAACTCCAGATCGTACTACAGAATTTACAGCAATGAGTACAGCAAGTGGTGTTACTTATGAAGATCCATTTGATACCGATTATGAGCCCCAACAGGGAAGAGATGGACCACAACTTAAGAGAGCGCGATTTGCAAGTCCAGGGCCATCAACATTATAAAAATAATACGAATACTGTTTTTTAATATTTTTGTAATAGATAACATAGTATCTCAATGTTGAAGTAAATAAAAAACAAATGAAATTAAAAAACGGTGTTAAGAATAATTCCCAGGAAGTTTATATGTTCTAGAAATTTGTTTATTGAGATCTTAGGTAAATTTTTGTAGTTGATTGTTTCCTTGAATTTTGAACGGTTTGCTACTTATGGACCTGAACACGGGAAAAAAGGTAAAAAAAATCGAATTTTTTTAAGTTTTTTGCGATTTTGATCTGGAAGGTGAAGTGTTTTGATTTTATATGTTCGCAATTTTTGTTCTTTATGACAAGAGCTACAACTTTGCCTCAGAGAGTAAATCGAAATTCTGAACGGTTTGCAAGATATGAGCCCGAGAAAATGATCACTTTTTTGCGAAAATGATACCGAGGCCCCAAATCTTTGGCGGCCCATAAACAAAAAAGTGCATGACTTTGGGAAAAATTGGGAGACACGGGTCTTTTTTTTTTTAGTCTTTTATCACGTAGTGGTGTCCGTATATGGTTATTTTGCCATGACTTAAAAAATTACACACAGTGTTATTTTGTGTATTACTTATGTCTATTTTTGGTATTTTTTATTTTATTATATATTTTTTATTTATTATATATTTTATTACATACAGAATTATATATAAGAACAGATTAGATTTTGATTTGTAAAAATAATTGACAGTAGCTAGACTTGGGATGAGAAGGATTTAATTCTCATTTCAAGTAAACTAATACTCGGTGAGAGTAAGTTATTTCTGCTCTCACTTTGAGTGTAGTTAGATAAGGACTCAGACATCGTTAGACTCAGACGACTAGACAACGGACTCAGACAGGACTTAGTGGCTTTTTTGAAACCGACACGTCTCTAGCTCCCTTTGGCAAAGTGCGTTGACACTTTGTTTAAAATTATCAATATTATTTTTAACAAAGGTTGCGGGCCGCCTTGAAACTTTTGGGAGGAACAAAGTATTGATACACTTTGCCATTCACACATCAAAGAACTTCGTGTTGATTTCTCAAATAATATTTAGACTCCACATATACAACACAATTAATAAAAACAAAAGTTGCACAACAGACGATAATTAGAGAACAAAATCGGTTGTTGATCGTTACTCAGGGCTGGTTATGCAAACGTAACGGAGCGTGTCATAGCGCTACTCAAATTTGCTATATGAACAATGCCCATAAGTAGTTAATGAAATTAACATTAGTTAACTTTGTCATTATTTGACGTTAATTTTTAGTTGATTCACATAATTTTGAGACATATTGAAAATTTAATTTTCATGCAAAAAAAAAAAAATTAAAAATATTAAAATGTACTATGTGATAAAAGCCTTGTAGGAGTTTTTGTTCATCATCAGCAGGAAGTGTTTTCTAAGCTGGTGGTCTTTGACCGAATCATCAAAAGAAAAGGAATTGATTTCAAATATTTTTTTACGTTTTTTATGGGACATTTCCTTGTCATTTTTTTTAATTTCCTTTTGTTCTTTATGAAAACACAGTGTTGCATAGCAAAATGAGATGGTTTAGGTCGCAGTTTCAACTTAACTGCTTTGCGAGATAGTTAAAATTTTGTATGGGAAACTATGCAGTTAAGTATCCAATTTCAAAGTTAACTGTGTAGTTTCGAGATAATGTAAACATAGTATAAGAAATCAGAACTTAAGAGTTTAAAACTTTGTAACATATAAACAAAAATGTTACATATACACATAGAAAATAAAAATATATAAAATTTTTCAGTTGAGGGGGGGAGGGGGCAAGTGCCCCCCTGTCCCCCCTGTGGACGCCCTTGTGAACGTTTATACAATGATCATCGTCAATATTGCGAGGTAAATGTTTCACCATATTGTCCACATCAACTGGCACATTAATAATTTGACCATAAAGTCCGTATTGGCCATGCACGTGTCGCAACCGCCTTATTTGCATAAATGGAATTCGCGGAGAGACAAGTCTTTCACAAATCAAATCTAGTGGTGGTAAAGACGCAGGTATCTTTTGATATTTAAAACCATTGCATTTAGACATTTTTCTGCACAATAAAATATCCTCACTTGTACGAGGTGTGGCAATTAAGTTCCGGGAATTTAGTTATAATTCGAAAACTGGTAACACTGCGTATTTTGTATATACATACATGTCTAGAGGGCAGTGACCTTTCTTCAGTTTGTGTTTTATGCGTGTTTTTTGGAAGTGCTTTTTTAAGTCGCGTCACGAAAATGAGTGATTTACTTTACAAGCAACGTGTCGTGATCCAATTTCTGGTGAAATTAGGCGATAAACCTAATGTTAACTTTTCTATGTTAGCGTCCTGGAGCGACTGCGGAAACGCATTTTGCGTGTGCGGCCCGAACTCGCCGAAACCGGCTGGATCTTGCACCACAACAACGCGCCGGCCCATTCCTCATTAGTTGTGCGTGAGTTTTTGGCAAACAAAGGCATTCCAACGTTGCCGCAGCCACCCTATAGCCCTGATATAGCCCCCTGCGACTTTTTCTTATTCCACAAGATGAAGTCGTACCTCAAGGGAATTCACCATGGTGGCGTACAGGAGGTAAAGGAAGCCGTAACAAGGGTGCTGAACGGTCCAACGTCGGAGGATTACCAAGGGTGCTTCCAATCATGGGAGCAACGTTGGAAACGTTGTGTAGAGTTAGAGGGAGACTATTGTGAAGGTCGAAAATAAACTTTTGATTAAAACTTAATTTTTTCGTGTTTTATTGACGAATTCCCGGAACTTAATTGCCACACCTCGTATTATAGTTTTCAATTACACAGTGTGACGACTAAAAAAGCACAACCAAACTTTATAGAAATTCTTAAAGAGGGACATGTTTTGAGTCCATCGCACTTGGTCTGACCTCTCAATGTCGTCACAATTTTTTTAATTCGTTTTTAAAGTTGCAGGGGTCGATTTTTGTTGCGCCGACGTTCATTGAATTTTTACAGCTATTTGCCTTGTTGGAAATGAAAAACAAATTCCACTTCTTTGCATTAGAATTTCACGTAGAATAAGGCTGTTTAAAAATAAAAACGATAAAATACAAAATGAAGCGTGTAGCGAAGCAAATTCCTTAATTTTTCTTTAATTTCATAAAAAAATTAGTGTTTCTATAAATTTAAATGATATAATGCTGCATGAATGATATCTTTTTTCACAAAAATTCATTGCACGTAAAAATACCTTTTCATTGAATACAAACCCATCAATATCGGTTGAGAATTGGCAAAATGGCGGCAGTTTTAACGTTTTTTTTTTTTTTTTGTCAGAAAACACTGACTCCCATGTATATGTTGCTATCGTACAAAGTCTTGTCATTTTGTCAAATCTTTACCGATTTTGGACATCAGTTAGCTCATTGGAAAAAAATATAATGAGTAATATATATCTAGAGAATTGCAATACAGATCTTTAAAAAATATATAAGCTACTATGAAACGAATAAACATATTTTTTTATTTTCAATAAAATTTTTATATGAATGCATGTGTACGAAATGTGTAAAAAAGTACACGTCACACCATATAATCTGAAACCTTTTTGTGAAAAATTTATCTTAAGTTTATCTTCGGCATTTACAGTCCTATCTTATTGCGTTTACTTTTCTCAAAAAAATTCTGCATTTTTTCTGCACTCTGAGAACTCTACCCTTTATGTGTTTTTTTCTCAAAAAAATTCTGACCTGTAAATTAAATCGAGTTCTTTTCTCGACAATGTTGAAAAACATCATTGAAAACAACATCATTGAAAAAATTTTGCATTTTTCTGATCTTTTCTCGACTAAGAACAGTTCAACATTTTTTGAGTGCAGGTCAAAATGTAAAATATTCTGCACTCTCAGAGGGCAGAATTTTTTGCCAAGAAAATGTTGTTTAAAAATGAAAACAACATATAAACAACAATAAAATAAATGTTTTTATTTCGAGAAGTCCAACTTTTTTGCCCTAAAGGTCACTGAGATCAATCAACCCGTTCTAGCACTTACCCACGAGAAAGTATATGGTATGTAAACTTACCCTACTTTTTTATATGTGAAAAGTAGCTTATTAAAATAATTAAAGTGACTTTTTAGCAAAAGCTTATCCACTAATAAAGTTCTGTGTTTTATTTAAAAGATAAAAAAATGCAAATAAAAATTGAATTGAGGACTTTCAAGGTTTTGGGCTCAAAAAGCCTTTTTTTGATTTGACACTTCTTTTTAATTCATGTCGTAAAAGTTGAAATCTGGTAAGTCCTAGAAAGGGGTCCTCGACCCCAATGTCTTTTAGAGCAAAAAATTTGGACGCCTCGAAAAAGAAACATTGATTTATCATTCTTGGACAAGATAGGTCTGTAAATGCCGAAGATATGAAGAAAGACTAAAACGTTCGGAAAAACAATAGTTTTTTTTTCGAAATTTTCTTAAAAAAATGCTTCAGATTAGACAGTGTGCAGCTTAATTTTTTCCATAACGGTCTAATGCACTCGTACACATTCATTCATATAACAATTCTGTTGAAAGTAAAAATATGTTTATTCGTTCCATAGTAACTTTTATATTTTTCAAAGATCTATATTGCAATATTCTAGATGTATGGTACTCATAATATTTTCTTTCCAATGAGCTAAAGATGTCCAAAATCGGTTGAGATTTGACAAAATGACAAGACTTTGTACAATAGCAACATATACATGGGAATCAGTGTTTTCTGACAAAAAAAAAACGTTAAAACTGCCGCCATTTTGCCAATTCTCAACCGATATTGATGGTTTTGGATTCAATGAAAAGGTATTTCTACGTGCAATAAATTTTTGTGAAAAAAAGATGTCATTCATGCAGCATTATATCATTTAAATTTATAGAAACACTAATTTTTTTATGAAATTAAAGAAAAATTAAGGAATTTGCTTCGCTACACGCTTCATTTTTTATTTTATCGTATTTTTTTTTTATACAGCCTTATTCTACGTGAAATTCTACTCAAAAGAAGTGGAATTTGTTTTTCATTTCCAACAAGGCAAATAGCTGTAAAAATTCAATGAACGTCGGCGCACCAAAAATTGACCCCTGCAACTTCAAAAACGAATTAAAAAAATTGTGACGACATTAAGAGGTCAGACCAAGTGCGATGGACTCACAACATGTCCCTCTTTAAGAATTTGTATAAAGTTTGGGTGTGCTTTTTTTTGTGGTCGATTTCGTCACACTGTGTTATTACAAGTAAAAGTTCTTCATGTTCCGCGCGTGGTGTTTTTACATCTTTTTGGAACCACAACCGATCACACATGGAATACGTATAACCGAACATATTGCTCAAAAACTTTTTGCGAAATTCTTCATGGACAACTTTATTTTGTCGAAATTGTGAGTACGGAATTTCAGGCTGTACATTCGCTGGAAAGTCACCTGAAACGCAATTTTTGTAATATGCTATGAGATATCACGACCAATTCATTGGAAAAGTAAATTTTGCGTATACAAATATATTCGGGTACTTAGAGTCGATATTTTCACTATAATGTGTATTTGAGGCATCACCTTGCACATTTGGAAAATCAACTTGGAAGTCATCTGAAGAGAGAATAAGAAATCTAATATATAAAATTCTTCTGTCACGGGGTGCGTGATCGAACTCCTCCGAAACGGCTCGACCGATTTTCGTGATCCTTAGCGAGGATATTAGTCAGTGGTGAGAATCGAACAACATCTATTTTTCATCCCCCTAAAATAAGGGGGCGTGGCACCTCCCATACAACCCAAAGCGAATAGCTCTGAAGTTATAGGTCGCATAGTATCGGAATTCGGTGTTCTATCTCAATTTACAAGAGCCGTTCCACACGTAAAATTTTATGGGCGTTGAATGTGGGGCGTGGCAATTTTTCAGCCAAATTTTCAGTATAACTTTCAAGCTATAAGTCACACATTAATGAAACTCGGTTAGAACGTTCTATTTAGTCGTGTCTTTCGACTTGAAAAATTGAGCCAGTATAGGCCAAAGGGGTGTGGCACCGCCCATACAATTAAAATTTATGATATCGAATAGCTTTGGAACTAAATGCCGTATAATAATGAAATTCAGTATGGAGTTGCCACTTGGTGATATATCTACTATAAAACTGGGATGGGTTTTGAAAAAAGGGGTGTGGCTCCGCCCATACACTTTAAATTTTTGATATCAGATAGCTTTGGAACTAAATGTCGTTTAACAACGAAATTCAGTATGGAATTAATATTGGGTGATATTTTTCTACTAGAAAACTGAGACGTCATGAACAAGGAGGTGTGGCTCCGCCCATACAAGCCAAACTTGCGATATCGAATAACTTTGGAATTGAAAGTAGCACAGCCTCGAAATTTGGTTATCAATTTCCACGAGTCTTTCCAGTTAGAGATAGAGATAGAGATACAGATAGAGATAGAGATAGAGATAGAGATAGAGATAGAGATAGAGATAGAGATAGAGATAGAGATAGAGATAGAGATAGAGATAGAGATAGAGATAGAGATAGAGATAGAGATAGAGATAGAGATAGAGATAGAGATAGAGATAGAGATAGAGATAGAGATAGAGATAGAGATAGAGATAGAGATAGAGATAGAGATAGAGATAGAGATAGAGATAGAGATAGAGATAGAGATAGAGATAGAGATAGAGATAGAGATAGAGATAGAGATAGAGATAGAGATAGAGATAGAGATAGAGATAGAGATAGAGATAGAGATAGAGATAGAGATAGAGATAGAGATAGAGATAGAGATAGAGATAGAGATAGAGATAGAGATAGAGATAGAGATAGAGATAGAGATAGAGATAGAGATAGAGATAGAGATAGAGATAGAGATAGAGATAGAGATAGAGATAGAGATAGAGATAGAGATAGAGATAGAGATAGAGATAGAGATAGAGATAGAGATAGAGATAGAGATAGAAATAGAGATAGAGATTGAAATTGAGGTTGAGGTTGAGGTTGAGATTGAGATTGAGATTGAGATTGAGATTGAGACTGAGTTTGAGATTCAGATAGAGATAGAAATTATTTCCGCTACGACAGCAACGCGTCGGGTACCAGCTAGTATGTCTATACAAGTGATGAATGTAGATCATTGGTGGGCATTCTTACACAGCCGCAATCTTGGCGTTTATGTGTATTTGTGCATTCAAAAGCTTTCCAATGTTAAAAAAGTGTGCAAAAAGCTCTAACAGCATACGTGTGAAGCTTTAGCAGCGTACGTGTGGCCGCAGAGAAAGCTCTTTGCCCGCGAGCGACAGAATGCCCGACATTGATGTAGATCATGCATGTGATCTATGCGCATTAAGGACGAAATTTATTGATTAGAAAATATGAAAGTACTTACGATGATCGTTTTCACTATTTTGTAGAGTGGATGTATTATTATGACCAATAGAAATATTATGCTGCACATTTAATAATGCCTTTCGGCGTGCACGAAATTCACGCACACGTTCCGTTGAATTTTTTGCGACTGTCTTTATCTTATTTCGGTTTTTTTTCTGATGATACTTACGATTTAAGTGGCGTCCGTGGCGTAGTTGCTTAAATTGCGTGGCCGCTATGTCAACGAACCTGGAGACCCAGGTTCGAACCCCAGCAGCGGCAGAAAATTATTTTAATTAAAATAACTTTTCTGTACGGCCGCCACCTCTCTGCAGACAATGGCAAACCTCAGAGAGTATTCAAAATGCCATGTAAAGCTTCTTGAGAACAAGAACACTCCGTTCATCGCCGTTCGGAGTCGGCGTTAAGCATGTAGGTCCGGTTCTCGGTCAATTGTGTACAAACTTAATAACACGCACAACACAATTGATCATAAGAAGCTAGGTCAAAGTCCTTTCAAGGGCTGAAATGGCCAGTTATTTATTTTTAATTTTTTACTTACGATTTATTTTAGCATTGGTTTTCGGCATACTTTGAAATGTTTTATTAATAAAATTAAACGACGAAATTATGCTATTGTTATCTTTCAAACTACGAAAACAATTGACAGAAGTTGGGAGACTTCGAAGCAACGCACAAGGAGGAGACGCGCTAAATGTGTTTGCAGCGCCTTTTAAGTTTTGGACTCAAAATTTGTCCGACAGTTCAACAGCTACTGCAATGTTACAAATGCTGGTTTGTGTACATAGCTAAGCGTGGTTTGCTTATCGTATAGGCTTAGTACTTTTTGGGTTTGGTACCAATTGGTTTGTGTACACAAACAAATTTCAAACGCATTTTAAACGTTGCAGTAGCTATTGATCTGTAAAATTAAGTGCCACTGGGATAATTTTAGTGTCCACTGTAAGTACTCTTGTTAAAATTTCCTTTTTCGTTAGTGTTTTTCGTTTCATCGAGTTTCAAATCACAACGGGACTAAAGAAGTTTCACAAAAAAAAAAGCTTTGTTAGATCTAGTATCTGATAGAATACTAGGAACGGCTAATTATGGTACAACCATTGATGCGATGTTTTAACGATTAGTAACTGATGTAACGACGTTTACGTAACGTATTTTAGTTTCCACAAACCTAGTTCACAGTATTCAATAATAAAGTTATTACTAACGAAATTAATAATTAATACAAATAATATATTCTTATGTTATATAATTTATGTAATTTATTTTATTAAATCAATGTTTATATTATATATTATATTATAATATGTTTATATATATTATATGTTTATATATATTATATTATATTAATATGTATAAAAGTATATAAATGCTTTCAGTATTATATGGTATGTGTCGTTTACCCCCTTTGAATATTGTATATATTTGAAGATAATCATATCTAAGAAGTCAACTGTAGTCAATTTTTTTTTTCAATAATAATTTATTAGTTAACTACAGTAAAATTTAGTATTAAGTCGTCAACATGCCTAAATGGGCATTAAGTCCACTGAGGGAGAAGAATGGAGGGCAGATATGTTTTAAAACAACTACTATGAAAGAACAATCTTGACTTAGCGGGAGGAATAACTTGACTTAAGAAACGATCAGCCCATGGTATAATTAATCAGGTAGGTGTGACAGTTTTCAATCGTACATGAATTGTCAAAAATCATACAAAGCAAAGCAAACAAAAAAAAAAAAACAAACAGCCGAGTTTGACAATCCATGAATGATCTCGTGAGAAAATAGCCTGTTGTCAAACCTACCTGTATACCCAGTAAGTCCAGAGTAGCATGCATACACGAAATATGCATACTGTATGCATGCAGAAGTATGGACAAGGCATGCATTGTCATAAAAAAAACAAAGATTCATCAGAATAGCTGAAATTCTTGTTTTACAGTTATTTTATGCTAAGAGTATGCCTGTTGTTTATATACAGTAGCATGCATACTAAAACACGCATGCTGTATTAGTACTAACGAATGTGCCGAGCATGCGTAGTAAAAAAAGTTTATCAAATTCCGATAAATTTTGTTTGAACCCATTTTGTATGAATACAGTATACATGTAATTTGCACAGAGTGTCATGCATTCGGAAATATGCATGCTATATCTGTGCTAAAGCATGAACCCTGCATGCTTAAAGTATTGCTTAAAGCAGATGACCTCCCATTGTGCGTTAAAACTTTAAGGAGTGCGGATAAAAAAATAAATCAGTATAGTAAAGTTATTTAATTTAATAAATAAAGTTATTAAATTTAATATATCAGTGGGAAACAATTTAAAAAACAAATTAAATAAAATGAGCAACAAAATTGCTAGGGTGAGTAAGCGCCATTTTTACCGGTTATTAGCTAAATATAAGCAGAAAACTGTACGGTATAAAAATAAAACATATCTATGTTTTTGTGTTTTTAATGGGTAAATTTTTTAGAATAAAAACATACAGTATTAGTGGTAATGCATGCATACCATATGCATGAAAATACATGCATGTATTGTTAGTACTACCGCATCCATACTGTATTAATAATAAGGAATGCATACATCATTAATAATCTTGCATGCATACGGCGTTAGTATTTACGCATGCATACGGTATCAGTATTGACGCATGCATACAGTATTAATGATATTGTATGCATACAGAATTAGTATTAACGAATGCATACAGTATTACTAATTCCTCATGCATGCAGTATTAGTAATTGTGCGGGTTCACTGTACACATGCTCTTGTATGACATCGCCATGGAAAAAGGAAATGAGCATGCCTTTATGATGGCATGCATGCAGAGCATCAGACGCATGCATACGTTTTCAATGCGGCATGCATGAATGTACTTACTGGGTAATTGTATCATGGATCTTATTATAAATTAAAGAGCTGCAGGAATGTATTCCTTTTGTTTACCATTCTACGCATGCTAAGCTACCCAGTAAGTACATTCATGCATGCCGCATTGAAAACGTATGCATGCGTCTGATGCTCTGCATGCATGCCATCATAAAGGCATGCTCATTTCCTTTTTCCATGGCGATGTCATACAAGAGCATGTGTACTGTGCACCCGCACAATTACTAATACTGCATGCATGAGGAATTAGTAATACTGTATGCATTCGTTAATACTAATTCTGTATGCATACAATATCATTAATACTGTATGCATGCGTCAATACTGATACCGTATGCATGCGTAAATACTAATGCCGTATGCATGCAATATTATTAATGATGTATGCATTCCTTATTATTAATACAGTATGGATGCGGTAGTACTAACAATACATGCATGTATTTTCATGCATATGGTATGCATGCATTGCCACTAATACTGTATGTTTATATTCTAAAAAATGTACCCATCAAAAACACAAAAACATAGATATGTATTTTAAATCCAATATTTATTAAAAAAAACATTTGTATTTACTTTAAAACAAAACAAAAAAATTCATCACATATACTTAGCACAGAAATAATTCACAGATTTTTCATTAAAAAAAAAAAGAACAAAAATATTGAAATATTTAATTTTAAGACACAAAATTGTCTATACTGATTTATTTTTTTATCCGCACTCCTTAAAGTTTTAATGCACAATGGGAGGTCATCTGCTTTAAGCAATACTTTAAGCATGCAGGGTTTATGCTTTAGCACAGATATAGCATGCATATTTCCGAATGCATGACACTCTGTGCAAATTACATGTATACTGTATGTGTACTGTATTCATACAAAATGGGTTCAAACAAAATTTATCGGAATTTTATCAACTTTTTTTACTACGCATGCTCGGCACATTCGTTAGTACTAATACAGCATGCGTGTTTTAGTATGCATGCTACTGTATATAAACAACAGGCATACTCTTAGCATAAAATAACTGTAAAACAAGAATTTCAGCTATTCTGATGAATCTTTGTTTTTTTTTATGGCAATGCATGCCTTGTCCATACTTCTGCATGCATACAGTATGCATATTTCGTGTATGCATGCTACTCTGGACTTACTGGGTAGTATTCCATATTCTCAAGTCATTTACAAAGAGAAACGAATGAGTGCGAAACATCAATTTTCCAAAGCGAATAAATGTGCCATCCCAGTAAGTACATTCATGCATGCCGCATTGAAAACGTATGCATGCGTCTGATGCTCTGCATGCATGCCATCATAAAGGCATGCTCATTTCCTTTTTCCATGGCGATGTCATACAAGAGCATGTGTACAGTGAACCCGCACAATTACTAATACTGCATGCATGAGGAATTAGTAATACTGTATGCATTCGTTAATACTAATTCTGTATGCATACAATATCATTAATACTGTATGCATGCGTCAATACTGATACCGTATGCATGCGTAAATACTAACGCCGTATGCATGCAAGATTATTAATGATGTATGCATTCCTTATTATTAATACAGTATGGATGCGGTAGTACTAACAATACATGCATGTATTTTCATGCATATGGTATGCATGCATTACCACTAATACTGTATGTTTTTATTCTAAAAAATTTACCCATTAAAAACACAAAAACATAGATATGTTTTATTTTTATACCGTACAGTTTTCTGCTTATATTTAGCTAATAACCGGTAAAAATGGCGCTTACTCACCCTAGCAATTTTGTTGCTCATTTTATTTAATTTGTTTTTTAAATTGTTTCCCACTGATATATTAAATTTAATAACTTTATTTATTAAATTAAATAACTTTACTATACTGATTTATTTTTTTATCCGCACTCCTTAAAGTTTTAACGCACAATGGGAGGTCATCTGCTTTAAGCAATACTTTAAGCATGCAGGGTTCATGCTTTAGCACAGATATAGCATGCATATTTCCGAATGCATGACACTCTGTGCAAATTACATGTATACTGTATTCATACAAAATGGGTTCAAACAAAATTTATCGGAATTTGATAAACTTTTTTTACTACGCATGCTCGGCACATTCGTTAGTACTAATACAGCATGCGTGTTTTAGTATGCATGCTACTGTATATAAACAACAGGCATACTCTTAGCATAAAATAACTGTAAAACAAGAATTTCAGCTATTCTGATGAATCTTTGTTTTTTTTATGACAATGCATGCCTTGTCCATACTTCTGCATGCATACAGTATGCATATTTCGTGTATGCATGCTACTCTGGACTTACTGGGATTCTATTTGAGAGAGTTAAATGAATATTTACAATCTTCTCGTTTGTACCTCTTTTTTTATGGAATGCATTCGAAGTATTGAGAGCATGATACAATTACAAGGTAGGCTCATATTGGAGAGCAGGGTGCGCTAGTTGTCAAAATCAGCTGATAGCTTTTAGTTTTTCTTTGTTGTTGTTGTTGTTGCTTTTGTCGTTTGACGTTTGTGGCTTCTACAGCTTTGTTGTTGCAAAATTTCACAATTGAGCAGCCATTTTAAAATGAGCCTACCTTGTAATTGTATCATGATTGAGAGTACTCTAAAATAGTTTCGCTGAATTTTGGTGTTTGCTTCAGTGTTGTTTGCTTTTAATGTTGTCAAATATTTTTTTTTTTTTATACAATATGAATTTTAGTAAATTTTTTTATTTTTTTTTTTTAATTTTTAAATAAAAAAAAAAAAATAAAAAATAACATTAATGTGACTTACAAATTAACAAACAAATAGACATAAATTGTGAATTTGTCAACGAAATAATGTTCGTTCATAATAATATGGGAAAAACTGAGTTGGATAATTATGTTCCAAATTCATGAAATTACATTTTGGTTCACTAAGAATTTTATTTTTTTAATAACTTTTTATGTATTTATCTTAGTACTATATTTATATATATCTTAGTACCAGTACTATACAAAAAAGACAACAACAATTAACAAGATCAAACTTTCAGTTTCACTTATTCAATTACATTCTGCTCAGCCATTTGGAAGTACTCTCAAACGAATACTCTAAAATTGAGAGTACTCCTTTGAGAGTATTCCTTGTACACAAGTGCCACATTCGATTCCATTCTAAGCGCTTCGTGTGGACTCTCATTCCATTCGTTCCCTTAATGTAGTTGCTGAAATTAATTTCGTTCTAATGAGAATGTTTTGAAACGGCAATTGAATGTAGTCGTGCAGCTCTTTACTATGAATACCAAGTTAGATATGTTCCGAAGACCTAAAAATGGAATTTTCCTCAAGAGGTGGATTTTTTGGTTCAAATAAGACAGACCTAACAGCTCATTAGAACCAGGTAAGAGTTTAGCCCTATAATGTTGATGCAAGTTCAATAAGGAACTTCACTAAGGTCTTAAGGAACTGTGCACTGGGTCTTGGCTTTCGATAAAATCCTTACAGGAAATATCATGTAAGTTGGTTTAAAAAACGATGAAACAAATTTTTCGTGTGATGATTCGTGAAATCAATTATTAAGTTGGAAGGAGCAACCACATCTGTCACACACAATCATCTAAAGAGTAAGCAGATGAAGGATATTTTGTTTTTAGTCTTAAGGAAAATCATTGTAAGCTGTATGTAAAGGAATTTACAATAATTATATGCGTGTATATCGTTGGTGTAAGTAACCTAGAGAATATGCTAAGTTAAATTTTAGAATATGATGTGGCAAAGTCTCAAGTTAGTAATCTTTACAGATATTTCCAAACTGGTGTTGTACACAATCAAATATGCATACTTCTCATAGTTTTACTGATACAAAAAATCAATTGTGACATATTTTATACTATATAACACCAATTTAGTAAGATATGTCAAATAAAAGAATTTGAATATTTGTCAGATCATGTGCCAGCAAATTAAAGCTGATTAATTATTGAGTTAAACAAGTGTTTGTTAATATCATGAAAAGTACGAAATGTTCGTCAGTTTGAATTTTTATCGGCGATAATATCGCCCCGATATTACTCTGTGGTGCAACGCCATTGCAAGGTTATGAATTAACTTGATATTTTTGTTATATTGTTAATACGCGTAATAATTCACTAAATATGATATAGATTGCTTGGATGAACATTCTGGATATGGAATAAATATTTACAATTTTGCAATATTTCATTTGCAATTAGCCTTATAGGGCGAAAAATTTAATTTGTCTAGACATCATAGAGGGTTTGTCTAGAATTAACTTATTCTTTCATTAATTTATTCTCTTAAGTTTTTACTATTATGTATATTTTTTTTATGGGTTGTAATTGTCGTACACGTGACCCATTCGATAATTCGCAAAAATGTCTGTGTATTATGTTGAGTTTGCTTTCCTTTTCCTGTTATTCGTATATTTTTCTAGAGTTTCTATTGTGCACTCTAAGTAAGTGAAATCCCAACTAAATGGGTGAAACGCAGTAGACAAGCCAGACAGGGAAGGGAGAGAGAAGAAAAAACAACACTTTCGAGAAGAATTTGTCGTATTTCATTTGGCACATGCGGAGGACAAACTGGCATGCCAAGGCGCCTAAAAACAACAAAGAAACATGTAAGGAATTGCTTCAGGAATTCGATGTCGAAAAAAGACGACGAGACTTGAATGCGATTTTGTAGTACTTTTGTCATAATTTTTTTTTTTTTCTGAAATTTCCATGTCCGTTTGTTTGCTTGTTTGTTTATTGTAGGAAATCTTTGTGACTTTCTTGAGTTGACATATTGTTGGCACATCCACATATATTGGAAGATTGGATGTTGCACTTTATTGTTACTTTTATTGAATTTGAAATTGAATTTAAGGTCACTATATTGGTGACAAATATTTGAAGACGAGAATAAATTGGAACAACGTTAGGGTTGTGCTATATCCAGTTGAGAATAAATCTGATCAGATCAGTAATTTGTGGCCTCAGTTTTGGTTGCAACTTTGGTGACAATCCGTTGATTTTTTTTAACATAACTTTTTTTTTCTTTTTGAAAGTACAAGCTATATTGATTGGTTTTATTTTGACAAAATATATAATATAGGGGTATTCACACTGATTTGGGTAGTTGGGTAGATTCCATACATTTTGTCTTGGAAAAGTTGTACCCAAGCATCATTGTACCCAAGTGGCCATCTTCCAATCTACTCTAACTGACCCCCTGACTTGTTTGGTAGATTGATTTCTTGCCAAATTGATTACTTTTTCCATGTGTTACCACCTTTTGCAAAAATAGGTAATAATTGAATTGGCAAAAAATAAAAACAAAGTAAACTAATTACTAGTGAATAAAACCAAAAAATGTTTTCAAATTAGTTATCTTTTTAAAATTAATAAAATACTGTTAAAAATTATAAAATGCTGCTAAGTTGACGTTAAAAATTACTCGTACACTAAGGGAAATAACGAATATTAACATTATCCACGCCTGTGTATTAATTTTATTTAAATATTTACGTGGAGAAATGAAATAATTTCCTTACATCTCGTTTTTTTCCATATTTAAATTTTATCTGTACCACACAGTGAAGCTTCTGACTTATTCCAAGCAGCTGAAATAGCCGACAAGCAGCAACAACATCGCACTCTGTTCCTGCAGTTAATCAATGAATTATGAGTACATTTTCGTAGGTTTCGGGCCTCAAAATATGATTCATAATAATGACTGCTTTATGCCTCATTTAAGACTCAAAATGTAGACTTTTTTAAGACTCATATTTAATACTCTTTTAAGACTCATAATAAAGACTCTTTTATAACTCATATAAATTAGTGTTTTTGGACTCAAAATGAAGACTCATTTAAAACTCATATTTAATACTCTTTTAAGACTCATAATAAAGACTCTTTAAAGACTCTTTAAAGACTCATAATAAAGACTCTTTTGTAACTTATATAAATGAGTCTTTTTGGACTCAAAATTAAGACTATTTTAAGACTCATTTTAAATACTTTTTTAACATTCATAATAAAGACTTTAAATAAATAATTTTTTAGAACTCATATAAATGTCTTTTGGACTCAAAATTAAGACACTTTTGATAGTCATATTTAAGAATCATGGAATGGAATCTTTAAAGACTCATACTGAGGACTCTTTCAGAACTCATAGAAGTAATTATGATCCGTTTAGGCTGAAATATATTTTTACATTCAAATTTATTTAAAATATTTGATAGTGGAAAAATAAAAAAAAAAATGACAACAATATCTTTTTTTAAACATTTTAAATAAAAAGTAATAGTAGAAAAATTTAAAGTAATTTTACAATCATATAAAAGACTTCTTTATGAGTCCTTTTATTGCGTACTCATAAAACACGCATACAAAATACTCTTTTTAGCGTCATTTTTTGAGCAATCATTTTAGAACAGTGATCGGCAAAAGCATGCCCGCGGGCAACGTATCAGTATTAGTGCCTTTATGCATGTGAAGCCGAAGCTAAATAAACGAACTTCAGTCTTATGCCAACTGTCGAGTGAGTAGGTTCGCGTCACATGCTTTCTTCAGATTTTTGTTTTTTGTTTCAGTTCGTTGTTTCTTTTTAACGACCAATTTGGTTCAGTGTACGCACATCGTTACATTAAAATACGAAGCATTGTATGGTTGTGTGTGTGTGCCGACCACTGTTTTAGAATCATCTCAAAGACTCCTTTATGAGTCGTTTTATTGAGTACTCATACAACACGCATAAGAAATACTCTTTTTAGAGTTATTTTTTGAGCAATCATTTTAGAATCATATCAAAGACTCCTTTATGAGTCTTTTTATTGCGTACTCATAAAACATGCATAAGAAATACTCTTTTTAGAGATATTTTTTTGAGGCACTCAGAAAATGTTTGCAGGGATATGATTAAATTTTAAAAAGAAAAATTCAAGCAAGCAATACTTAAAACATAAAAATTTAAACAACAAAAATTTTAAACGAAGTTTTTGACAATGAAAGCACCGCTCCTGAGTTTATTATGAAATAAAATTTCGGGTACATTCGTTTATATATTTTCTCGCTCATATAACAATATATCCGCACTCTAATGTTGGCGAATGTACTTTGAGTGCACTGCCAATATGGAAGTATAACATATATGCTTGGGCCAAATCTTCGCCTCATTCCGGATGACGAATCAATTGAGGCACAATTCATTCAATTTTGCTATGCAACTTTTATCCGAAAAGTACTATTCTCCTTACCAAATGCATCCGCTTTCGCTTTAAATTGCCTTTGAATTGATCCTATTGATGCAAATCGAAGAGCCTTGCATAATATACGCCCTTTTCAAGGAAATAGATTTGTACGATTGCATGTGTGTCCCCAAAGAACTGTCGTCTGACTGTTGGGCAATAAGCCCACTTTAGCCTTTATCAGCTTCAATTCCCCAGGACAAATTTACTGTTTCGACTGTTCTTTGTTCTTGAGTGTGTTATGATACATTAGGGTCGCGCCGAAGCATTTGAAAGTACAGGCAAGTTGTGATTTCGGCGCCCCTATATACTTAATATATATACTTGTACTGAATATACTTAATATATTAAATATTTATATACTTATACACTTTATATACTTACGGCTGTATTCACAAAAAATTATGATCCTCTTATAAAGTCTTAATAAGAAAAAAAATCGAAAAAATTTAAAAACATTATTCATAAACGTTCAATAGCTTTAAAAGTCTCTATTAAATGCTTTATAAATGAGAGAATTTTAAAAATAGATGAAACCATGATACAATTATACAGGTAGGTTTGACAACAGGCTATTTTCTCACGAGATCGTTCGTGGATTGTCAAACTCATCTGTTTTTTTTTTTTTGTTTGTTTGCTTTGTTTTGTATGATTTTTGACAATTCATGTTGGATTGAAAACTATCACACCTACCTGATTAATTATACCATGGATGAAACCTTCAATAAACCCTCGATATGGCATTTTTAAATTTTATTTTGTTTTCATCTGAGCACAAAAATATATTGATATATTTGTCAAAAATATATCAAATTGTTTCAAAACATATCAAAAACAAAGAAAATGTCAAAAAATTACTGAAAATGTTTGTTTATAAATGAGAGAATTTTTAAAAATGGCTGAAACGTTCAATAAGCCCCTCATTTGAGCACAAATTTTTTTGTCAAAAATAATTAAAAATATTTCAAGCATTTGAAAAATATGTCAAAAAAATTCAAAATATATAAAAAAATTCAAAACAAAAAGAAAACAAAAACAAGAAAATTTGTCAAAACATTTCAAAATATTTACAAAAATAGATAATAAAATGACAACTTTTTCAGTGCAAGGGTACCTTAAAAAAAATGTTGATATTTAAATATCAAAATGTTGACGAAATTGTGACAAATAAATGAAAAGTCATTGAATTTATCAAATACACAAACCATTATTGACACTCTTCCCACTTAAAATCGAAAGTGTTCCCATTTAAACTACAAAGCAGCAACAATATGTTTATGCATAGTATAATAATAGAGGTAGTCGCAGCGCTGATGGTGCTCTATTTTGTCATTACTGCCGATATTGTCAGAATCAGCTGTGTACGTACTGCTGTACTTTTGTTGTTGTTTAGTTGTGCTCCCTGCTTGTAGTTAATAGTTTTTGTGTTTAAATTTCAATGATTTTTGGCTGGAAATAATTTTAAATTAGTTTAATATCAATAAAAACGCGAAAAATAACCATTTACTACAATTTTTAATTAATACAACAATACAGCTTCAAAGCTTCAAATGTTTAACTTCGTTTACATTTCGCCAATTCTTGCTTTCTCTTGTCATTCTCATAGCTTCGAGATTTTATATGAGTTGTCAACTTCGTTTCGACATTCGCGGCAGTACGCTCTCATCTAGCGAGTTAACCTCTATAATTATACCATGTGTTTATGAATAACAAAATTTTAAAAGACTTTTTAACATAAAAAAGCTTTTTAGCTATTAAAGGTTTTAAAGCTATTTTAAGAAATTTTTATGAATACGGCTGTTAATTTTCAAAGAAATTACCAAAAAATCCAAATATATTTTTAAAAAATAACAACCAATTTTATCAAATCAATTGAAATAAATTGATTTAAATATATATGTTAATTAATTTTTTAAATATATAAAGTTCAAAGTAAATCACAAAAAAATATTTTTTTAAGAGCATATTAAACAAAAACTAAAAATATATTGAACCTTAAAACCTTAAAAGTTAGATGCAACAAACAAAAAATGTTCTTTTTCTTTTCTTGTGTTTCGCGCCAGACAATTTAATTTTCCCTTTTTCACTCATCACCGCAATAAATTAAAAATAACTGCTCCATTTCCTGATAATTTTTCTATGGGCGACTTTTCTAATAAGAAAAATTATACGGAAAACAGTCAAAGAAAATATGAAATTATTTCCACCACATAAGGATGGTACCCAAGAATGATAGAAAAATAGATTACGCATTGCGCAGCTCCGTTATGTTGTTTACTTTTACATTTTGACATTTCTACCTACGAACAATTCATTCTTGGATGGTACCCGTATTATTGCTATTGCAGCTGTCAAACAATATGTGTTGCAATTTTTAGGCGAAAGGACGATAAGTACTACTACGAATTTTGATACGATATGAAAGAATACTTTGTGAAAGTAAAAATAGATTAGAAAAACATCAAAAGGTTTCAATATAGGCACCCCTAACATTTGGAGCCACAGGCATGGGTCTGCTCCGCCCGCCCCTCAGGATGCTCCTGGATGTATCCATGTTTCGTGCACGATTATGAAATAGTGCAAAAAATTCCTTCTTTTTTGTTAAAATGAAAAAGAATATATTGATGAATACTTCGAAAGCATTCACGAACCAAAAATTTTTAAAGATCTCAATATGTTAAATACAGTGAATCAAAAAAGATTAGAAACAAAACAGTTTCTTTAAAACATTTATTCACTTTTTACCCTTTTTACACAAAACTAAAATTTTTTTTTACATATTTAATATTTCATATCATGAATTCCATGTCACGCACTGTTACAGCTTGCGAATAATTGCAACTGATTTACTTAAGAAGAAATTTTTCCGAAAACTGGTTTGCAATTTTTATTAATTAATTTTACGGTCTATTTAAAACGTGTAAAGGTTTTATCAATCCACTTATGAATTTCGGTGATGTTAAGCAAAATGTAGCGTACGCACGTGCTACAAAATTTACCCTTTAAAAATTTGATGTCAGCTTCTATCTGAAATTTCTGCGAATTGACTTCATATAGAATTTTCATATTTTTACAGCAATAAGGGGTTATCCTAGATTATATTTCGGCTTTCAACCTTCCAACCGATCGGACGTGTTTAAATCAGTTCCCCAAGCTTGTATCTATAAATCGCTTTTCGCTTTTTGTTCCCTGACCTAATTTAAGTGCAGTGCAGTGCAGTGCAAATAAATAAACAAAATTGTAAAACAAAACAAAAAACAAAACAACAAACCAAAAACCAAAAAAAAAAAAAAAAAACAACATTAACAGACAGTAAAATAATACAGCGTAATCACTTTTCGTTCCCTGACCTAATTTTAGTGCAGTGCAGTGCAGTGCAAATAAACAATCAATTAAAAAAAAAAAAAAAAAAAAAAAACAAAAAAGCAAACCTAACACCAAAATAAAAAAATACAACAATAACAGACAGTCAAAAAATACAGCGTAAGCAAATAAAAAAAAAAAAAAAAAAAAAAAAAAAAAAACAAACTTAAAAGTTCATTGAAAATACACAAATTTCAAAAAAAAACAACAACAAAATAGATATGACCTGCGCGAATTCTGATTGCTCTATCGATGACAGGAATGCCCCAAAAATTTCCTGCAATGGAATTTGTGGGAAATCATTTCATGGAGTTTGTATAGGCTTATCAAGAACAGGCCTAAAATGCTTGGAGGAGTATATTAACAATTTTATGTTTTTCTGTGTAGAGTGCCGTGAAATATCGCTCTCACATATAATGCTTGCAATAAAGTGCTTAAGTGAGTCGATAGATGTGTTCTCACGTGAAAACAAATCACTCCACATCAAAGCATCAAAACAGATAGTAAAACCTGATGCGATCACACAAATTTGTGAAGATATATCCAACATAATAGAGTCCACAAATAAAAACACGGACTTAAAATTAAAATCTATTACGAACAGCGTAGAATCGTTAAAGAAAATAATAAGTGGTTATTGTGACAGTTCAAACGTTGAATCCGCCATAAAAAAACTAAACTGCGATATCAACAAAAACTTTGGTAAAATAGAAAATTCTGTGCCTAACCAACAACTTAACGATAATCTTACTGCTATCCGTAACGATTTGGATATTATCCTCCAGTCAACGTCCAACAAACCACCACAGCCATCTCAGCAGCCTGACTATCTTGTTGAAATGTTGTTTCAAAAAATGAACGACATCACCGACGAACTAGGTGTTTTTCGCGCAACACTTGAGGAAGTTGTAGATGTCGTCAGACAGCCACCAACCGGAAATGATAGCATTATCGATTTGGCACGAACTCCTCAGCACGTAAACTCTTCTTCCATTTTTGAAGAAATAATGGATGCATCACTGAAGTCACCCTCAATCGAACCCACACCCTTAAAAACACATACAACTACTGCAGACTCTCCTTCCAACTGTTTCTCTATCAACACGCCAGTTCCAGTGCCAGCTCCACGCCAGTTAATTGAATATTTCGGAACATCATGGACCAAATTAGAATGGGAAAATAGGATCCAAAGGTTAAATAATGGTAACCAAAAAAGCAGTACCAAACTTTTCATTAAAGGATTCCCAACACAAGCAAATAAATCATGGGTGCAAAATTTTTTCAACAAATATAATATAACCATCCATGATTGCGAGAAGACGTCATCAAAATACGCCAAATCGAGCAGTTTTAAGCTAAGTATACCCACTAAATACGTTTGGATGTTTCGGAATCGGCCTGGTAGTAAAACATGGAAACATGGAAATATACGCATAACTGAGTGGTTTGTAAAACCTGAACGGAAGCAGAAAATACCTTACATTAAGCCTATTAATAAAAATGTTGTTAAGACACCTTCCAGAATCCCTAAAAAACACACCCCTGATTCTAATTGGACCTTTAAAACCAACATATTTCCTGATTTCTCTTCCTACAAACATCAACCTACACATCCAACTATTCCTAAGCAATCTGTTGCGAAAAACTCTTCTAATTTATCATATCCCAAACATAAGCGCGTCTCATTTAATCTGACACCTTCTACCATTTCAAATCCAAGTCCTCAAACATCAGAAAAAATGGTCTCTTCCTCTGTTGATTACCCGAATTTCATCCGATCCCATATTCTTAATCCTACACATCCTCCGGCAACAGTCACACCAAAAACTATTCTCAATAAAGAAGCACCAAGCTTTACTCCAAACAGAGTATTAAATCCGCCCCCAAGAACTTTTACTAATCCTATTTTTGATCCTCTTCTCCCACCTAAAGCAAAGGTAACAAAAAATCTCGCTGATGTTAGTAGTGAGGGTCGTTTCGTCATGTCCCGTCTAAGAGACCGTCGGTTGTACGATAATGTTCGACTATACCTGGCTTACTTGCATAACAAGTCCGACTCTGTTTGTATTGAAGGTACAACAAAAACAAGTGCTATGGTATCCATCCAACAAGAAGGTCTTCCGACTGACCCTGTCGAGCTGAAAAAAATTTTCATTACCTTCCACGAAAGCCTCAACATTCTGCCTATTGATGTCGAAAACGACCTCGCGGCATTTGCCTCGCATACTAGTTCAAAGTATATATGGCATTTACAAAGAGCTCGTTCTAATTTCAAAAATTTCTATGGTCCCTAACTCATGTTCTAATAGTACAATATCCTACTCACCAGTCGCCCGAAACATAAAGCCGCCAATTGCTTCTTTAAATATATTTTACCACAATTGTGGTGGCATGAGAGGCAAACTTAATAAACTATTTGTTCAAGCTAAATCTTGTCATTTCAATGTTTTTGTCTTTACGGAAACGTGGTTGAATGACGCTATCAAAAATGAAGAAGTTCTAGATAGCAACTGGACAATATACCGAAACGATAGAAACTATGCAAGCTTAGGCCTTTCACGAGGAGGAGGTGTTTTGATTGCTATACACAACGCCCTATCTAGTGAAGTGATTGAAACCAACTCCTACAAATACTTCGAGCACAAAATCATAAAATTAAGTCTTGGTCAAAATCGTTTCATATATATTGGTGTTATTTATATTCCTCCAAATTCATCCAATAATGCTTACAATGAATTATGTGATCTTATAACATCAATAGTAGCCGCATTAAACGAAGAAGATAAAATTATCATTTTTGGAGACTTCAACCGTCCCAATACATCTTTTGTCACCGATGAAAACGACAACCATCTTCTTCCAATCAATCTCACTAATGCGATCGACTTTGACTTATTTAGTACTTTTTATAGCAATGATTGTCAACAAGTCGCCCCTATTCCAAACCAGAATGGGCGGTGGCTAGATTTAATTTTTACTAACTGCTATGATGAAGTAAACGTTAGCCCAACTTGTGATGCCGAACACTTATTCTCCAATACCTTTCATCACACTGCCTTTACTCTAGAGTTATGCTCAGACAATATAACTTACGCAAAATCCTTCAATAGCTCTATTGTGTACGATTTCCTCAATGCCGATTACGATAGTATAAAAAATGAGTTGAATTGCTTGGATTGGAACTGCCTATCTGTCTTGGCATTGGATACTTCTGTCTCGTTTTTCTACCAAAAATTGTTCTCTATATTTGAAAGCCATGTCCCAAAATTGAAGAAGAAAAATAAGCTATCAGAACCGTGGCTTGATTCAAACCTAAGAAATTTGAGAAACCGGAGAAATAAACTGTACAATGTCATTAAAAACACCGTCACGGTTAGTGACGAGGTAAAGACAAGATATGCAGAACTGTCCAAAGAGTTCTCTAACAAGTCTCAAGAAGCATACAAACAGTACACTAATGTAATCGGTGAAAGTATTATTGAAGACCCGAAAAAATTTTTCGAGTTTGTTAATGTTAAGCGGAAATCGACAGGGTACCCTAATTCCATGTTTAAAGGTAATGTTTCTTCTTCTAATCCGCAGGAGATCTGTAATCTCTTTGCAGATTACTTTAAAGAAGTATTTTGTCCACATTCATCGCAAAATCAAACCCCAATGGCCAGTACGATCAATCTACCACCATTGCTTTGTACAATTAATATAACACGGAGTGACATAGCCAATTCCATTAAAGAATTAGATTCCAACAAGACCCCTGGTCCAGATCTTATTCCTCCAATTGCACTTGTTCAATGCTTAGAGCAGTTAATTACACCCTTATATATTATTTTCAATAAATCATTGCAAACAGGTGTATTTCCATCTTATTGGAAATCTTCTCATCTTACGCCAATTTACAAGAATGGCGACAAGAGGTCTGTTGAAAATTATAGGGGCATTGCAATACTATCAGCTATTCCCAAACTTTTCGAAAAAATTATATGCTGCAAACTAACAAACGTAATTAACCCACGTTTAAATGAACAGCAACATGGATTCCGTAGAGGACGATCAACGGCAACAAATCTTGCCATCTTAGCATCAGATGTTCTAATAAAAATGGAAAAAGGACATCAGATATATGCAATCTATACAGATTTTAGTAAGGCCTTTGATCGTGTTGACCACGAAATCTTAGCTAAGAAGCTAGAAAAATTTGGTATTTCAGGCTCTTTGTTGAATTGGATCAAATCTTATCTTTGTGAAAGGTCCCAATTTGTTAAATTTCAAGGTACACTGTCTAAAAAGATTGCTGTCTCATCGGGTGTACCTCAAGGTAGCCACCTTGGCCCCCTTCTCTTCAACATATTTATTGCAGACATATCTGAAATTTTGCATGAAGTCCCCCATCTCTTATATGCAGATGATTTAAAATTGTACTATGTCATAAGATCAGAAGAAGACTCATTATTTTTACAGAACAAGCTTTTATGTCTAGAGAAATGGTGCAGTCAAAATAGGCTTTCTTTAAATGTAAATAAGTGCGTTGTAATAAGTTTCTCCCGTAAAAATGAAATAGCTTGTAGCAATTATATGCTTAATGGGATGGAACTTAAAAGGGTCAACCACATTACAGATCTTGGAATAGTTCTAGATAGCAAGTTGCGCTTTAACCTTCACTATGATCATATCACATCAAGGGCAAACAAATTGCTTGGATTCATAAAAAGACGAGCAAGAGAATTCAGGAATTTATGGGTAACTAAAGCCTTATACTGCACCCTAGTGCGTCCAATTCTGGAATACTGTTGCACTGTTTGGAACCCAAGTTTTGAAGTGCATAGTGAAAGACTAGAATCTATTCAAAAACAGTTCTTACTTTTTGCCTTGAGAGACATGTACGACCCTCAGGACTATAGAAACCTGCCACCATATGAGCACAGACTGAGGGCTATTAATATAATGCCGTTGTCATCAAGAAGGGTGCTACTCTGTTCATGTTTTATATTCGATGTCATTGCCAGAAACATTGACAGCGAATATATTTCAAGCAAAGTAACAATTAATGACCCTATAAGGAGAACTAGGCATACAAGATTTTTGAGTGAATCACAGCACCACACCACTTACGCTTGTAACGAACCCATAAACAGATGTTGTAAGATATTTAATACCATCAGCGAGCACTACCAACCACCTATGTCTAAGCCTTTGTTCAAGAATTCCCTATCCAAATACCTCTTTCCACCCTAATCATCTAGCCTTATCATGTTCACCATTCACCATTCACCATCTTTGCTTCTATAATTTTTCCCTCTTATAAGTAACATAATAATGATAATGAATATCTTTCTACCATTATGTATATCACTTATCTTAGTTCCTTAGTACCTTAGTTCCTTTTATTTACTTTTCTTCTTGTCTTTTCCTTTTGACGTGTTCTTGATAACATGTCATCCAGGTGGGCGGTTACGCCCACTTCAAATTACATGTTTTAAAACACCAAAACAAGGAGAGGGGAGAGAAAAAATAAATAAATAAAAATAAGCCTGTTAGAATAAGTTAATTGCCTTGTTTGGCTAATAAATAAATAAATATATTAGTAGTTAAGTTATTTGAGAAAAAAAAAATTATAAAACAATTTTTTTTCAACTTTAAACACCGTCACGCACATGTTACATTCGTCACGCACAATTATACCGTACGTTCATATTTCTGTTACCTTCGACCATATTTACTAAAAACTGAAATACAAAACAAAAGGATTAACAATTTTTTATTTTCTTTTTTTTTAATCTCTTTTATGTCATGACTACACTGAAAAAAAACTGTTTTAAAATTGACGACAATTGTTATTAATTTGACGATATTTGTGTTTAAAAAATAGCTTGCAACAAATTTCGTCAAAGTAAGAGCGAATGTATTTAAAAATTTTGAAAAACATATGAAAAAAAAGTCAAATTAACAACACATTTTGTGAACACATTGTGTTTAATTTTAAGTTAACTTTTTTTTCAGTGTAGATACATTTCAGAAAAAAATTTGAAAATCATTTATTTTAATCGATAAAAACTATTCTATCTTCGATCCAAAAGTCGATGCTCTCAATCACTGGAATTGAAAGAGCTGGAACTTTAAGGACTCTTCGAATTCTTCAACAGATTCCATGTGGACCTATTTAGGTGTATCCTCATTTTTTATGCAAAGAAATTCGCCTGGCCTTTGAGAGAGTACCCGTAAAGGCTGCACCCGTACAGCACCAAGTTCAGTGTTTTTGTGAATATGATTCCTTAAAATTGATTAATTTGAATAATAATTTTTATTCCGATTTATTTTAACCCATAAATTCCAACAACACCGATTTCATTAAAAAAAAAAAAATAAAGTTGTGCTAAATGATCTCCTGAACAATACCCCGTTTTTATTATTTTGAAAAAAATTTTTGTTTACGAGTTATTAAAGAAAACATGATTTTATCCAAAAAGATACAGTGGGCATTACGGAGTATACCATCAATCAGCTTGGTTGTAGGAGTTCAAGGCAAAAACGTGGAAAACAATTATTTTTATGATAACTCTAAATTTGTTTGTTAAATGATACTCTAAAATTGTTAATAGTTTAAAAGGTATTTCATGTCAAAAAGCGAACTTTCCGTAAAAATTAAAAAAACTAAATAGCATATTTTCTCGATTGTATCCAAAAAGAAACATTGGGCTTTTAAGGGTTACATTAAATAAAACTCACTTATGAGAATTCATATTCTCATTGAATACGTTTGACCGTCTAATGAAGATGTAAGGATGGACATTTTTTTAAATGAGGGATGTATTAATTTCAATTTTTTCGAGTTTTTCTATTTTGGTCACTTTGCTATATATGAGACCCCCACATCATTACTAATCGTAATACATTTTAAAGCCCCTCCTCCCCTCTAAATTGGTAACGTTATTTATGAACGACCCCGTAGTGTGTAAAAACTACATTGTTGTATAGAAAAAAGTGTAACATGTGCGAAACGCGTGGAGTTTTTTCAATGGAAATAGTAAAAAAACTGTTTTTCTATCTTGTTTGCCATCTCAATATCCACACATAACAGCATTTTCCGCAAAAAATTTCTTATATTAGAGTCTGCATTGAAACATATATCAATATTGTCACGCACATGCTACATATTTTCTTAATTTATTTAACTGCTCTTACCACGGTATGTCGTTGATAATTATTTATACATATATTTATGATTATTAGGAAAATATAAAAAAATTTGAAGCAAATATTTTTTTTTTAATTGTTGTAATAAACAGCGCACGCCCTCATTTCAAATATCAAAATAAAACTGCAAAATTTTCGTTCAACTTATTCACCACGCGAAAGTAAAAAAAACAAAGACAAACTACCGTTATCTTGAAGAATTCAACTTAAAACGTGTTGTCCGAATTCGATAGAATATATTCTATATAATTTCTCTTCTCTCTTTACAATTTGATTTTCGACCTATGAGGTTGACTTTTTGGTGGAATTCGTGATATATATTTTTAACGTAACATCAAAAAATCAAACCAAAAAACAACTTTCTTATCACTACAAATAAAAAGAAAAAGCTCTAAAATAACGGGATCTAAAGTCTGTAGCTATAAATATCAGTAATATACGCATCAGTCACTCGCTTTTTTGTAATAAACGCTGATTACACAGTGAGACAAAAAAGAATGAAGTAGAAATTCCTGGGAAGTGATATTATTTTTCTGATAGGTATTATTGAGTACAAGAAAAATTTGTATTTCAAATTTGCCAGTCACATCAGAATTTTGAGTTACGGGTAAAAAACCGGTTTTTCGTACCTCTATGCACTTATAAGCCAGTAACTTACTTGTTTATTAACTGATTTTCAGTTTCTCAACGGATTTGGAAAGAAGAAACTAGTACCTTTGAAATGGTATATATATTGTTATGGTTGGCTTAAAAGCTCTTTGTGTATTTCTCCACTAAACACATTATTTCCCCACTTTTTTCGACATTTTTCAACTTTATCGATATTTTTACGCATTATTTTATAAAGGAACCGTAATTTTTTTCAATTTATTCAAAAAGCATATTTATTTGTGATGAAAACGCAACTTTGTTTTAAAAAATCCGTTAAAAATTGACTGAGTTATTCAACTATTTATCAAACCTACATTTTTGCATATTACTTTTGTTTTTTTTTTTCGCTTTCTGTTTAGTGAAGCTGTACTCAAATTAGAATTACAACAACAATTCGCAATGAGAGCTTAACTCATGTAAAAGTATTGTTTGTTTTTTAATTTGTTTTGTTTATCACTTCTTTATCACTGTATATTTACATAAAAAAGTTAACAATTTGATAAAAATCGAGTGCAATTGAAATAAAAATGTGCGACAGACGTGATAAATTTTGCTATATTTGTGGTTTATTTACGGATATCGGTCATAGGCGTGATTTTAAAAACAATATTGGAGTGGTGGAAGTGTATAACAAAATCTTCAATCGCTCTTACAAATCCAGTCGCTGGTATGAACCAGAATTTGTTTGTGAAAGTTGCTGTGCAACATTAAGAAAATGCAAAGTTGTACCGTCAGTTACTTTGCCCTTTTCTACGCCTATGACTTGGCATCATCAGCTTTTTCATAAACCAGATGATTGTTACTTTTGTCAAACCAATACTTCAGGCTACACTTTTAAAACGCGCAAAAGTGTACAATATGCAAATGTTGTAACTATTACAAAACCTATATATGCAAATGATGAAGTTCCGACAACTAGCACATCTGCTGTTGAAACTGAAAAAGATTTGGAAGAAGCAGAGTACCTTCCATCCAAATCCACTACAACGGAACGGCATTTCATTTCGAACGCAGATTTCGCCGATCTCATTCGCGATTTGAATTTGTCAAAACGACAATCTGAAATACTCGGTTCACGAGTAAAGCAGTGGAATTTGGTGGAAAACGATTTTCGTGTAACATCTTGTAGAAGGAGTGACCGTACTTTGTTCCTTGAAGAAAGTTTTAAGACTGATCACAATGACAGTAATCTTGTGTATTGCGTTGATGTACCCAAACTATTTTCGGCACTGAATCACAACTATAAGGCAGACGAATGGCGACTTTTCATTGATGGTTCATGTAAAAGTATGTTTTCTTATATAAAAATAGTTTTTATTTAATTTTTTTAAATCTGTATTGTTATACCTAGGCTTGAAAGCTGTTTTATTACATAACCAAAATCAGTTGCCATCAGTTCCAATCGCATATGCGACAAGCACGAAAGAAACTTACGAAGTTATGAAAAAAATACTTGGATTCGTCAACTATACCACTCATAAATGGAAAGTCATCGCTGATTTAAAAGTTTTAACAATTTTATTTGGTATGCAAGCGGGTTACACAAAGCATCCATGTTATCTTTGCGAATGGGATAGTCGTGCACCGAATCGGTATGACCGTAAAGTATGGCCATCTCGTGAGGCGCATCAAATAGGCAGGAGAAATATTTTAAACGTCCCATTAGTTTCATCTGAGGATATTATTCTGCCACCACTGCATCTGAAGCTGGGATATATGAAGCAATTCGTTAAAAAACTTGATGTAAACAGCGCCGCTTTTTGCTATCTTAAAGAAGTGTTCCCAAAATTAAGTGAAGCCAAAATAAAAGGAGGTATTAAAGTATTTGTTTCGAATTCTAGTACTTTTTTTTAACGTTTTTATCTTTTTCGATCAATTTTAGGTATTTTCATTGGACCTCAAATTCGTAAAATTATGAGAGATGAAAATTTTATTAACAAGTTAAATTCAGTCGAAAAACGTGCATGGAATAGTTTTGTTGCGCTATGCGATAATTTCCTTGGAAATCACAGAAGCGATGACTATGTCACAGTTGTCAATGAGTTTTTAAGTGCGTATGGTGAAATGGGCTGCAATATGTCCATAAAAATTCATTTCCTGCATTCCCACTTAGATTTCTTCCCAGACAATCTGGGTCAGTTCAGCGATGAACAAGGTGAACATTTTCACCAAGAGATGATTACAATGGAAAAACGATTTGAAGGAAAAAATAAAATAAAAATGCTTTCAGAATATTGCTGGTCACTTCAGAGAGAAACCGATGATGCTGAATTAAAAAGAAGACGGTCAAGCAAACATTTTTGACTGAAACAGCTAAAAGTTTTATTTTTGCAAAAATGTAGGTTTGATAAATAGTTGAATAACTCAGTCAATTTTTAACGGATTTTTTAAAACAAAGTTGCGTTTTCATCACAAATAAATATGCTTTTTGAATAAATTGAAAAAAATTACGGTTCCTTTATAAAATAATGCGTAAAAATATCGATAAAGTTGAAAAATGTCGAAAAAAGTGGGGAAATAATGTGTTTAGTGGAGAAATACACAAAGAGCTTTTAAGCCAACCATAACAATATATATACCATTTCAAAGGTACTAGTTTCTTCTTTCCAAATCCGTTGAGAAACTGAAAATCAGTTAATAAACAAGTAAGTTACTGGCTTATAAGTGCATAGAGGTACGAAAAACCGGTTTTTTACCCGTAACTCAAAATTCTGATGTGACCGGCAAATTTCAAATACAGATTCTTGTTGTACTCAACAATACCTATCAGAAAAATAGTATCACTTCCCGGGAATTTTTTTTTGTCTCACCGTGTTATTTGTCTTTTTGTCTTAAAAATGGGAAAAAAAACGAAATCTCACTGGACGTTCGTAAATTAATTCTAAGGCTGTATTTTCAAAATAATAAAGTGCGAGATATTGGCTAAATAATCGGGAGAAGCCTTTGTAGTGTTCATAAAATTATAAATTAATATTTATATACGGGATCATAACAACCAAAACTTCGATCTGGTCGGCCAAGTTCTTTAACAGCGCGCCATGAACGAGTTGTTTTGTCAGAAATAAAAGCAACTCCAAACGTTTCTGCTCCGAAGATTGCTGCGACACTAGAGAAATTTCATGATGTCCACGTAAATGCCCAAACAGTTCGAAATAGGCTCCATAAGGCTGGTTATCATGGTAGATTTGCTCGAAAAAAACCTTTCATAAATAAGCGAAATGCGGATAAACGCTCGGAGTTCGCAGAAAAACACATTACCCAATCGGAACAGTTTTGGAGAAGTGTGGTATTCAGTGACGAGTCGAAATACAACATTTTTGGTTCGGACGGACGTCGTATGATGTGGAGAAAGGCAAATACGGAGTTCAATAAAGGAAACATTCAAGCAACAATAAAACATGGAGGAGGTAGTGTGATGGTGTAGGGGTGTTTTTCAGCAGCTGGCGTGGGAAACTTGAAGTTCATTCATCGAAGGAATAATGAATAAAGAACAATATTAAGCCATTTTGAGAAAATTTACCGCAAAGTGTGAACAAAATGGGGCTAGATGGAATCAGTTTCTTTCTCCAACAAGATAATGACCCAAACACAAGTCGCGTTTGGTCATGGAATGACTGCTTTTCAAAGTCCCACACCAGCTGCATACACCCCCACAATCTCCAGATTTCAACATAATTGAAAATGTGTGGGACCTTATTGAAAAAAGGATCAGGCACCATCATATTACATCCAAAGAGTCGCTTAAACAAGCCATATTAGAAGAATGGGATGCAATTACCCCACTAGAGCTGGAAAACTATCGTTGGGAATGAAAAATAGACTCCAAGCGGTTCTTGATGCGAAAGGCTATCAAACGAAGTACTAAAATATTAAAAAAGTAGTTTTTCTTTAATTTTTTCGGAATAACTTTTAATTTGTTTCTAAACTTTTTTGGCCATGAAATAATGTTCTTTTTGTTGTTTTTATCATTTGTATGAATATTGTAATTGTTTTTGATTTCATTTTTTTGTAATTGTATTGTGAATATATATGGAATAAAAATATATGAAAAAAATGTTTGCAACAGCTTAAAAAGTGTAAAATTTCAATGATTGTTTGAGAGCAAATGTTTTGTTTCTAAACTTTTTTGATTCACTGTATATTATTTCAGAAATAGTAAATTCATTTGTCTCTAAATGGCAAACGGTATTGTTCGTATAAAAAAATTTTTAAACAAGTTTCCTGATTGCATTTCTTTAATTCGCAATCAAAATGATTCATGATCTTCTTGCAACACAATTTATGAAATTTTTTTATCTTATACTTCAGAATGCATTCTGAATTTTCAGATTCTAGGAGAAATCATCTTTCTGCTCGTCAAGAACATATTCCGGCTGCAATGAACAACAACTAAGAAAAGAAATTAAAAAATGTAATAATAAAAACAAGAATCTGAAGGGGAAAAGTATATTTATTCAAATTCTGTAACGAATTTTTGGAAGTATTGTGATGAGACAATTTGTAAGAAAAAGTTGGGTTAAAATAAATATCGTTCCATAATTTTTGATGAGTTTTTACTGTTTCTTTAAGATAATACCGGCCAAAAATTCCTAATATATAAATAATAAAATAATTTATTTAAATTTACAAAACTCTTTTCTAATTTAGTTACTCGTACTTGTCATGGTTACTAACTTCAGCCACTAGAACCGCTTTAATCTGATTTAGCTGAAAAACTCTGAAAGTATTATATGCTGCAGTTTCTCAATCAGTTTCTTCTCCTTCCTCACTTTTTATCTTTTACGTCATCTTGTTTTTTCCGCACAACAAAAGTCTATCACAAAAGTCCGAAAGCGCCACATTGGCACCAATCTTTTTACCCTTTTTATTTATACTTTTTCCATTGTAATTTATGGCTTCCTCATGTTTGGTCTGCCAGCTTGTCTGCCTTGTTGTAGTTTCTATAGTTACAAGCAGTTTAAGAGATGTTTTCCTTTTTTTTCCTTTTTTTTCCTTCCACTTCTGGTTTTTTTCAATTTTCAATTTGTCCACTGGCATCCACAACCCAGACCAAGATTAATCAATATATAAATGTACGTGTAACACTGAGTGAGTGACTCACGGTAATTTATGGTATAAGAGAGAAAAAAAACAAGCTTCCTCAATGACCATGAACAGGAATTTCATTATGAGGTATAGCTGTGCCTTAAAAGAGGGTTTATTCCGCCTCAGTTTAGCTTAAACAATAACTATTGTTCATCCATTCAATCTTGAGTTTTTAGTGCTCGAAATGCAAGTACAATCCTTTATGTTTTACTAAGAAAGTGACTTTTGCTCGTCATATATTATGTTTAAAGCTTCAATAAAAACGTTTACTTTTTCCAACCAAATGTTGATTATAACCTTAATAAAAACAACTTCATTTTGATAAAATAAACTAAATAAAAAACTTTAATTGGAAAAACGATAACTTGAGACAGGTGCGTAGCCAGGCTTTTTCTTGAAAGGGACGTGTTTTTGATTACATCTATACTATTATAAATAAGGCTTATCACGTATCTTCGTGTGAGGTTAACTTAAGAACTACTGAACCAATTGCAATAATTCTTTCACTAATTCAAAGCTACATCTTTAACTTAAACTATTGCATACCATTTCAGCCCTTCAAAGGACTTTGACCGAACATCTTATGATCATATTGTGTTTTGCGTGTTATTAAATGTTTCAACACAATTGATCGAGAACTGGACCTACTAGTTTTATGCCGACTTCGAGAAAATTTAAGTAAAAATATTGAAATTAATAAACAACCTATTTAAATTAAATATGTTATTAATGGCTTGTTATAGTTCGCGTTTGGTTTTTGCAATGAAAATTATATAGGCTAGATGTTTATCCAAGATGCTTCGTGAATGCGAAGGATGAGATTTTGTGGGTAACCGAGCTCCACTCACCTATCGCAGTCACGAAGCGTCTTGGCTAAACATCTAGGCTATATAATTTTCATTACAAAAACCAAACGAGAACTATAAAAAACCGGAAGTATTCAGCGACAAGCCAGAGTCTTAATTCCTAAAAACTTCATTGATAAACTGCAGGAACGGAGTGCGATGTTGCTTGTCGGCTATTTCAGCTGTTTGGAATAAGCTTCACTGTGTGGGTAGATAAACTTTAAATACGAAAAAGAAGCGTGTTTTAATGAAAATATTTGATTTATCCACGTAAATATTTAAAAAAAAATGTATACACGGGAGTGGATAATGTTAATATTCGTTATTTCCCCTAGTGTAGAGGTCGCAAATTCAAATTATTTTTGTTTTATTTACTTAAGTGGATGTTTTACCCTTAAAATGATACTAATATTTGGAATCAAAACATTTTGTATTTTTCCTATGGGGCGTTATTTTTCCTGTGCGTTATCATGATGAAAGAACACTTTTTTCTTCTCTAAAATCTGCCCAACAGCTGTAAATAATACTTTTCAAATGAATCAATGTGAATAACTCCGCATGCATCCCAAGAAAACTATCGCCATACCCTTGTCCGCTGACAGACCCAACATGACCTTTGGTACACGTTCACCTGGAGTGTTCCACTGCTTTAGTTGTTCCTTGGTCTCTGGTGTGTTATGATGTATCCATCTTTCGTGTAAGGTTACGAAACGGCGCAAAACTCCTTCGGTTTGCGGTTGAGCATCGCCAAACTAAGATGCCTACGAGGCCTTTGTCACCTCACGTACTTTAATTGTCCGATCTTCCAATATCATTCCATGGATTTTATCAACGAAATCTGGCGTGATGCCCTCTTTTGGGCAACCTGAACGTTCAGAGTCACTTATGCTGGTACGACCACAACGGAATTTAGAGAATCACTACTTGACCATTGTTATTGATGGTGTACAGTTCCCATGGTATTTATCAAGTCTTGGTTGCAGTAAATGTTTTTTTTAAAGCAATAGATAATGATTTACGAGAGGTACTACTTATATTTCGGGAATAGCATATGATAATAAACATTTTTAAATGAAAATGGCTATACCGTTTTTCAAAACATTCCCCTTGATCAATACGCTATTGCATTTGTTCAAACCATTTGTCATAGCAGTTTTTCCATTCCTCTTGAGACACCTTCAAAACATGGTTTTTGAACGCTTCAACTGTTTTTGCGGAGCTCGTAAATCGTTGACCACGCAGTTTACCTTTGATATTCGGGAACAAGAAAAATTCATTGGATGCCAAATCAGGACTGTATGGAGGATGAGTCATCAATTCGACGTTTTGACTGCTCAAAAATGCACATGTTTGACGAGATGTGTGAGAGCTCGCATTGTCATGATGGAGAATGATTCGTCTTTGGCGGTTGGTTTTGCGAATTTCCCCCAAGACTTCCGGCAAACAAATGGTCGTGTACCATTCAGAATTAACCGTCCTACGTTGCTCAAGCGGAACAGTGGCCACATAACACATTCGGTGGAAGAAACAGGTGACCATTTGCTTCGCAGTGCTTCGTGCACGAACAACTTTTGTTGGATTTGCCTCGTCTTGGAATACCCACACGGTTGATTGCTGTTTTGTTTTCGGCTCATACGCATATATCTTTTGAAGCACCACGATTGAACTTTTTAATCATTTCCTTACACCAATTGACGCGAGACTTTTTTGAGCGATTGATAAATTATGGGGTATCCAACGAGAGCAAATTTTTTTTACATATAAGTATTCTTGCAAAATCGAAAGTATTGAAGTATAACTAATGTGCAAGGATGCCTCTATCTCACGATATGTCACATGACGATCTTGCATTATTAGTTCACATACTGCATCGATATTTTTTGGCACAACAACCGATTTTGGACGACCTTTACGGAATTCATCGGCGACCAAACTACGACCAAGATTGAATTTACTATACCAGCGATATACTGTGGTTTTTGATCTTTATCGTCACTCAAAGAACTGAGTTCATCGACACATTTTTGTTCAGATAATCCACGTCGAAAGTTGTGAAAAATAATCCAACGAAAACCTTCTCTTGAAATTTCCATTTTTTGAACAAATTGATTTTCGTAACTCACTGTAAAAAAAACAAATAGCACTTGTACATCAAAACGTTGTGAGTACATTTATGCTAACAAATGTCAAACTTTATTATGGTGATGCCAGATTTTAGCTATTGACATTAGTGTTGCCAGTACCCGAAATATAAATTGTACCCCTCGTATGAGTACACGAAATTTTTCGTCGGTATTCAATATCTGTTTTCAAACAAAATGACGCAGCTTGGTCAAAATTTGACATACATTTAACATATAAAGTTATTTCGCGGAAAACTCAAAAAGTCCCTGACTAATCCCAATTGCCCACATACATAGATCAAAGTCATATTTCTTTATCTCTTTCTACGAAAATATTCTCTGTTTTAGGACTTTTGCAAAGTTTCCATTTGACTTAAAAATGACATTGCTATTTACCTTAATTCAATAATAGAAAAACCATTTTATTCCAATTGTCTTAGGACTCCGTATTTCTTTAAAATTTTTACTTTGAATTTAAACACTCAGCGTACAACAAATTTTCCATTCACAAGTTCAAAACGTGAAAAATCCGTAGTTTTAAGGACCAGACATATCACTAACTAAAGAAACAAGTTTTATTTGTACAGAAGTGTGAAATTTTTTATTAACCTTGAAAAATTTGACTTTCTGAGAATTACTTAAAATTTTATAGATAACACATGGTCCAGTAAGTCCCAAAATTAAGTAATAAAAAAACTTTTTTTGCAAATATTCTTCTTTATTCATCAACATAGGTTCCTTCAAGAGCAATGCATTCATTCCATCGCTTTTGGGTCAGTCCGCCGAGATTGATCACAAAACAGTATATTCGGTCGCTCTATTATTTTAAAAAAAATTTTATTTTTTTACCACAAATTTCGTAATGTTTCGGCATCTTAGAACTGCTTTCAAAAAAAAATTTTTTGTTGTATTTGCAAATTGGCGGCCATATTTGTCATGCAACCACGAGCGATTTTCTTATCTTATAGAGTTTACGGTAATGATCATATCTCAGCTCCTATTAAACATACAGTAATTAATGAAAAAAAATAATATTAATTATACCTTAGGCTATTATCTTGCATATCAAAAAATTAATTGGGATGTTACTTAATTTAAAAAAAAGTTAAAGTTTCCAAAAAAAAACAAAAAAAATCGTAATTTTTGCTTACTTTAAAAATAAATATTTTAATGGAAAGAAGCTAGTGGCAGACCTATTTTTTTGGTTTTAGGTACGTCTTAGTAAGAACTTCAAATATAAATTTTTAAAGGGACTAGATCATAAATTTTTGGGTTACATCGCTTTGAAAAATAAGAAATCTCAAATTTGCTCCAACTTTGGGGTCAAGTATCTCCAAAGGGCATGGGTGAAAAAATTTTAAATTAATGTTAAATAAGATAAATAACTACGTTATAAGAAAATTCTGATGATATAAAAATGAAAGTAGTTTTTATGGTTCATTTAAAAGATATAGGATTTTAAAGTTCGTTCATTTTATTACATGAGGTATGAGTATTAGATGGGTTTTTGTTTTTCCAAAAGTATTCCAGAACATCCCTGCAAGGCCAGATTCTGAATCCTGGATGTAATATAAGCATGTGACGCGAAAAAAAATCCAGAAAATTCGCAAACTGGATTGGCGTCGCTAAGAAACGTGAATTTGAAGAAGTATAAAATGGATGTTTCAAATCGAAGTCCCACAAAAACTTTTGACTATAACATATCCTAATGTAAAATCGTCCGCTGAACTCAAATATGCCATCAAATTCCTATAAAAATTAGTCCTTGACCCAAAATTGGCCTACTTTATTAAAAATTTCCTAATTTTTTCATTCGATTTTGAAAAAGAATCTTTACCTTCGCCGAGGTCGCAGCAACTTTCTCAAATTAAAATGCTGCTTTATTATTGGCCTTTTTATGAACTTAAGGAATAATAAAAAAAATATTGAAATCGGGCCATTTTTATGGCACAAAAACGATTTTTTTTTTGGAGCTGACTTTTGGGAAAAAGTCAGTCAATAAAAAACACAATTTCCAATTTTTTGATCATACGTTTTTTTGCATTTTATGTGACGATATTTACAATAACTTTAAAAACATAAATTTGTTCATCGTCATCATCAGACACCATTGCAAATATGCAGAAAACACAGTAGCGGATCTACATACGGGCTGAAGGGTTTTAGCCCCCTCCCTTGGAGAATTTTTTGTATGGGAAAAAAGTCCAAAAAACGTTTCGGCACCCCTTGACATACAAAACTATAGTTTTAGCCCCCCTCTGGCGAATCCAGATCCGCCACTGAAAAAACATAATAAAGTTAATCTGAAGTTGAGGCATATAATTTTCATGTGGCGCCGACTTTTAAGGGGACATAAGGGTTACAAATTTTTTAAAAAAAAAGTTTTTTTTGGGAATTATTTTTCATAGAAGGAAAAAGATATAGTTTTCCAATTTTGCACATATATTTCTTAACATTTAAAGAATACAAAAAATTTTTTTCAGAATTTTTGAAGCGGTGCTTTTTGGAAACTTTACAAAAACTTGGGATTAAAACTACAGTTCTGTATGCCAAGGGGGGGGGGGGGCTGGAACGTCTTTTTGGACTTTTTCACATAAAAAAAAATTCTCCAAGGGGGGGATAAAGCCCTTTAAGCCCATATGTAGATCCTCCACTGTGTTTTCTGCATATTTGCAATGGTGTCTGATGATGACGATGAACAAATTTATGTTTTTAAAGTTATTGTAAATATGCAGAAAACAAAGGGAAGAAAATTTTATAAAAAAATTAACTTTTCCCAAAAGTCAATTCAAAAAAAAAAATCGTTTTTGTGCCATAAAAATGGCCCGATTTCAATATTTTTTTTATTATTCCTTAAGTTCATAAAAAGGCCAATAATAAAGCAGCATTTTAATTAAAAAAAGTTGCTGCGACCTCGGCGAAGGTAAAGCTTCTTTTCCAAAATCGAAAGAAAAAATTAGGAAATTTTTAATAAAGTAGGCCAATTTTGGGTCAAGGACTAATTTTTATAAGAATTTGATGGCATATTTGAGTTCAGCGGACGATTTTACATTAGGATATGTTATAGTCAAAAGTTTTTGTGGGACTTCGATGTGAAACATCCATTTTATACTTCTTCAAATTCACGTTTTTTAGCGACGCCAATCCAGTTTGCGAATTTTCTGGATTTTTTTTCGCGTCACATGCTTATATTACATCCAGGATTCAGAATCTGGCCTTGCAAGGAGGTTCTGGAATACTTTTGGAAAAACAAAAACCCATCTAATACTCATACCTTATGTAATAAAATGAACGAACTTTAAAATCCTATATCTTTTAAATGACCAATAAAAACCACTTTTATTCTTATATCATTATAATCCTCTTAATACGTAGTTTATTAAGCATTAATTTAAAATTTTTTCACCCATGCCCATTGGAGATACTTGACCCCAAAGTTGGAGCAAATTTGAGATTTCTTATTTTTCAAAGCGATTTAACCCAAAAAGTTTAAGGTCTAGTCCTTTTAAAAAATTTATATTTGAAGTTCTTACTAAGACGTACCTAAAACCAAAAAACTAGGTCTGCTACTAGCTTCTTTCTATTAAAATTTTTTTTTTCAAAGTTAGCAAAAATGACGATTTTTTTTTTAAGACTTTAACTTTTTTTTTAAATAAGGTAACATCCTTATTAATTTTTCTGATATGTAAGATAATAGCCTAGGGTATAATTAATATTATGTTTTTTCATTTATTACTGTATGTTTAATAGGAGCTGAGATATGATCATTACCGCAAACTCTATAAGATACGAAAATCGCTCGTAGTTGCATGACAAATATGGCCGCCATTTTGCAAATACAACAAAAAAATTTTTTTTGAAAGCAGTTCTAAGATGCCGAAAGATTACAAAGTTTATGGTAAAAAAAATAAAATTTATTTAAAATAGTCGAGAGACCACGATGTGATCAATCTCTGCGGACTGACCCATTTCTAACTTTTCAATACCGGTTTTGTAGAACGATTTGTGCTTCGCCTCAAAATACACTTTAGTTTCAGCTATCACCTCTTCATTGGAGCCAAATCTCTTGCCGGCAAGCATTTCTTTTGATGTCAGCAAAGAGCCAGTAGTCGCTGGGGCCAAATCTGGAGAATACGGTGGATGAGGAAGCAATTCGAAGCCCAATTCGTGGATTTTCGCCATCGCTTTCATCGATTTGTGACACGGAGCATTGTCTTGGTGAAAAATAATTTATTTCTTCTTCAAATGGGGCCGAACGCTCCTACAACGCTACATAATAATCGCTGTTGATTGTTTTTCCCTTTTCGAGATTGTCGATGAACAAAATTCCATGCGCATCCCAAAATACAGATGCCATAACCTTTCCAGCTTTCATCAGTTGCTCTCCACTCAGCTGACGACAGTTTTGATTCCGGTGTGTAATTGTGGATCCATGTTTCATCCCTTGTCACATACCGACGCAAAAATTCATGTTTATTCTCTGTAAACAGTACGAAACAGCTCTCCGAATCATCGAGACGTTGTTGTTTTTGGTCCGGTGTGAGAAAACGCGGCAACCATTTGGAAAGCAGCATTCTCATCGACAAATGTTCCTGTAATATTGTTTCCACACTGCCTTTCGATATCTTCAGAGCTTCAGCTAGCTCGCGCACCTTCACTTTACGGTTGGCCAATACCATCTTGCGCACTTTTTTTATGTTTTGTGGAACAACTGCCTCATTTGGGCGTCCTGAACGTTCAGCATCATTTGTGTCTGTACGACCAAGTTTAAGCTCAGCATAAAATCGGCAAATGACGGAGCAGAATCCGAATAACACTTTCAAAGCCATTGCTCAGCTTGTTTGGGATTTTTTTTTTTAATAAAAAAACAGTGATAAATCAACACACGGAATTGCTTTGAATCCATTATTTTGAAAATATCAACAGTAGCGTCACTTAAATCACTGCAACTTCTGAACTAAACGTTAGATTGTCATGAAATTTTTACACGTATTGTTTGAAGGTTGGAAGTATTGTATAATTCGTTAGAGGTAGTTATTATCATAGTTAGTCTCGGGACTTATGGGACCATGTTTCAATTCAATTAAATTTTTTATATGAATAAAAAATGGGAATAGAAAAATTCCGAATTTTATTTTTTCTCATTATATTTATTTTGAATGGGAAACTTTTATTTTTGTCAAAAGTATGAAAACAATGAAGCACGACAAAAGTTTTTTTTTTGCATTTCTAAATTAAGTATAAAGTTATTCAAATGAAAATGAAGACCTTGGGATATTTTAAATTATTTGTGTTAACTTACTCTTCAAACTCTGATATATGCTATGTTTTCTAATTTCTAAGATTTTTTTTACAATTTTATTATTGTTATTATAAATATTATTATTAGAAAAAAAAATAAGAACTTATGAGCAAAATAACAAGTTTTTTAATTATTTTTATTTCTGAAATTTTTGGAGATTTTAACTTTATCTCATATTCACTTTGTACGGGAGGTAGGCGTAATTTTCATACGATTTGGTTAAAGTTCAAACTTCATTTTCATTTCTTGTTTGCTTAAAAAAGCTTTTAAATTCATTGTATATCAAAAATAGCTTCAAAATTACAAATGTAATCGTAACGACGTGCAAACAGATGGACTTGGCTAAATCAACTCAGCTGATAATGCTGATCAAGAATATATAAACTTTTTTACGCCTACAACACCTCCTTAAGGGGGGTGTATAGCCAGAACTTTTTTTTTCAAAAAATTTTTCAATTTTCTTAAAGCCTCAAGTCTCAAGAATATGTGGTTACAATTTCAAGTCGATATATCAAAAAATAATAACGTTATAGCCTAGTGAGTGAGCCGCTTCCCAGAGCGCGCAGTGCTGGCCCTTATTTTCAAACGCGTTTTTCTCGAAACCGTGTTTTCAAAGTCGGTGACCAAGATTTCTCGAAACTCAGTGAACCGATCGTTTTGATTTTTTGCAGGCTTATTTTATACATAATAATCTCGTACTTGTCATAGGATTTTTTTTCTTAGTTTCGTTCATTAGTTATAGGCAAAATAATGACGAAGTCCGCCATTTAGTGAAAAATCAATATTTTCAAAATCGGCTATGACAAGTACGAGTTTTAAGTATCTAGTTTCATAATATATTTAATTTTTTTGTTTCAGATGAATTAAGGAGGAGCAATCTTGTCCACCGCTCACCTTTTTTCTACCTTAATATTAATTTTTTTTTAATAAAAAAAACTAAACGTACTCTTTAATGTGTTTTGTTTTAGGTATAAAAACCCTCATTTAAAAATATCCCTTAGGTTTCCTTAAACAAATTCATAAACATTACCTTTTTTTCGGCCTTTGGGTATATAGTCCCCCTTAAGGGCGTAAGGTGAATACCCTTGTGCAGTAAGCGTAGGGTATAGCAAGGAAGAAGTAACTGCTTTTCTTGACTGATGAATTTTTGTAAAGAGAAAATGGACTTTTTAAACTTTGTTTCTGCACTCAGAAAAAAAATCATGTAAAAACAACATTTTTTTAACATTTTATCATGTTATTGAAATTCAACACGATCGGCTATGTTATTAATTAACACTTTACATGATGATTTTTCAATGTAAAAATAACACGATGAACATTTTATATGAACAGGATAATATTGTAAAACTATCACTTTAAAACTGTTAAAAGAGCACGACTAAAATGTTATCTGAACATGATTATATTGTAAAGCTTACACTTCAAAACTGTTAAAAGAACACGATCAAAATGTTATATGAACAAAATAATATTGTAAAAATAACACTTTATTTTTAATATTTAATAATTCATCCTCCAAGAATCTCTTGCTTTTATATTCGCTGATCACACTCTGTCCTTTCGGGGTTTTTGTAAGTAACTCGGTCAAACTTAGAGCTGGGCGTAAATTAAATGCGGTTGTTGGTGGAGCGGAGCAGCTTATATTTTTGCAATCATTCCGCTACCCTTCAAGTTTTTTCCGAAATTTTACTCGCAAATCCAACTGAGATATGGGAAAGAGCTTATTAATATCGGCTTCTTCTAAAAGCTTAAATGATTCCAAATCTATTCCGCAATCTGTTAAAAATGAAATGCAAATGAAGAGCGCAAGACCTTGATTAACCTAACAAGGTAAGGTTTTTCTATTTATTTGATTCTTACCGATCAGTCGTTGGTTTTAGAGATGGGTCGTTCCGAACCTGTATAGTTCCTGGAACTATGTTCACAGTCGGACATAGTTCCAATCGTTCCTTCCATTCATTTTTAGCATGTTCAAACAGTTCCGGTTGCAATGAATTTTTTTCTATAAATCAATATGAACCAACTTGTCTTTCACACATATTATGGCTTACACGAATTTGTGATCGACTATAAGTGCAAAGATATGTTTGCGAACGAACGAAACAACTGATGTGTGAAATCGTAAGATAACATTTCGACGTTCTTGTTGCGCGCAATGCTGTGTTTATTTCGTTTTTAACATGCTTTCATTCAATCGAATGGAACTGCGGAACTAGATAGTTCCGCGGACATGTTACAATCTGCTGCATATGAGTTGCATGATTTTCATTCAATCAAATGGAACTGCGGACAACTGCGGAGCTAAATAGTTCCGCGGACATGTTACAATCTGCTGCATATGAGTTAAAGCCCTGCATGAGTGCACTCATTCTTTCCTACACACAGTGTGATTTACTGCAGTGTACACAGTTTGCTCTCATTCATAACAGTGAGAGAGTTATACTTGATCAACACTAAAGCAAAAATGCAACAACAGTCAATACTCACATTCATCTCTCGGCAATCAATGCACGTCTTGCTTTCGTTCATAAACACTAAAAGCAATGCAAAAAAATCAGTGTCATAACAAACAAGACGAAAAGCACTGAATGCACTGAATGCAATAAATCATTTATTCAGTTGAGATTGCGAAGGCTTAATTTTATTACTGAGATGGATTTGTCATCTTATTATTAACTAGCAAATACCCGCTGCTTCGCCGGCGATAAAAATATTAAATATCATTAAAAACTTTAAATCTTAAAATTTAACAGCCGTATTCATATTGAAGTGGGAAGAGTGTAAATAATGGTTTATGTATTAGATAAATTCAGTGACTTGTTATTTATTTGTCGCAATTTCGTTAAGATTTTGATATTTAAAAATCAATAGTTTTTCTAAGCCATCCGCACTGAAATAATTGTCATTTTCTTATTTTTTTTTTTCATAAATATTTTGAAATCTTTGACAAATTTTCTTGTTGTTATTTTCTTTTTTTGGAAATTTTTTATATATTTTGAATTTTCTTGACATATTTTCCAAATGTTTGAAATATTTTGAAGAATTTTAATTATTTTTGACAATATTTGTGCTCAAATGAGAGCAAATAATTAAAAATCTGCTTTATGAGAGGTGTGTTATAAACCTTAAAAAAAAATTTAAATTTCAACCATATTTAATAATCCTCTAATTTATAAACAAACATTTTCAAACACTTTTTGACATTTGGCAATATTTTTTGTGCTTAGATGAGAACAAACAAATTTTTAAAATGCTTTATCGAGGGTTTATTGAAGGTTTCAACCATTTTTAAAATTCTCTTATTTATCAAGCATTTAAAAGAGCTTTTGAAAGCTGTTGAAACGTTCAACATGAAAAATGTTTTTAAATTTTTTTTCGATTTTTTTCTTATGAAGGCTTTGTAAGAGGCTCATAATTTTTTATGAATACAGCCGTTTGAATTTCGGTAAAATTGTATATTTGTGTTGGAGCGACTTAGTAGTTCCATCCGAATAAAGTAACCTAAAGTAAGTAGCTAACTAATGTAATAAAAAATAACTAAAGTAATAAACTTTCTGTATCTTCCTGATCATTTTTTTTCATGCATTGGTTCACTTTTCCTAGCGCTGTGACTATTGGGGTACTCAGTTTTGTTTTATCTGGTGTGTTAACTACGCCGTCTGTTAACTCTAAAACATTTTGCCATGTGGTAACTATTTTTGATTTTGTTTTGCATGTAAAAAAGAGATAACACAAACTGGTAAAATTGCCTTGCTTTCCAACATGTTTGTTTTTCGTAGCAAACTGGCATTTCTGAAGGTATTTTTATTTTATTGAAAAATCAATAAATCAAAGAAAGCTTCTCTTGTTATTTTTATTTTATTGAAAAATCAATAAATTAAAGAAAGCTTCTCTTTTCAAAAGGTGTGCCAATTTTAGAATGAACTACGTGTAGGGGTTCTCACAATTTGATTGAAGTATCGTTTTAAAGTTACTATTATCTCAACTTTAGAAGGGATCTGTAAATACCTTATATATAAAAATCTCGTTTATACGTAAAAATATCAGCTCAGAGGTAAAAAAAATATATGACGGCCTCAAAGAATTGTTATTTTGAAATAAAATATATCGTTCGTTTAAGCTGAAAATTTCATCAAAACATTTCAACAAAACATCGACACGGAATTTTTGTCGATGCTTTTATAAAAGTGGCAGTATTTTTACATTCAAAAAGGTGGCAGCATTGGTACCGCACTCAATACATGTTGCTGTCTTTTTTTTCTTTTTTGTGGACCTTCCCACCGGGAAAAAAGAATCAATTCTGTTCTCCAATATAGATTCTAGAATTGATTATTTTTAACACCCCATCGGGAAAAAAATGCAATTTTATATAAAAAAAGAATCAATTCTCTTCTCCAGAATAGATTCTAGAATTGATTATTTTTAACATGCTGATGTCCTACAAAGAATAGCACATTATTTTCTCGCTTCAAGTGGAATCGCTACAGAATCGTTTTTTTTTCACTTTTTAAATAGACTCTTTTCATATATGTAATCATGGTTGAATAAATTAGTTTGTCTCGTGGCTGATCGTACTCTCTTCTCAGTACACATAATTGTCAAAATCAATGAAAAGCTACAACAACAACTTCATCGGCTTTGCATGTTATCAACTTATGCATTCAGATTTTGTATGAGTTGTCAACTTCGATTCGACATTTATGGGAACTCGCTCTCACCCATGCGACAACCGTATTTATTAAACCATGTATGTAATACTAATATATATAACTGGCCATTTCAGCCCTTGAAAGGACTTTGACCTAGCTTCTTATGATCAATTGTGTTGTGCATGTTATTAAGTTTGTACACAATTGACCGAGAAACGGACCTACAGGTTTAACGCCGACTCCGAACGGCGATGAACGGAATGTTGTTATTCTCAATTAGCTTTACATGGCATTTTGATTACTCTCTGAGGTTTGCCATTGTCTGCAGAGAGCTGGCGGCCGTACAGAAAAATCATTTTAATTCAAATAATTTTTTGTCGCTTCTGGGATTAGAACCCGGGTCTCCAGGTTCGTTGACATAGAGGCCACGGACTTTTAACCAACTACGCCACGGACGCCACAATTTCGGGTACATTCGTTTGGTGTTGGTGTTCTAATGTTGGCGAATGTACCTTGAGTGTTCTGCCAATATAGAAGTATTACATATATGATTAATTTAATTAAAAAGTATTAATTTTCGGATATAAGAAAACAAATCAAAACAGACTGATGCTTTTCTCACTGATACCAGAATTTGTTTTAGAATCAGTTCGTTTTTCACTTATCAAAAAAGCAAGCAAGGAATCTAAAAACATTTTCTATAGTAGAAATAATTATATGGGTCGTAATCGATTATGGCTGGAATAAAAACGAATCAGTAAACTTTTGCTTGATAGATTCCAATTCATAGGTTTTGCTATAAATGTATATATTCTTTGGAATACATTCTAAAATGTTAGCAATAGAATTCATTCTATTTACGATTTTTGTTTCTAGAATCCATTTTCATTTTGCCGGTGGGACGCTGACGTCCTACAAATAGTAGTACATTCTTTTCTCGCTTCCATATGAATAGCTACAGAAAGCGATTCTTTTATTCACTTTTTAAATGCATTCTTTTAAATAAAAAGTATTCATTTTCGGAAATGAGAAAACAAATCAAAACAAACTGTTGCTTTTCTCACTTATGCCAAAATTTGTTTGGTTGATATATTCGTTGATATAATGGTTGATATAAACTTTTGATTGATATATTCCAATTCATATGTTTTGCTTTAATTTATATATTCTTTGGAACACGTTCTAAAATGTAAGCAAAAGAATCTATTCCATTTACGATTTTTTTTTTTTTTTAATCAATTCTCATTTTCCCGCTGGGTTGTTGACTTTTATATATGTTTCTCAAAAAGAAATTGAAAATAGAGCTTTTGTCTCACAGCGATTTTGACATATTGTTCTATCTCATATATTCGTCAACATTAGAGTGCTGATATATTGTTATATGAGCGAGAAAATATATAGAGGAAATTAAATTTCAAAATAAAAAAACTCAGGAGCGGTGCTTCCATTGTCAATAATTTTTATTTGAAATTTTTGTTGTTTGAATTTTTTGATTAAAATTTTGTTTGTTTATATTTAATCATATTTCAGGCGTTCTTATAATTGTTTTATAATGGTGCGTACCTGTGATTTAGGAAAAACAAATATGATTTGTTTTCTTATATGCTTAGGGCAAACGTTTTCATAACAACCGCCCCTGTGACGGTTTGACTTTTTATTTTTTGTGTAGTAATTTTCATATATTCAAATATAATAACACAAACAGCAACATCTTATGTTGTTATGGCTATCTCTCTTCGATTTCAGAGTTGGAATACAGAAGTATTACATATACATATGTTCTACCTTATTAGCTTTGGGCACAACCATGATACAATTATACAAGGTAGGAGTGACAACTTGCCTTTTTCTCACCAGTACCTTGCGCCGACTGTCATTTGCCTGAATATTTTGTTTTCTATTTTCTTTTCTTTTTTTTCGTTCTCTAATTTATACTATTTTTGACAGTTGGCGTACGACGAAAGAACTGTCACTCCTACCTTGTATAATTGTATCATGGGCACAACCTTTTTTTGAGATGCACAGAGCTTTAATGAGAAAATTTTTTCTCTCTGAGAATAAGAATAAAGAAATTGTATGGTTATTCTCTTTGAATTTTAATTAATTATTTAAACAATGGTTATTAAATTTATATATCCCATGTCCCAACTGGGCACCATAGCTATCCTAGAGAAAAAGTATTTTTGAAATAGCGCCTGCCATTCTGAAGCTTTTCGCAGCCGAACATACGTGAGTCTTCTTTTATATAATAGTATAGATTAAATCAAATAAATTGAACATATTGAGTTAAAATAAATAATCTTGAATATGTAAAAAAAAACCATGTTTAAAAAAAAAATTTTTTTTTGGGTCGCCATAACTTTTGTTTTTAGCTTGTTGGTACTTCATTAGTAGTTTTTGTTGTTGTTGTTGTTGTTGTAGTAGTAGTAGTAGTAGTAGTAGTTGTTGTTGTTGTTGTTTTTGTTGTTGTTGTTGTTGTTGTTGTTGTTGTTGTTGTTGTTGTTGTTGTTGTTGTTGTTGTTGTTGTTGTTGTTGTTGTTGTTGTTGTTGTCATTGTTGTTGTTGTTGTTGTTGTTGTTGTTGTTGTTGTTGTTGTTGTTGTTGTTGTTGTTGTTGTTGTTGTTGTTGTTGTTGTTGTTGTTGTTGTTGTTGTTGTTGTTGTTGTTGTTGTTGTTGTTGTTGTTGTTCTTGTTCTCGTTCTTGTTCTTGTTTTTCTTGTTGATCTTGTTGTTGTTGCTTTCGTTTTTGCTGTTGTTGTTGGTTTTGTTGTGTTATTGCTTTTGCTTTTACTTTTGCTTTTGCTTTTGCTTCTCTATTCGTTGTGCTTTTCTGTGGTGCATTAACTTTGCCTTAGCTCCATATAATTAATCCATGCAACAATGATGTGTTTACGTTACATTAGGCGAGCTCCTGAGCGGCCTCATGTAGCCGAAGACCTAACATTCATTTTCGTTCCATAAAATTTACCGTTGTGTAAGTAGTCACAGAGTTAAAATTCCGTACAACTTTTATTGTTGTTGCATTCTACTGGATTAAGTGGTTATTTGCCCGAAGTCATGACTCTAAAAATTTTTTTAATATTTTCGTGAAAAGCACATTTATGCTGTTTATGCGAGTAATAATTCCTTGCAACGATATTACATTTCTGTTGCATAAGCTGCTATCTTCACGACCTGACGACCTCAGAATTTTTTTTTATTTTTGTCGTAAGGCGGTGTATAAATCTTTAATTTTTGTTTTTAAACATTTGTCATAGCTCATAGTATACACACCGAGTAATAATTCAATGCAATGTCATTGCATGAATGTTGCATTAGTCTCTCTGTATCCCCAAGACGTCACAAGTTTTTTGTCTAATTTGATTGCATGGGATTAAACAGGCCTTTATTGTCGAATCATATTTTTTACCCTAGCACTAATACTCAGAGAGTAATAATTCTATGTAACAAATTTGCTGTTCCATTGCTTAAAAAGCTTCCTCCAAGTCTGGAAGACGTCTTTAATTTTGTTTTATTTTTGTGATAAAGTAAAAAATTAGCCCTGCGGTCGTACCATTATTTCAATCATGTCACCTATAATTAGCTAGTAATAAATGAATCCAACGCCGATGCATTTTTTTTTCAAAATTTTTAAAAACCTGCGCGGGAAAACGTATTGTTATCACTTCAAATAAGCTTCTCAAAAGTTTATTTTTAATAATATGCAAGTTTCATAGGCAAAAAATTTAATTAAGTAAGTTAAAAAAGTTATAGTAAAGCAAAAGGACGTATATAACACAAAAGAATGGGATGTTATGATCCCAGTATGCCGAATAAGGGTAAATTAAAATAAATTCGCATTTTAACGACATTAAATAACAAAACTTGGTTTATTTTACTAATTTCAGATTGAAAAATGACAAACCCATCCAGGTAATATTACATAAATTTTAAAGCATTAATAAAGCTATAAAAAAACGCAAATATATGCTGAAATCTCCCTTTTGAAGACATTAATCGCACTAAGTGGGCGTTGTGGGTGGGTGTGGCAAATTATGTATGTTTTTTTTCTGACTCATAACATTAAAAAATCCGTTAAATTTTATTTTACTTAAATCCGTCAAACACTTCTTGAGTTATTGCAGAGCACAGAATAAAAAAATACCTGTACAGAATTTCATTGCAATGATCTATTGCACTCATTGCTATTGCAGTTTTTTTCATTGCCTTGACTGTGAATTGCTTTTAGTGTGCCTCTAGCAATAATGATTTAAAGCAACTATGTCTTTGTACTCATTTGATTTGCACCCATTTCTTTTCGTTTTCTTCTCTGCAGTCTCTCATTTGATTTGTTTGCTGAGAGCAAGACATTGCAGTGTTGTGTAAAAATTGTGAATGTCTTGAAACTGGTTTCAAATGCACTCATGCAGCCCTTTAATATGAGTTCCATTCAATCGAATGATTCATATGAGTTTCATTCAATCAAATGTAACTGCGGAGCTAGATAGTTCCGCGGACACGTTTTGCAACTAGAGAGTACTCAATTTGTTCTTTTTAAGCACTTATAAGTTACATACGAACGGACGGACAGACAGACGGACATGGCTAAATCGACTTGGGTGGTGATGCTGATCAAGAATATACATATATACTTTATGCCTCCTTATGGGGCTTACAAACAGAGTGACAAAATTAATATGCCCCTATTGCGTTTTTCTATGGGAGTCCCCCTAAGGAGTGGTCGGAGGGAATAGGTGTCTAAGGAAAAAATGTTCCTTTTTCAAAAGTAATGGGGGTCGGTCATACATATTTATCCTCTTCGGCCTTCTCTTAAGCCCTTCTGTTCAGGTGTAGAGAATACATATACAAAAACCATAAAAAATTGCTACTACAGCTCAAAGGAACTACATAGTTCCGCGGACATGTTTCCGCGAACTAGTTCCGCTGTACAAAAGAATCGTTCCATGTCCGTTCCGACCTCGGAACTGTTTAGCACAAGCCTAGTTGGTATACGGATTCGGCGAATTGAAGATTTGTTAAAATTAATTTTTTAATTCCTCCATATGTGTAAAATCGAACAAAATCAACTTCGGCTTTTTTCGACTTTCTTTTTTAAAATATCAAAATTTTCTCAATGAGCTATTGATGCAATGAGGAAATCTACACTTTGCTCATTTTATTTTTTAACACTGTATAATGCAATGTAAATATTTAAAAAGTGTTGTTGTTTTGTATATAAGAGTGATCATATTAGAATAACAGGAGCCGTGTTGAAATATTTTGCCTCATTTTTTCCTGGGTGTGTGACTATTGATTTTTTGTTGGTTAGTAGTGCATTCCATGGTAGGTATAAAAATAGTGGTAGGTAAAAAAATGCAGATATATTCTTGATCAGCTTTTCCTCCTGAGTCAATTTAACGATGTCGGTTTGTTGGTCCGTCTGTCCTTTGTCACGATTACAGCCGTTAATATGAAGCAGCCTAATACGACGCAAAGTTTATTTATTTATTAGTTTTGTTACGCAAAGAGTAAAGCTTAATCAAAGCATGAAATTCTTCTTTAAGACGTTAAATTTAGAACACTGTAATGTCACTATTCATTGACATATCGATCTGAAATTTATGGTGTGTTCATGTTAAGGATGCCACCCGTCAAAAATGTCATGCATTTTAAGAGTGGTGGTGCTTTCACTTGGTGACCGGCAGCATCTTCAACGTTCAGTAATGCTTTATTTTGTTTTTAAAATTCAAAAGTTAGATATCAGATTTTTATAATAACATTTGCAAATCGTTTCTTTTAAAAAAAAAACTTGTTAATTTCTATGGGGAAGCTTAAGCCCGAAAGCCCGCCTTGGTTACGAGCTTGACCTGAGAGCTTTACAAATCCAATAAGAAATAAGATATCACATAATTGATTCCATCCACTTGTTGATGAATATATTGGAATTTATATCTGACACATGGCATAAGACAACATAACGATAAAACAACAACAACAACTTCTCACCATACGTATTTTTAAGTATCTCGTAAATAAATTTTGTAATTGATAAAACAAACCAATTCCAGAACAGTTCCAGAAGAAGAAGAAGAACGTACAATTTGTATCCATGGCAGCGCTCCCTCAAAATGAGGAATTTAAATTGAAGAAATATCCAAATTGAATAGCAATGAGAATTTGATTTTGGTCCACCGAGCATGTACACCTCCTGTTGGCAAAGACCACCCACTGTGGACAATAATAAGCTTTTGGTGCGCTCTGGTGCTTGGTGTATTCTGCACGTTTCTTGCATTTGTTCAGCCTTCGTGGTCTTGATCTTCTTGAAATATCGAAAAAAATTTTAATGTTTACATTTATTATATTATTTTTCTTTTTTTAGGGCCTTTCTGTTGGCCCTGTTTCATTTCGAATGGAACGGATAAACTGTCGGTTTCATATAAATTTGATAAAGAATGTCGAATTTTGATCATTTTTTGTTGTATTCTTCTTTGCTATAGTTTCCAATGGGCGCACAGTGGCCAAAAGTGGCTAAGTTAGCGGTTTTATATTTATAGTATTGAAGTTATACTATAAATAAGGATATCAAAATAAAATTTTGCGTGGGTGTTGATGGAAATGTGGTATACAAATGTGTAAACTTATACATTTCTAGAATTTTTGTTGTTGTTGTGCGACTTTTTCACACAAATTTACATCTAAATAAGTTTTAATATGGATTTGAAATTGAAACTTTTTATACCGTACACCTGGTCAAGTCAGGGTACATTAGCAGGGGAATGAGTTTAGATTTAGTGGACCCCCGGTAATCCGACATATCTATTATTATTATAACAATCTTCGAAAAGTGTATTATTGATGGATTATTGAACTTACTTGTTACTTACTTGTACTTTTATTGATTGATCATTTTATGATTTTTATTCATAATTTTTGATTATTTTAATATGTACATTTGTTTGTACACAATTATTTCCTAATGTAAGTTTATTACTTTTTGGAAGTTCTACAGGGTGGCGCACGAATCGTGCTACAAAAACAAAACGTAATAACTTTTTGTTTTGTGTGAGTAATCGGCTTATTTTTTTTTTTTTATTTTGCAGATTAGTATTTAGATTTACTAAAATGGATGCTTGGGATACCGAAAAGAGGATTTGGGTAGTGCAGCGGTACCATACTTTACAGTCCATCATTTCCGTCCAAAAGGAATTTAGGAGGGAGTTTGGCGGCACTCCCCCGAGTAGATGGACCATTATGAGGTTGGTAAACATGTTTGCCGAATCTGGAAGCATCGCACGCAGACCGTACCATCGAGATCCCTATGTTCGGGTGGAAGACACAATCGCGGCTGTAGCATCGGCAATTCAGGCAAATCCACGCGTTTCGACACGAAACTTATCGGCGCAAATTGGAGTTAGCAGACGGTCATTACAACGGATAATTCAAGATGACTTAAACTTATTTCCATACAAACTCCAAATTACAAGCAAATTAAACCCTCTGGATTTGCCTATTCGTCTGGAATTTTGCCAAAAAATGATTCAAATGGCCGAAGAAGACAACAACTTAATAAATTGCTTGTTTATGTCTGATGAAGCCCATTTTGATCTAAACGGCAATGTAAACAAGCAAAATTGCCGTATATGGAGTGAATCTAATCCAGAAATACTCCATGAGACGGAACTGCACCCAGAACGTGTCACTGTGTGGTGCGCAGTTTCATCAAGGTGCATTGTCGGGCCATACTTCTTCGAGGAAAACGGTGTAACAGTAACCGTAAATGGGGACCGTTATTTAAACATGTTGAAGGAGTTTTTTTACCCAGAACTGCGGCGAAGACGTATCCCTTTTAACAGCATTTGGTTCCAGCAAGATGGAGCAAGTTCACATATAGCCAGACCGGTTATGGCGGAGCTCCAACGAAAATTTCCAAATAAATTAATATCCAGAAACACCACTTTCCGCTGGCCCCCAAGGTCACCTGACCTCACCGCGCCAGACTTTTTTTTATGGGGTTATGTCAAGCAAGAGGTGTATAAAACGAAACCAAGGAATTTGACTGAATTGAAGCAGTCCATTACAACAATAATTAAGGCGATCCCGACAGCTACCCTCCAGGCCACAATGAATAATTTTCTGATCAGGTGTCGCATATGCGTGAATGAGCATGGAGGTCATTTACGGTCTATCATTTTCAAAACCAATATTTTCAAAACCAAAAGTTAAATAAAATAAAATTGAATTATCTATACAAAAAAAGAAAAAAAAATTAAATACATTGATTAGAAAAAAGTTATAACGTTTTGTTCTTGTAGCACGATTCGTGCGCCACCCTGTATAGCATTAACACTCCGTCGGTCAGATGGTTTTGGAGTTTCGATTTTAATTGTGTTTTAAATACCAGACCTTTTTCGATTTTAATTGTGTTTTAAATATATTTCAAATTGAGCTATCGACTTGAAATTTTTTGACTCTTCCTAAAATTTTATTGTCTATCGATCTTTGAAAATATAAGGACAAAAAATGTAAACAAGCATTACTACAAGGACTTTTTACAATCTCGGATGTTCGAATGTAGTCCGGCCAGACCCGTCTGTATTTTGTGTGCAAATGTAGGATATGTGATGCGATTTGACCAATTTACATCGTTTTTTCAGTTTTTTTTTTTAGTTTATCATTCAAACTACGTCTTATATTCTCTTCGCGGGGTCTCTTTCTTATCTTTTTCATTTGTTTGCACAAACTGAATTCTCTTTTCTCATTTACCTTGCATATGTAATTTTTGTATAAGTTCTCTTAAAAAATTAAAGAAAATGATCAACTCAATAAACGGGACGCAAGACAAGATTTCCTGCTCACTTCATCTTATTTATTGGTTCTCTCAAATATTGAGAATCGACTGAACAATGTCAATATTACCAAACATTTCTCCACACTCATTGTCTCATGTGTGTTTTCTTTAATTATTTAATTTTACCTTCCACAAGAAGTATATACAGCCAAGGAAAGTGGCCCACTACACTCAAAAAGAAGAGAGATTATAAACTTTGCTTACATGGATGTGAAAAGATACGACGCAACATTTACTTTTTTGTGTAAAATGTAATAACTAGACAGCGAAAAATATGAATTTGCATATTTGTATTGAATGACCGTAAAACAATTTCGATGACACAGATATGCGTCCCGTCAAATTCTATCTTGAAAAACATAACATAAAATTTGCATATTTTGCATATTGCATAAAAAATGCATATGCGTATTTTTAGTTTATATGCAAATAAAAATTGCATATCTGCATATAATATGCATATGCAAAATGTATGCAAGTCCATTTAACCACAACTGCATGTCTGTATGTGTTTGTGAACCAACAACAACTTCTATCATAGGAATGGGCGTATGCAGGTGGTGCAGGGAAAGTGCCCCCCTTTCCCCATGCTTTGCATTTTAAGAAATCCTGCGGACACCGATGATCATAGATAAATTAAGTTAACCGAAGCTGAGTTCTTCAGAAATAAAATCAACCGAAGGTCGAAGAAGTTTGTTGTTGTTCGAATAATTCGGGCAAAGCGATGTCAAGAGTTCAAGGCCCCTTTTAGAAAACCGAAATCTGGTGTTATTTTTGGCCCAACTCGCTTCTTTTTCAAGATATGGCGTTCTGTCTAATTTTTTAAGGTTATTATTTTGACCGATCCCTCTTCCTGTGCGTCTCGATTTCGAAACTCCCTTTAGATAACCCAAAATCACTGTTATTTTTGATCTATCCTGCTTCGTTTTCGAGTTATGCTTTTTCTAATTATTTAAGTTTAAATTATACTATCGACTCTCTTTAATTGTGATGTGTTTCAGGCTGTACAATCGTTAACTGTAAATGAAGCTGTGTTTGTAAAAAACTCACAAGAGTTATTGCAAAATTCACTTTTATATAGGACTTTAATTTTTATCAAAACCCATTTCGGACAATCTTAAACTTAAAAGTTATAACCAGTTTGGAAGGAAAGGAACTTAAACAAATCTTACAAAATATTTGAGAAAGCCCAACGAATTATAAATTAAGTTCCTGAAAAGTTGTGTGACGAACTTATTAAAGATCGTTATGGAAAGAAACCCATATTTATATCTGCTTTAAAAACAAACGAAATTTTAAATAAAACTGTGGTGGATTACCTGGAGTAATATAAAATTACTTTTTCTAAAAAGCGACAAAATTTCGCCGACGACAACTTGGAAAGTTGTAATAATTTATAGTAATATATATATGTTAACGTTAAGGCATGTTCCTATTTGACACGCTCGGTATTCGAGTGGAAATTTAAAATTGTTTTACAGGAAAACGATAAGAGATAACTGAACATTTTTTGTTCAACTAATGAAAACTAATTTACAAAAAATTTTTTATTCATTTTTAACATTTCTTATGTATGAAACTTTAAGTTGAATTGACGTGTCGATATCGGAAAGAGCTGATTACCATAATAACTTAAGTTTTAACTTTAAGTTTTCTTTGGCCTAGAAAAAAAAGAAAAGAATTCATAAATAATATGAGTATGGTTATAGTGTGATCTAAAATTTCTAAGTTTGGTCAAAAACAAAAAAAAAAAAATAATGAAGATTGAAAAAAAAACAATCGTAAAAAACTCAAGTTTTTTGTCTGGATTTTGTGCAAAAAAAAATAATAAAAATGTATGTAATATTTTAATTCACACAGAAACTACACATGTGGAAAGTATGCGGTTAAAATTTGGAGACAATCGGACAAGGTAATTTTGAGTAACGATGGTAACCAGGTATAAAATATATAAAATATCATATCAAATATCATACATAAAAAATGTTAAAAATTAATAAAAAAATTTTTTTGTCAATAATTTTTTAGTGTATTTATTCACCCCAAAAAAACTTTTTTCATTATCTCTTACCGTTTTCCTGTAAAAATTTTTTAAATTTTCACTCGAATACCGAGCGCGCCAAGTAGTGACATGCCTTAATAAAACGTTAATAAAATAATTCTTTTAATTTTTAACATTCTCTTTTTCAAGAAACTCTTTAAATATATAAATTAATTTGGAAATTTTATAATATCAGAAAATTTTAATGACTGTATAAGCAAAAATATGTAGCATATTTCTTGCATATGTAGAAAATATGCAGCATATTTCTTGCATATGCTTTTGCATAGTTTTTGCATAAATTTAGCATATCATAGATATGGAGTAAAAAATACATCCAAGAATTCAAAATTAGTACAAATCCAAAATTTGACTGCAATCAGACTTCAAATAAATTTTGCATAGAATTCCGCTGTCTAGTAATAACCCAGTGAGTCAATAACACTCCAAAGTTGATAACATTTGTTTCGGTTGCATAAATCATGAGTAATGATAAAAGTTTTATCGAATTCCGTTATTAGCTCTGATTTATAACAATTTATAACTTTGAAATAAAACACAAAAATTTATTAATATAAAACGAGTTTTTTTCACATTTGACAACAATTTCATCAATATTCTTATATTATCACGTAGTTCAACACATGCAAAAGCCTGCGAAAACAAGAAAGAACCGAAACTATAAACATACATGATTTGTAATCACGTTTGAATTTGACACCAATAACGCTATTTTTCCATATAAATACACGTAAATATATAAGGTTCTGGCCAGACCACACCCGACCGTCCAGAGGTTATCGGAACATCTGACCGACGGTAGGAATGACGTTAATTTTATAATAAAATGTAAGCTCTGTGTTGTTTAATTTACTAAATTTGATATACATAATGAAGTATGATTTGTACTTCAGAGTATAACATATAGAATCTTATCAATGGATCTGTAATTTGTTGGATTACAAGGTACTCTTTTGTAAAAAATTCCGAACTATAGGGGGTCGTAGGCAGTACTCTATAATCCGACAAATTCGATCATTCGACACTAATAAGTTCAGTGGCGTGTTGGTATTTAAAAAAAAATCTTACTGGTTGAAAAAGTATTATCATTGAAACTTTAATTGATTGCCGCTAGATTGGCATTTTTGGCCACTGTGAGGCGTAACAAGTGAGTTGTTATTTTTCCGTATGTAATCGTCTCTTATGTTAGGGAGGATATAAAGTTTCAGTTAAGTACATAATAATTTTTAGATCAAATATTTAACAAAGTTCTCTTGATTATCTAATGCATCTTTATTGTTAACTATCAGTTGTTTTCAAGAACGATGCCAGCAAAAATAAAAAAAAAAAACATCAAATTACCTCAAGAAATAAAAGAAAGAGTACGAATCAAATGATTTTGATATGATTTATCTCTATGCTTGATTTTATTGGGGGACAATGGACCAGAAATAAGACACCAGTAACATTTAATGACTTTTTTATTGATATTAACCATTACAATGGCAAAAAAAATTATATATATTTTTTTTATTTCGCGTTTCAGTGGTAAAATTATTTTCATTTTCATGGGAAAGAAATACTGTTATTTCAAGAGTTGGGTTGGGCGACTTCTGCAAGGTTAAGACATTAGGGCGAACCCATGTCTCCGTGAAAATTATAATAATATATTCGAAATCAAAACTGTTCATGAAAATATTAGAAAAATTGGAATTAAGACCATTTACATTTTGGTACACAAGCTCTAATTTAGACTTGCGATTTTTTAAACGTTTTTTGAATGAAATTGTGGCTTATGTCAAGGACGAGGCAAATGTACAACATTTACCGTTCGCGGATTGTTTTGAAATTCAAATTCACGTACAACTGTATTTCGTGGCCAGAAGTTTTGATCAATAATAGTATTCAATAAATTATCGGGTACTGTTAATCTGAAGGAAGTAGTCGGACTAGCATTTAAATATTTAAATTTATGAATCGAAAGAGACAAAGAACACTTCAACTTTGCTTTAATAAAAAAGTCTACCTATATCATTTTCTGTTGTATCTGCAGCTAAGCGCGAAACAAAGATTGATTTATTTGGAGGAACCGCACTCAATGGCTTCGATGAGATTGGAACAGAAGCCTCCGCTATAACAAAAAATTAAAAAAAAAAAATAGTAAGGAGAGGTTAAAGTCGGTTTGGACGAACCATGAAATAACCTACACCTCCTTATATACATGCTTGAAGCGTGGGTGGATCAGACCCATTTCTGGTTTACAACTTGATATTGGCCCCATACGCTTGTGTTCCAATTTGAATTTTTCTAGTTCATATACAAGGGTAGTTCTAGCATTACCCGACCTAACAAACAAAACACAAATAATTTTAAAAAAACATGTCTTTATATCTCTACATAGTCTCCTTAAAGCTCGATACACTTTTCCCCAGTGCTTTTCAATAATTTCAATTTTTAGAGAAAACCGTCCAGCTACTCAAAATAGCCATAACTCGCAGACTTTACCTCTTCATTGTTGGCAAATCATTAACCACCGATCCATTTTTCAAAGTTTGGAAACAGAAATTGGATTATTTTCTAAATTTCTAATAATCAATTTAGGCGGCTAAATATGCTTTTAACTCAATTCCGGAGTTGTGCATGTATTTGTGGGTTGATTTGTATATTTTTAGAGCTGTTAGAGCTCAGGAGTATACTCGTACAAGGAATAAATTCCAGTTATAAATTGTTGCACGGTGCCCATCATCAAACAATTTTAAACAATTCAATTCTCAAGAAGCATTTCAAACGTTTTGGCGTTTTCGGTGAACTTATAATTCTTGCGGTTCAGGAAATAGCAATATAGCAAACTTGGTGCCGTCATTCCTTTAGGAAAATAAGCATATATTAAAGATGCATTTGACAGCATAATTAGGAGGCACCTATATTACGCCATGTCTAAATTTGGTATCTCTGAGAAGCTGAATCGGCTCATTGAATTTTGGCTTGCCTGCAACTTAATCAAAATTGGGTCGGACTACTCTCGGTGATTCGTTACTCGGAGAGAAGTTAATTCGCATAGTGGAGCTGAACAAAAGTAAGTAGCGCTATTTTCTATAGGAAAGAAAATTAATTAACTCTAATTAACCATACTTATAAGGTATGTTTCATATATATAACGCCACTTCAAAATTGTTTATTGCTCTGAAACAGTTTGTTTACAACAAACACAATGTTCTGCAAATATGTTCATCTATGCATAATAATTATAGTTAGCAATTGTGAAGTCTCTCCTGATAACGGTACAATAGTTATTGCAAGAAATTACTTTCCATGCTGTCTCATATTTATAACGCCACTTCAAACTTTTAACTAAATAAATAATAAAACAAGACCTTTTGGTATTTTCAAAGCTTTAATTTGTTAAATAACTGCGCCTTTGACTCTTATAACATTGAAAATACGATTAGGCATACTATCCACTAAGTTTTTTATTATGGTTGGCTCAATTTGGCCCCATTTTTCATAAATAACTGCTTTTAGCTCTTCAACGTTGTGAAATTGCCGGTTATCTTTATAAACTCGACGAGCTAAAATTCCCCATAAATTTTCGATGGGATTAAGATCTGGTGAGCGTGCTGGCCATTCTAGTAAATCTATTGCCTTTGCTTGAAACCAAGCTTTTGTCTCCCGACTTGTATGGATTGCGGCATTATCCTGCTGGAAAACCCACTCTGTGTGCACGTTTTCTTGCAAAAACGGAGTCAAACTATTTTCCAGCACACGAACATAATCAGAGCTTTTCATCCTTGAGCTCACAAACTGCGGTTCCAAACATCCTTGTGCTGAAAACGCACCCCACATCATTACATTCCCTCCACCAAAATTTCGTTTGGAGAATTGGATGGGTTCGCGCCGCAAATCGTGCCAATAATGCCGAAATCCATCCGGACCATCCAGATTCCATTTTTTCTCGTCGGAAAAAATGACCTGAGAATGAAAAGTTTTAATATTTGAACCCATTTTAAAAATCATTTAGATGCTTACGGATGGCCAATTTATACCCATGTTTCTCCTTGCAAACTCTAAACGTGCTCTCTTATGAGCAGTCGTAAGTGCAGGAACACATTTCATGAGTTCATTTCGAATGTGTTTGCACTCATGTAGAACTCGCCATACCGTTGTACGTGACACTTTGTTATCCACAACGTCACGTAATTCTTTCAAACTGCGTGTGGTGTTGCTCGCGGCTCGAATAATTTTACGCTCATCGCGGCCAGAGAGCATTTTTTTTCGTCCTGACCTTTTCGTTTTCCCATACTTTTCGGGATTATTCAAAAAATTTTGGACCACTCTGTGACTGCGGTTTAATCTACGACCGATTTCTCTTACTCCATATCCCTCTTCTTTCAAAACCACGATTTTTCCCTTTTCCTCACAACTGAGTTGAGTTCCACGGGGCATTTTTAATTTACGTTTTTTTTTTTAATTTACGTTTATACCGATTGAAAAGAAATGTTAAAAAATTTTAAACCTTACACTTTGAACGCAAATAAACGAATAACTGCAGGTGGCGTTATAAATATGAGACAGCATTAAAAGTTATTTCTAGCAATAACTACTGTACCGTTATCAGCAGAGACTAAAAACTTGCTAACTATTGTTGTCGCACTTAGACAAACATATTTTCAGAACATTGTATTTGTTGTACATAAACTGTTACAGAGCAATCAACAATTTCGAAGTGGCGTTATATATATGAAACATACCTTATATTTATCCATACTTATATATTTACTTCCTCTAAACATTAATCTCTTTCTTTATTGAACTACTCTTTAATTATCAGTAACCATGGTCCAATAAGTCCCGAGACTAACTACTAGGTGGCACCTCTAACGAAATATCGATACAATATTTCGATAGTTTCAACCTTTAAACAATACGTGTAAAAATTTCATGACAATCTAACGTTTAGTTCAGAAGTTGCAGTGATTTAAGTGACCCTACTGTTGATATTTTCAAAATAAAGGATTCAAATCAATTCCGTGTGTTGATTTGTCACTGTTTTTTTATGGGAAAAAGTACCGTCCACGCTGGGCAATGGCTTCGAAAGTGTTATTCGGACTCTGCTCCGTAATTTGCCGATTGTATACTGAGTTTAAACTTGGTCGTACACACACAAATGATGCTGAACGTTCAGGACGCCCAAATGAGGCAGTTTTTCCACAAAAAATAAAAAACGTACACAAAATGGTATTTGCCGACCGTAAAGTGAAGGTGCGTGAGCTAGTTGAGGCTCTGAAGATATCGAAAGGCAATGTGGGAACAATATTACAGAGTAATTTGGCGACGAGAAAGCTGCTTACAAAATGGGTGCCGCATTTTCTCACACCGGACCAAAAACAACAACATGTCGATGATTCGGAGAGCTGTTTGACACAAAAACACAACAGTTGGCTGGAAAGGTTATGGCATCTGTAGTTTGGGAATCGCATGGAATTTGTTTCATCGACTATCTCGAAAAGGAAAAAACAATACACAGCGATTATTATATAGCGTTGTTGGAGCGTTTGAAGGATAAAATCGCGAACAATTGGCCCCATTTGAAGAAGACAAAAATTCTTTTTCACCAAGACAATGCTCCGTGTCACAAATCGATGAAAACGGTGGCGAAAATCCACGAATTGGGCTTCGAATTGCTTCCTCATCCACCGTATTCGCCAGATTTGGCCCCCAGCGACTGCTGGCTATTTGCTGACCTCAAAAAAATGCTTGCCGGCAAGAGATTTGGCTCCAATGAAGAGGTGATGGCTGAAACTGAAACGTATTTTGAGGCGAAGCACAAATCGTTCTACAAAACCGGTATTGAAAAGTTAGAAAATCGGTGGAATGTATTTCTCTTGAAGAAACCTATGTTGATGAATAAAGAAGAATATTTGCAACAAACAGTTTTTTTATTATTTATTCTCGGGGTTTATTGGACCATGTTATTGCTCATCTATTGCTAATCCATTATTACTCCTAGTCTTAACCCTTTCAGCCCCAAAGTTGCCTGTGGGCAACTTCTAACTTTGTGGATCTGTTTCTAGTTTGCGATCCCCCGATTTTTTACAATAAATTTTCAATGATAGATTGAAATATATTGAATAAGAGGGACAAATCAAAAATACGAAAATTAACATTTATAACATGCTTTTCAAAGTTATTCCTAGTCAACTCATGTGCGCGACCACGCGACTCCGAAAAAGAGTAAATTAAAAAACTATATTTTTAAATACTTGCGAACATTTTTTAAAGCTTTACCTTTAGCTAAAGTAAAAGTACGAACGTAAGAGATTTTATTTACATTTTTAGTTAGAAGAAATATGTGATATTTTTGTAAAATTTTTTGTAGGATCTATGATGAAAGTAATACAGCCTTCAAACTTCGTACTCAGCTTACTTAGGTCAAGAACTGACCATCAACGAAGTTTGGCACCGCCAGGGCTAATTTGGGGCTGAAAAGGAATTTTTAAACATTTGGGCAATTCGCAAGATGTTCTAAAGTTGTATGTTGTAAGCAAAAGTTCTATAAAAATACAACCCTTGTGAACACAATCGTTGTATGTCATATCTATCTATATATATCTATCTATATAGTTGCATTGTGTATGAAATTGATGTTCTCGGTAATGCGGGAACCGATTTTGTTTCTGGAAATTTCCCATGAAAGGTGACGTCAATACGAAGGTTTTGTATAAATGGTCCTTGTATGTGTATTTGTTCATTAATTATAGGCATTTTAGTGAACTTATCAACAATACAGGTGTGAAAAAATACAGGTGCGCACATATGGTGTATATGGGGAAATATTTGCAAGGGTAATTGGAAATAAATGGAATATTGGAATAATTTGGCAAGTCTCACTTTAGTTTGCATTTGCGCGAAAAATATAGGCATAGTAAAAATTTTCCATACCGCCTTTACCGCCTACAAATCAATAAAAATGCTATATTTAAGACTTTTTTGGTCGTATTAGACTAAAATTTTGTAAATAAGTTCGTATGGTTACTGTCGGCAACTATATTAAAACTGGGCGTGGTCTTACTGTATATACGCCCACTTTTTATAAATCATTATTATTACTGAGTTGTACATGTTTTGATAGTGGAACTTGATATGTAGACGTTATGGGCCAAAGAGGTAGTTATTATATATTTGAGCGAACATTAGACAAGGTGGAATTTGGCCACACAGGCCAAATTTATGATATCAAATTGCTTTGGAACTAAATGTCGTATATAACTATGCAATAGAATCCTAAAATACTCATCTGATTAGCATGAAAATTTGTGAATAGAAGTTTTTTGGTACGGTGCGTGTTTGTGGGCTATCAATTTTTACCCACCTTGAACACCAGAGGGCGCTGTAGTACAAATTTTTTACAAAACTGCCCAAAACTCACAAACCGCTCATGCGATTAGGTTGAAAAGTGGTATACAGTGGTTTTCATGTGCGTTGAGTGTTTTGCTGCAATTTTTTTGACCTATCTTGAACACCAGAGGGCGCTGAAGTACAAATTTTTTGCAAAACCACCTAAAACTCCCAAACCGCTCATGCGATTAGAATAAAAATTGTTATATAGTAGTTCCCAAGTACGATGAGTTTTTTGACAGTATCTTCTTTGAACTACCTTACATAGTGCTGTAGTACAAATTTTTACAAAATCGTATATTTTTAGTTGTTACATATGCAAATATTTACAAAATATAAAATATTTCTTAAATTTAGTAAAATTAAAAAATTTCCGTTATTTTGACATCAAAAACATCAAAAAACATACCTTGAAAACTATGAAATATTTTACTACAACGATATATTTAATGCAACATCGTGCTCAAAAATGAGAAAAACACAATCAGAAATTTAATTTTGTGACTTTCGATTCACATATCTCCGCTGCTTTTTTATACACTTTGTTAAATTTTTTTTTTTTGTCTTAAAGCTTCATCAAAGTACTATAAAAACCTTATTGCAAAAATACCGTTAGTTTAGTATATATATTTTTAATATTTTTTTAAAAAAAGGTCTGAAATTTTGGAACTTTCCTCAAAAACAGGCTCAAAATTTGTTTTTGTTGTAAAAATAATTTAAATTCAAATTCGCAAATTTTCAACTCTATTTAAAAACTATAACATTTATAAGCAAAAGCAAAATTTTTTCGAACAAAATTTTTTTCCACTACTGTGTTTTTATATTTTTGAAAAAATAAACAAGCTAAAAAATTAATTTTTTAGAAAAAATTATCTTAGTATCTCTTACCAATCAAAAGTTATAGCCAATAATCTATATATACAAAAAGCAAAACGCTGTCTGTGTGATTGCTGGAAACTTCAAAATTACTGAGCCGATAGAGCTGAAATTTTGGCAATACATTTTTTTCAAGTACGAGATGGTTTAAATTTCTGTCACACCCCCTTTTTACCGCCCAAAAATCAATAAAAATACTATATTTCCTACGGTTTTCGTCGATTTGGCTACATTTTGATAATTTAGTTTGTATGCTCACTGTTGGCAACTGTACTAAAACTGGGTAATGTCTATCTACTAGAAAACTGGGATGGGCATTATATAAGTGGGTGTGGCTCCGCCCATACAATTAAAATTTGTATTATCGAATAGCTTTGGAAATAAAAGTAGCAGTACTTACATGCAAACTCTACATGGAGTTACTATTTGGTGATCTCCTGCTACTTGGAAACTGTAACTGGCAGTGGAAAATGACAGTGGTGTCACACTATGAGTCTAAGAAAAGTTTTGAATACACCTATTATGTTCCCATATAGTTGCAGGGTGCAGCAACGTGCGCCGGTAAAAGGCTAGTTATTTATAATTATACAATATTTACCATTTTTTCGCCACTTTCCTGTATTTTTAAAGACTTATCAAGACTTACTTGATTTCAGCCGCACGAATATGAAAATACATAGGAGGAATAAAAATATAAACAAAATCAGCTGATCGAATAGCACATCTTTAAACATACATCGCAGTGTTGTATGTGTCTTATCGCAATTGTGCATGGGAAACAACAACAGTGTTGACATGACGGTTGTAAAAAAATACAACAATAACACGATACGACACGATACGACACCTTGTGAATTGCCTAATTGTTAACTTATAAATGTTATTTATGATGTGACCTAGTATGTAAGTTCCAGTTTGTAAACTGATGTCAAACAATAAAGACACTTTTTTCCAACTCATAACTATATGCTTATAATTCCGAAATTGGTGACAAAAGAAGAGCAGCGAGTGTAGCGTGCTCCTTAAAAAAGTCACATTGAAGGGGTCTGGTTTGGTGGTAAACGAGGAAGAATTTCACTTTCAAGCAAAGAATCCTAGTGTCTCGGAACCAAGTCACTGTAATAAGCTACATAATAAATTTCAAAATTTCACACAAGTAGGCATGGCATTTTTTGGCCTTAGAATTGATAACTTTAAGCATTGCTACTTATATTTCTGGCCTTGGCAATAGTAAGTGGTAATGATTACTATCTGATGTTTCTATTGGAAACTTAACATTGTTGAACATATCCTTTTTAAAAAATTTAGCCATTTGAGTGCGATTTTTATACCCCGACGTTTAAAAAACGTAAAAAGGGTATATACATTTGGTCACTCCGTGTATAACGCCCATAAGGAGAAATGGTAGGTATAGAAAAGTTTATATATTCTTGATCAGCGTCTGTCCGTCTGTCTGTCTGTGATCGCGATTACTGCCGTAATTTTCGAGCTATCATCACGTAGTTCAATATTTAAGCTTGTATCTAAAAAAATAAAGATCGAATTTGAAAATGGACCCGTCTCTGTAATATTATAATTCCCTGTCTATATTCAGGTAGAAATACATTTTTGTAAATATCTCGACACCAGTGCCACAAAAGACTTTATTTTTAATTATAGTCAAGCCAAATCGTTCCATAAATTAGAATTTTTGAAAAAATCTACCCTGGCGCTACCTAGGGTGTTCTTAAACAAAATCAATCCGTAGATCCACACGAACATATTTATTTTATTTTTTTAAATCCTGTGCACTGAAAGAAATGCAGAACTGAATGTAATTTAAATAAATAAACCTAGTATTTTGTAATATAAGAACACCAAGTCATTTCATTAAGCGAAGGTTCGAGGGTCCTTCGTTTAATCCTGGAATGGTTGTAGAACTTAGCCTTTCAGAAAACAACCTTACAAGTTGTTTAGTATTGAGAGTGATACGTCAGGAAATTTCTTTAAGTCCGACCGCTGAGCAAGCTGCCGTTTTTAGAAGTGCACTGTGCAATTATAACTTGGTTAATCCACTCTGAAGTATTGAACTTCCAGCCAAGTTTTCTCCAAAAATAAGTAAAGGGTGATTTTTTTGAGGTTATGATTTTCATGCATTAGTATTTGACAGATCACGTGGGATTTCAGACATGGTGTCAAAGAGAAAGATGCTCAGTATGCTTTGACATTTCATCATGAATAGACTTACTAACGAGCAACGCTTGCAAATCATTGAATTTTATTACCAAAATCAGTGTTCGGTTCGAAATGTGTTTTATCGACAAATTTTGTTCAGCGATGAGGCTCATTTCTGGTTGAATGGCTACGTAAATAAGCAAAATTGCCGCATTTGGAGTGAAGAGCAACCAGAAGCCGTTCAAGAACTGGCCATGCATCCCGAAAAATGCACTGTTTGGTGTGGTTTGTACGCTGGTGGAATCATTGGACCGTATTTTTTCAAAGATGCTGTTGGACGCAACGTTACGGTGAATGGTGATCGCTATCGTTCGATGCTAACAAACTTTTTGTTGCCAAAAATGGAAGAACTGAACTTGGTTGACATGTGGTTTCAACAAGATGGCGCTACATGCCACACATCTCGCGATTCTATGGCCATTTTGAGGGAAAACTTCGGAGAACAATTAATCTCAAGAAATGGACCGGTAAGTTGGCCACCAAGATCATGCGATTTGACGCCTTTAGACTATTTTTTGTGGGGCTACGTCAAGTCTAAAGTCTACAGAAATAAGCCAGCAACTATTCCAGCTTTGGAAGACAACATTTCCGAAGAAATTCGGGCTATTCCGGCCGAAATGCTCGAAAAAGTTGCCCAAAATTGGACTTTCCGAATGGACCACCTAAGACGCAGCCGCGGTCAACATTTAAATGAAATTATCTTCAAAAAGTAAATGTCATGGACCAATCTAACGTTTCAAATAAAGAACCGATGAGATTTTGCAAATTTTATGCGTTTTTTTTAAAAAAAAAGTTATCAGGCACTTAAAAAATCACTCTTTAGTAGGCACTTTGCATTATCCGTAAGAGTTAGTCCGTTAGGCCCATTTAACATTGTAATCACAGAATTTATATAACCTTGTTAAACAGAACCAACTCTGTTTAACCCTCTAATGCATAATGATTGATGATTTTTATGTCACAAGACAAGAATTTGATATCAGTTTTTTGATACAACTTATAGTTTAACTTTAAAGTAAAAAAATAAAAGAATGCCAAAAGGCACTGCTATAAAGTTTACGCACCAACACTTGTAGCAACACAATAACTTTTTATTTTAAATCCTTGACATAGCATGACACTAATTCCTGATTTATTATAAACCTTTTTAATGCATCTATATTAATAAAAATCATTTTCTGTTTGTTTGACTACAATACAAATTTTAACGGCTGAACGGATTTAACTCAAATTCGGCTCAAATATTACTTGAATCCTAACTAAGGTTATGGCATACTAAGTTTTGACCACTCCTCTTCCGCCCCTTTACAAGCAACGCAAATATAACTACTAGCGTATTTTTTTCAAGCGAAAATGCTCGACTTATTAATTTTAAGGAAATCCTGTTATTTTGACAACAAAAACATTCACATATCTTTGAAATTGCACAAACTTCTGGTACAACGTCTTTTTCTAATAACATCGTTTCCTTAGAATAACAAAAAAACCATCAGAAATTCGTATATTTTACTTGCGATGCAAATAACTCCGTTGTTTTTGAATATATTTCATTAAAATTATTTTCGTTGAGAAACCCAATTCAAGCACTTAATAAAAACAATTTAAAAGGTACCGTTATCTTAGCGGATATATTTTTAATATTTCTTTCAAAAAAGGTCCAAAATATTGACTTTTTACTCAAAAAATTACTCAAAAGTTGTTTTTGTTGTTAAAATAATATGAACTCAAAATTGCATTTTCGACTACCTTTACCATGACATAGCGTTTCATAGCAAAAATGCTTCCAATTTTACAAAAAAAATTATTAACTGTTTCTGTCATCAAAAAACATGACCTTATCCCCAGTGATTTTTTAAATATATAAATTTTTTCAAAAGTTGTTTTTATTCCTTTTGTATAATAGTTAAGCTCCAAAAATAATTTATCTGAAAAAATTATACCAATATGTCTTTCTGATCAGAAATTACCTCAATAAATCTATTTCCTCGGCCACCTGGTATCTCTTTATTTTCAACCGATTGAAAAAACATGGATCTTTAATATGAGCTTTAAAAAAATTTAATAACTAATTGAGTGCAGCTTATTGTTATTGTTAAAAATTTGGATTTTTAAAAGGATTTTGGATTAAAACTGGGTATATCAGCTAGTATTTATATAAAAAAATTCATATTTTATTAAAAACAAAAACAAAGGCGCTTTTTTAAACTTATAAAAAAAAACTTTATAAAAATATTATTTTGTATTTTTAGCATACATGGATCATGGATCTGCATATTTTTCTTCTTTCAGTTTAGGTTGGGTTAGGTAAGGTTAGGTTTGGTTGAGGTGGCTGAGCCGACAAACGATTTATAAACTTAGGCCAGTGCAGGCCCGTTGTGATACCACATAATCTCTTTTGAAACTATGCAGATTTACTTCCTCAGCAAACCAACTCCGCCTGTTCTCACGAGCAGCCTGTCCAAAGCCAGGATAAAGGAGGATGGTCGCAGGCAACGGGTTCGCCCTATCCTGTGTAAATGAGAAGGGACTACCCAGATCCTGGAGTTGGTCGCCTAATTTGGGTAGAAGGTGGACCGATTGACATGATCAACGGTAGCGTATGCCTACGAGGGAATAGCAATAATCCTAAAGAATTTGTTAGCACGGGGATAGTCGTTACTCTCGACAGACGTATTGTTGCAAGTCCCCACTGATACATTTAGCATTCGTCTCCTGGATAGTCTTATAAGTCTTTTTAGTCTTATAAGGCTGGTATAAACGATGTAATCAAGAGGTGTCAGATTGGGTACTCCGAGTGTGAAAAGTTTAACTTAGTAGCCTCGGAGTGCCGGTTTGAAAAGATGGTGATATTGGGTGCTGCGAGTGACTGGGTGTTCATTTGGTGGCCTTTAGTACTAGATTGACAAGGTGTCCCAAGGTGTGATTAATAAGGTGTATCAAGGAGTGTCATATTGAGTACTCCGAGGGTGAAAAGTTTATCTTAGTAGCCTCGGAGTACAAGATTGATGAGGTTTCCCAAGGTGTGATTGATTAGGTGTAAAAAGGAGTGTCATATTGAGTACTCCGAGTGTGAAAAGTTTATCTTAGTAGCCTCGGAGTACAAGATTGATGAGGTGCATTCAAGGAGTGTCATGAGTACTCCGAGTGTGAAAAGTAATATCTTAGTAGCCTTGGAGTACAAGAGTGATGAGGTGTATTAGTTAACTAGTGCTACAGGTATGGTGTGCAACCGGTGTTGAAACTACTATGACAGGGCGTTGGTCACGTCTGGAGTTATGGAAGTGACGCCTAGGAGAGGTATGACGGACGTCCTAGATTCATTAGCATGGCACTGACGTCCTGAAGATTTATCTCCTAGGCATCAATTCTATGAACCTCGACCCCATTGCCATGGGGCAACATAGAATAAGGCCAATACGGCAGGTGTCTGCGTTACTCAAAATGGAATTTCCTTCCTCAGCAAACCAATTTAACGGATGTTGAACTTTAGGATATGCTTGATATCCAGGCATGAGACTTCGGTAAGTCCATTTAAGAAGGGATGTCCCAGAGTTGTCCTATAAAAAAAATTAATAATTTACAAAGCAGGTTTTAAATGCTTAATGCATACCGATGCCTTTAAGCACAATAACTTCAAATGCTTAGGTTAGGTTAGGTTAGGTTGAAGTGGCTGAGCCGATAGACGACTCGTACACCTAGGCCAGTACAGGCCCGTTGTGACACCACATAATCCCTTTTTTAACTAGAGATTTCCCTCCTCTATAAACCAGTTCGAACGGAGTATGAACTTTAAAATATGCCTAATTTTCAGGCATGAGACTTCGGTAAGTCCACTTAGGAGGGGATGGCCCAAAGTTGCCATTCTCCTTCTAGCTAGTGCCGGACATTCGCAGAGGAAGTGCTGAGTGTTTTCTTCTTCCTCTTCGCACATGCAGCTTCTGCAAAAGTCATTAGATATAGCTCCTAAACGAAGAGCATGCGTTCCGATTAAACAATGACCCGTGAGGATTCCTATTATTTTAGACAGGTTTACCCTGTTAAGTTCAAGCAGCGAGTTGGTGCGTTTTAAGTCGTAGGAAGGCCACGTTAGCTTAGCTATCCTACATGTGTCAAGTTGTTCCCAGCGTACTTGTGCAAGCCTTAAAGTTTTGCTCCTGCACTGGAGTTTGTAGGAGGAAATGGGTATACCAATAAAGTCCTCCTTTAAGAGGGTGTTAGAGGTCGTACCCTTCCTTGCCAGTTCGTCAGCCAGTTCATTGCCCTCGATATCCCTGTGTCCGGGTACCCATACGAGGTGGATCCTGAATAACCTGGCCACCTCGTTGAGAGATCTGCGGCATTCAGTGTAGGGTATGCAAAACCGGTTCGAATTATTCGGCGTTTCGGTTTTTTTTTTATTATTCGAACCGGTTTTTTTAAAAATCGCAATTTTCGAATAATTCGAAAACCGGTTTTTTTGGCTCGAATTATTCGACTGCTCGAATAGTTAAGGTATATATAAATCCACAATTAAAAATTGTAAAATCTTACGTTTTACATTTCACTAACGTTTTTAACATTTCTTATCTCTGGCTTCTATTTCATTTTGCTTTATTTGAGCTTGTTTAAGCATATGCTTTCATTGCTTTCATTGGTCATTTCTTTTTGCTTTCTTGTGTTAAAACCGCATTTACAAGCGGCTGGCGTATTTAATGTATGTTAAACATGATTTTTAGTAATTCATGAAAAGATAGGAAATTCAACAAGGCTTATTGTACGAAATGCCCAAAAAAATCTAAAAGCATTAAGTACAAATATAGAAATAATCATTTAAAGATATTAAACATGTGTTAAAAAGATTGAAAGAAAATCTCGAAACATAATTCTACCCAGTGAATCAAAACTACCATTTTCGAATTCATTTATGAACCATTTCGGGTAGAAACGTTCATTTTCGGCAATCATAAATGAACCTTTTTTGAATCATTCTACGGACTAAAATGTCTCTCAAAAATGAACCTTTTTTGTTCGGAAATGAGTTTAAAAATAAACATAAATTTTACTTTTTTGTTCGGAAATTACTTAAAAAAGAACCATAGAAAACTAAATAAGTTTTTTATGAATTTCGAAAAAGAAGTTCAGTTTTTATTTATAGCATGCACTTTTAAGCAACAAAATAAAAAATAAAAAATTAAAAAAAAATTCTACCCAAACACTTTCGAAAAACTCTCACCTTACGCAAAACCTTCGCTTATAGTTCAGTGGGTAGTACTGCATAAGTACCTTTATTTAATTTATTAAAAAATAGTTGATATTTTTGTTAAATAAAAACTTCATAGATATATGTTTGTAAAAAAGTAAAACATTTATTAAATTTGAAAAACAAACCGGTTTTCCCGGTTTTTTCTGGTCGAATAATTCGAAAACCGGTTTTGTAAAAATTGTACTATTCGAAACCGGTTTTTTTATAATGTGGAATATTTGCATACCCTAATTCAGTGAGAATTTTGGAGTTGTCAATATGTGAGTTTAGCGCCTTGAGCGCAGCTTGACTTTCTGAAAAAATGTGGATACTTTTTCCACTGAGGTCTTTTTGACCTAGAATCTTAGCGGTTTCGTGAATGGCCATCATCTCCGCCTGGTAGACACTGCAATAATTTGGGAGTCTAAAGGAAGCTTCAATTCCAAGATCCTGGGAGTAGATACCTCCCCCTACTTGTTCTTAAAGCTTAGATCCGTCAGTAAAGATTTTAATGCCGGTGGTTTTAAGGGGGGTTTTGTTAACCCAGTCTAGCCGTGAAGGGATGAGAACCTCATAGTTCTTTTCTAGGTTTAAGCAGGGCACACAGTAATCTGTTCTGTCAGGGACAGATGAGTCTAGAATTAATGTGTGACCGCAATTATTACCTATCCAATTTCCAGATTCTCTTAGTCTGAGAGCTTCTATGTTAGCACATTCTCTGGCAAAGATATTTAGAGGAGGAACGTGAAGCATGACATTCACAGCACTAGTTGGGGTTGAGCATAATGCCCCGGTAATACATAGACTTGCACTTCTTTGAACCTTAGCACATTTCTGGAGTGTAGTTTTCTTATTCAGGGCCCTCCACCATACCAGTGAGCCATATATAAGTATGGGGCGGACAATTGCCGTATAGATCCAGCGTACTATTTTAGGGGAAAACCCCCATTTTTTGCCAATCGATTTTTTACAGGCAAACAGAGCTATGTTTGCTTTTCTAACACGTTCCTTTATGTTGTCATTCCAGATAAGTTTCTTATCCAGAAAAACTCCTAGGCATTTCGTGCTGTCACTAAAGAGCAACCTCGTGCCGTTCAGACGCGGAGGTTCTAAGTTAGGGATTTTATATTTTCTGGTGAAAAGGATGAGATCTGTTTTCTCCGGGTTTACACTCAAACCACAAGAGGACGCCCATCTTGAGAGGATTGCGAGTGCTCTCTCCATGAGTTGACAGAGAGTTTGAGGAAATTTTCCGTTTAAGACAAGAGCAATGTCATCAGCATATGCAATAACTTTGTAGCCTTCCTCCTCCATGATATGCAACAGTTGGTCAACCATCACGGACCACAGAAGCGGAGACAAAACACCAACCTGTGGAGTCCCCCTGCTTACAAACCTACGGATAGAGGATCCCCCCCAGTTCTGAGTTTACCACCCTGCCCAAGAGCATCTGGTGGATGAGACTCACGAGAAAATCCTCCACCCCCAGTTCTGACAAGGCAGAGGTGACCGCACAGGGGAGGACGTTATTGAATGCACCTGCTATGTCTAGAAAGGCAGCAAGCGTGTATTCCTTGTTCTCAAGTGATTTTTCAATTGTAGACACAAGAGAGTGGAGAGCTGTTTCTGTCGATCTGCCTTTTATATAAGCATGCTGAGATTTAAGGAGCCGGTCGAGTTTCGGCTTAAGAAGAAGCCCAATAAGCCTCTCCAGTGTTTTAAGCAGAAAGGAGGAGAGGCTTATGGGTCTAAAGTCGTTCGGTTTAGTGTGAGAGGATTTACCCGCTTTCGGTATGAAGATGACTTTCGTTCCAAGCTAATGGAATGTAGTTAAGGAGTAGGCAACCATGGTAGATTGCCTGAAGCCAGGGTACTATTGCGTTTAAGCTATAGTGGAGTTGAGCTGGTATAATGCTATCGGGACCCGGAGATTTATAAGGTTGGAACGAGTAAACCGCCCATCTTAAATTCTCCTTGCTGGTTAGCTGCCCAATCTGCTGAGGTGTAAGTTCGGAGGAGGATGTTTGAAGGCTGGAGTTGTTGGTGTGACCACTACCAGGAAAACGTACGTCCATGAGTGTATCTAAGGTTTCGATACATGAGTCCGTCCAGGTACCATCTTCTTTTTGAAGAAAGCTTGGTGCTGTTGGGAATTTTGCAAGTATTTTCCTAAGCCTTGAGGCCTCAGAAGTACTTTCTATATCTGTGCAGAAGGAAAACCAAGATGTTCTTTTTGCTTTCCTCATTGCTGTTTTGTAACTACCTAGTTTGGACTTATATGTTTCCCATGCGTTCTCGCTATTGCTACGCCTTGCGTAGTTAAAGTCTCTGCGACAGTCCTTTCTGAGGATTTCAATTTCCCGAGACCACCATACTGGTTTACGGGATTTTTTTGTAGTTTTTCCGGACATGCTTCAAATGCTTACTTTTAACTCATTAAATAAAAATATTACATTTCTAGTGACAATACTTTATAGCTTATATTCCGAAATAATTACCTGATTTTTGTTTTGGCCCAGCATTCTAGTTTGCATAGCGCTATTTCCAAAACATAGTAAAAGGTAGTGGGGAAGCTTACCTCCGACGGCGAATCTGACAGTGTACATTATTTGCTCTCCGGAGGGTTTCCGGTATTTCTTCCGTCTCAACAGCATGCATTTTGCCGCAGGGACATACCTCTCCGACTTTGCTCATAGCTGCTTTAAACAGTATTGCAAACCTTTCCCCTTTGGCCGCTCGACTGAAAGACAGAAGATTTGTTCTCTCTGCCAATTTTCCTTGTAATTTTCTCGGCAAATTTACAGAATAAGTTACATTTTAGCAGCTGAGTGGATCACAGCGAAAGTCACGCAAGACTACTGATGAATTGGTGTAGCGGCCAACGAAACAGCTGTCTAGTCTGCTGTGTGATTTGCTCTATACAGAGTTGTTGTTCGTTGTTTTCTTCATCAACATGCTTGATCTCGAGCTGAACAATTAGTCTTAACAATTGAATACAGAAGGAAACATATTTTTGAATGATTTAACTAACACTTTATGGAATAAAAAAATATATATTTATACCCCCACCTTTAAAAAACGTAAATGGGGGTATATTAATTTTGTCACTCCGTTTGTAACGCCCATAAGGAGGCGTGGTAGGTATTGACCACCCGAGTCAATTTAGCCATGTCCGTCTGTCTGTCTGTCTGTCGTCACGATTACAGCCGTAATTTTCAAGCTATCATCACGAAATTCAATATTTAAGCTTTTATCTAAAAAATAAAGGTCAAATTCGAAAATGAGCCAAATCGGTTGAAAACCACGCCTACCTCCCATACAAAGTGCCTTTATCAAAACGGTAAAATCTCTTAAAATTCCACAAAAATTAATATATGGACTTGAAATTTTGCATATGAGCTTCGATATTTAAAGTGCACTCTAAGTATGAAATTCAACCAAATCGGATGAAAACCACGCCAACCTCCCATACAAAGTGACTTTATCAAAAAGGTAAAATCTCTTTAAATACCACAAAAAATAATATATGAACTTAAAATTTTGCATATTAACTTTGATATATAACATGCAGTTTGTGTATAAAATTCAACCTAATCGAGTGAAAACCATACCCACCTCCCATACAAAGTGATTTTATAAAAAATGAAAGCGAATATTTTCTGTTAAAACTACGTATAACGAAAATGTTTTTACAAATAAACATTTTTTTGACTGCTTAAGACTTTGAATATACTTTGGTTCGGACGTGGGGGTATTTTAACTTCGACCCAGTCGAAGATCATTTCTTACTAGTTTTAAAGTCATTTTAATCCATTTCCCCTCTTAAATGTATGAAACCACTTCTCTGTCATTTGTTTCGATGGAGTTGGAATAACACTTGTCAATTACTTTTCTCGAACAGTAATTTTTCCCATTAAAAGCAATGTTTTCTTTATCTACACAACAAATTCAGATTTTTACATTACTTTGAAAAAAACAAAAGAAGCGTCAATTAAAACACTTCAGCCATTATTAAAATTGATTTTTAAAATTGGTCTGAATAAAATTGAAAGTGTTTTTCCCACAGGGCTCTAAGTACTAAAAACAAAAACGTAACATTTAAGGCATTCCATTTGTTGAACACACTAATACAACAGCCAAAATTGCTGACTATAAAATTTCATTACTTAAAATTTTAAACATTTATTTTAAATAATTTATAAAGTTCACCCAGCTCAAGGATTAAAATAAATTCAAAGAAGAATAAAAAACTGTCAGGAATACTTAAGTTAAATTATGAGCGTAAAAACACGACTATGAATAACCTCAAGGAAGATTAAAAAAAAAATCCTTGACGAATGTCGTTCAATTCATTGCATGCACTATGGGGCAAATACTTGATAAACTTTTACTTTACAAGTTGCAAAAAGTTAAAAATTAAATATTCTGTTCGTCACGGCCTTTAAATGGACAAATTCAGCTCAGTGGTAAACACCTTTGGAAAGCCTACGTGACCGCAGGAAATTATTGCTATCCTAAATCATAACAATTTTTAGTGATTCTTGAAAATAACAGAGTCAAGTTGAGCTGGGAGTGATTAAAATGTTGCATCTTGCTCCACTTCGCCCTTTGGAAAGATTGTGATTAATGAACGTCCTTGTGTTGCCGCTCCTTTAAATGTCAGCATTTGCTGTTGGCTGTCGTGCTGCTGGTTGTTGTTCTATTCCTCTGCTGACTAACTTGCTTTTGTGGTTTTGCAACTTGTAATTAGCATAGCTTTTCCGAAAGCATGGAGAATGAAACTTAAAAGAAACGAGAGTACAAAAGTAAGTAATCCATGAGAGGCTGATTAATGGAGCAGTCGTTGAAAAAAGCAAAAAAATTATGAAAAACAAACTTAAAAGTAGATTCGAGAAGCCACTTTCACTAGGGTAGAATTTAAATTGCGATACTAACTGGTTGATGCATTAATTCTTAACTTGTTTGGCATTCTTATTTTGTGTTGAGAGATTAATTTCAGACAGATTTGGGGTAAAAATATGACAAGAACTGTAAAGAACTTTCTGTTTGATATCATCTTAGAATCATGACATAAAGCGAGAGTCATACCATCTGACCTAGAAAGGAGTAATTTTTTAATTAGTGTGCACCTCGCATTCCTTTTGAGTTATTTCCAGGGGAAATCTTCCGAACAACAAATTTTTACGTTGCACATTTCACTTAACCTTGATGAATCATTTATTTGAAAAACAAGTTTTAAAAAAAAATCCTGTGGTCAGGGAACCCCCATCAAGAAGGAAGTTCCTTACGCTTGACTAAATTACAAAAAAAAACAATAAGCTTATATATACTTAATACTTCTATCAAAATATACAATTTCATTTACTTATTAACTTTTTTTTCTAAATCAGTAGATATTAAACACACTTGTAATTTCCATTTTTAAAATCTTAATTGCAATAAGGATATGAACGCACGTATGATTAACAACAAAAGCACGAATAATACTGCTTTACAGCTTGGAAATACCAAGAACTGCACATCTATGGGAGAGTTGATTTGGACCTCGAGAACAAAAGTTATATTTTTTTTTATTTTTTGTTTTTTGAGATGATTTCATTGAAATTTACTTGCAGCTTAAAATTCTTCTCTGATAGAAATTAACACTTTAACTGCCACCAAACAAAAAAAAAATATCAGGTCCTCCAGGCCATTTTTTTTTACAGATCTAGTGTATTCTGGTATCAGAAAATCCGAACAAAATATCAGTAAATGTTTTTTTTTTTATAATTCTGTGAAATTTTGAAATATTTTATTGAGGCACAACATATCGTCCCCTCTATGCCAAAAAAATGCCTCACGGCCTAATGTGTACGTTTACTGTATGTTTATTGTGGATGACAGACAGATGGACATGGCTAAATCGACTCGGGTGATGATGTTGATCAAGAATATATACACTTTTCTATACCTACCACGCTTCCTTATGGGCGTTACAAACTGAGTGACAAAATTAAAGTTTTTAAAATTAAAAACCCAGTAAAGGGGTTTTTTTCAATCGTGGGGGTATAAAAATGTTGCGCTAAAGATAGGTTTGGTATGCCAGGCCATGCGGAATTGAACTGCGTTTACAGATTTGCATTTCGAGGTACTAATTTTAAACCATGAACTATAATGTGTAATCAAATACTGAGGCACATACGCTGTGCCTCAGAGCCCACGTGGACATTTTATTGAGGTACACCGCATGTGCCTTATGGCAGTTAACGTGTCAATAAAGGTAATACGCGAAAATTCATCGAAAAAAAGTCAAATTCGACATACAAGCCTTAGAGCAAAGATCATATAATATAAAGATGCGCCACTGCCATACAAATCAGCGACACAGTCAAAATCGAATGTGGATTTATCATAAATCCACTTTAAAGCTTTGTGAGAGTCAGTGAGCGAACGACTTAAAGCTTATGAGAGCGGGAGAACAAGCAAGCGACATTGTGAGCAGTGCTGCCGCTACTACTTCAATCGAAGTATTTTGCTTCATTTTCACAAAATTTACTTCGTCACTCCTTCTTCCAAAAATCTGCTTCACTTTTTGTTCTGCTTCAAATTTTAAAATTGTTTCCCTATATTACCTAATTGTTTTTCCTATTCCCTTAATTACGATGAAAATAGTGGTTTTAATCACTGAACATATGCAAACGCTATTTTTCATCGCTGGAATGGCAAACCTTTATTTTTGCTTTGTAAAAGTGTCATTGCGTGAACTGTCAAATTGTTGTTCATTGAAGATATTAATGAAGAATGGAGACTTTTATTATTACATGCATTTTCCGAGGAAGAGATGACTCTTGAAATGTTTTGGCAAAATGTTTTTAAAGTAAAAAATAGGTTAGGAGAGCACATGTATCCACATTTGCGGTAATTTATAAGTTCTTTACTTTGCTTGCCTCATAGCAGTGCTTCCACGGAGCGTGTATTCTCCCAAATGAAATTAAATAAAACGGCTATCCGAAATTGTCTTAACGTAGAAACAGTGAGTTCTATACTTCTAATTAAAGAAATAATATCAGAAGTTGAATTTTAAAACTGGGTTCCACCCAAAGAAATCATAAATAAATACCCAAAAATTAAGACCAATTAAAATTTAAAATTATTTTAACATATTTGTATACATATATGTACTTATCATAGTAACGAAATGTGATTTATATTATTATTTGTATGTTTATTTTATTATACATATGTATCTATATTTAAAATGAAATGTAATTTTTTTTGTTTTTCTTATTAAATAAAATTAATTATATTGTTTTGTTTTCAAAAATGTATACTACTTCAATTTTATTCAATCTACTCCACTTTTTTCCAAAATCTACTTCACTAAATTTTTCTCTAGCGGCAGCACTGATTGTGAGTATAATATTGAGAAGCATAGAGAGCACCTGAAATTGTTTAGTATACGAAAGATCTCAACAAACGATGTATCTGCAAACGAATTGTAGCTAAATTGTCTTGCGTAAAAAAACAAAAATGTAGGCATGATTTGTATTTAAATACCCTACGCACATTATAAAAAGGTAATATATAACATATGTCGCCCATTTCAAATTGAGGTGACCTATCAGTAGCACTGACCATCTCCGATTTGGCTCAAATTTCGTTCCTAAATTGGTTTGTTGCTTAGAAAACCAAATCCGAAGTTATAAATTTTTAGAACCATTTTCAAGGTCAAAAAAGGGTGTATTTTGTAACGACGTAGCTCAGTTAATTTAAATCCAATTTTCGTAAATAAGTTATCATTATAAAGGTTATTGTCTGTTTTAAGGAAAAAATATAAAACTTTTGGAAAAATTGTTATAAGTTGACCCATTCTTAATTTCAAAGTTTAATACCATGCCAACAACAGACTCTCTAATTTTTTTTATTTTCTTCATTTTGGTTTTTTGTACATTTTAATACCTTTCCAACGACATAAAATTAAGGTGTGTTCTTGAAGAATTCAGAAGTTATGGCGTTAAACGTACAGTGTTAAAGAATTTTCAATACAAATTCAACTAGCTTTCGATTTTTTATATTTTTGTTTGTAAAAAATCAAGAAAAAAAAAAATTGGATGAAAATTGAATGTGTAGTTGAATTTGTATTGAAAATTCTTTAACACTGCACGTTTTACGCCATAACTTCTGAACCCTTCAAGAGCACACCTTAATTTTATATCGTTGGAAAGGTATTGAAACGTACAGAAAACCAAAATAAAGGAACTGAAAAAATTATAGCGTCTGTTGTTGACATGGAATTAAACTTTGAAATTAACAATGGGTCAATTTATAGCAATTTTTTTAAAAGTTTTATATACCCTTAGTCTGACACCACGCTCATGATCCACTATACGTTTCAGTTTAAAAGTTTCCGCACATCACTCTCAGGTGGCAATTCAATAAAATACAATATTGGAAAGACAATTTTCTTCAAAAAACTCAAGTGGCAACTTTGTTTTCTGAATCACATAAGCGGTTTTTAATTTTTGGATGAATTTGAAACAACGCTAGCTGATAAGTGTCCAGGGACCGAAAATAACTGTTATTTGCGAAATTTCAATTCAAAAATTCAGGCGGAAAAAATTTTTCTTTTCGAGTTTTGAATAAAGCAATGCTTGTAAGCTAAGGAATAATTATCTTGACAGCTTCTTATTTATTTGACTTTTTTAAAAAAAAGGAAAAAAAAGAATGGTTATTTTTTGATCGATTTTTGTTTGGTCAAAAATAAAAGTTAAAATTTTACTTTTATTTTTGCGGTTAAAAGTATAAATCATAACAAAAGATTAAATTCTATTCATTCTACTCTTCTCTACCTATGTTTTGCTATTCACTACACTTCTTTCTGACTCAAAAATAAAAGTCATATTTTAACTTATATTTTTGCCCAAAAAAATAAAAGTCAAACTTTAACTTTTATTTTGACCAAAAAGAAATCGGTCAAAAAATAACTACTATTTATTGACTTCTTTGAAAAAAGTCACTACAATTACGGTCCCTGGTTATAGCTTCTGAAAAAGAGTTGAAAATTTGCATTTAATTTTGAATTTAGTTTAAATTATTTTTACAATAAAAACAATGTTTGTCCCTTTTTTTTGGAAAACTCCAATATTTCAGATCTTTTTGAAAAAAATATTTAAAATATACCTATATACTCAACTAAAGGTATTTTTGCAATAAGGTAGGTTTATTTGTAAGGTTTTTAAGACAAAAAAAAAAAACAAAAAACAAAAACAACAAAATGTATAAAAATCAGATATTTGAATCGAAAGTCACAAAATTTAATTTCTGATTGTTTTTTCTCATTTCTGAGCAACGATGTTGTATTAAATATATCATTGTACTAAAATTTTTCATAGTTTTCAAGATACGTTCATGTTTTTGGTGTCAAATTGACGAAATTTGTTTTTATGTTAGTTAAACGAAAAATCTTTTTTTAACAAATCTTGTGCACTGGTTTTGCTAAGGGCAAGATCTCACTTTTAAAATTTCATTGTAATCAAAATTTTAGCAGTATTGAAGAAATGTAAGTTTTTTTGGTATCAAAATAACGGAAATTTTCTTCATTTTACGAAATTTAAGAAAAATTTTATATTTTTAACTTGCATATGGTATGTAACCTAAAAAAACAAAAAAAAGATGCCTATTGTAGACATATTGTAGTTTTAGGCAATTTGGTCAAAAATTTGCACTACAGCGCTTTTGTTGTCCAAGGTGGATAATGGATGGATGGATGGATCATGAAAACCACTATATTTCAATTTTCATTCGAATCGCATGAGCGGTTTTTGAGTTTTTGGCGGTTTTGTAAAAAATTTGTACTACAGCGCACTCTGGTGTTCAAGGCGGATCACAATAGATAGCCTTAAAACGCGCACCGTACCCAAAAGCTTCTATACAAAAATGTTCATGCTAATCGGATGAGTAGTTTAGGAGTCTATTGCGTATTTACACACAAAAACTCTTTTTTATGTAAAGATATAGATTATATTATTTAATGTATTAATAATATCTATATATATAAAAAGAAGTGTACGTTTGGTTGAAATCGCATCACTTCAGAACGGCTGGACCGATTTGAATAATTTTTTTTTTAAAATGTTCGTTTTAGTCCAAGTTACGTTTTTAAGGAAAGAAAAATTGACCACGCCCACTTTTGCGCCCACTTTTTTTGATTTATCTAAAATCGGAAAACGGCTGGACCGATTTGGATATTTTTTTTTTAAATGTTCGTAGTAATCCAATTTAAGTTTTGTCGGAAAGAAAAATTGACCACGCCCACATTTGCGCCCACTTTTTTGATTTATCTAAAATCGGAAAACGGCTGTACCGATTTGGATAATTTTTTTCAAATGTTCGTAGCAATCCAATTTAAGTGTTTACTGAAAGAAAAATTGACCACGCCCACTTTTGCGCCACTGTTTTGATATCTATATATATAAAAATAAGTTGCATTGTGTATGAAATTGATGTTCTCTGTAATGCGTGAACCGATTTTGTTTCTAGAAATTTCCCATGAAAGGTGACGTCAATACGAAGGTTTTTGTATAAACCGTCTTTGTATGTGTATTGTTTCATGAATTATAGGCATTTTAGTGAACTTATCAACAATACAGCTGTGAAAAAATACAGGTGCACACGGTATTTGCAAGGGTAATTGGAAATAAATGGAATATTGGAATAATTTGGCACGTCTCACTTAAGTTTGCATTTGCGCGAAAAATAAAAGCATAGTAAAAATTTTCCATACCCCTTTTTTCCCATGCCCCCTTTATCGCCTACAAATCAATAAAAATGCTATATTTAAGACGGGTTTGGTCGTATTAGACTAAAATTTGGTAAACAAGTTCGTATGGTTACTGTCGGCAACTATACTAAAACTGGGCGTGGTCTAACTATATATACGCCCACTTTTTATAAATCATTATTATTCCTGAGTTGTACATGTTTTGATAGTGAAACTTGATATGTAGATGCTATGGGCTCAAGAGGCCATTACTATATATTTGAGCGAACATAAGACAAGGGGGAATTTGGCCACACAGGCCAAATTTATGATATCGAATTGCTTTGGAACTAAATGTCTTATGTAACTATGCAATAGACTCCTAAACTACTCATTTGATTACCATTAAAATTTGTGTATAGAAGTTTTTGGGTACGGTGCGTGTTTGTGGGATATCAATTTTTATTCACCTTGAACACCAGAGGGCGCTGTAGTACAAATTTTTTACAAAACTGCCTTAAACTCACAAACCGCTTATGCGATTAGAATGAAAAGTGGTATACAGTAGTTTTCATATACGTTGAGAGTTTTGCTGCAATCTTTTTTGACCTATCTTGAACACCAGAGGGCGCTGAAGTACAAATTTTTTGCAAAACCACCTTAAACTCCCAAACCACTCATGCGATTAGAATAAAAATTGGTATATAGTAGTTTTACTACAACGATTTATTTAATGCAACAGAGTGCTCAAAAATGAGAAAAACACAATCAGAAATTTAATTTTGTGACTTTCGATTCAAATATCTCCGCTGCTTTTTTATACATTTTGTTAAATTTATTTTTGTCTTAAAGCTTCATCAAAGTACTATGAAAACTATTGTAAAAACAGACCGTTAGTTGAGTATATACATTTTAAATATTTTTTTCAAAAAAGGTCTGAAATTTTGGATTTTTCCTCAAAAAAAGGCTCAAAATTTGTTTTTGTTGTAAAAATAATTTAAATTCAAATTCGCAAATTTTCAACTCTATTTAAAAATTATAACATTCATAAGCAAAAGTTATTTAAATTTTACGAAAAATTAAAAACCATTTTTGTGATTAAAAAACGAGACCTACCAATTGATTTTTTCGAACAAAATTTTTTTTTCCAATATTGTGTTTTTATATTTTTGGAAAATAAACAAGCTAAGAAATTTATTTTTTTAAAAAAAATTATGTTAGTATCTCTTACCAATCAAAAGTTATAGTCAATAATCTACAATATATATACAAAAAGCAAAACGCTGTCTGATGGCTGGAAACTTCAAAATTACTGAGCCGATAGATCTGAAATTTTGGCAGTACATTTTTTTCAAGTACGAGATGGTTTAAATTTCTGTCACACCCCCTTTTACCGCCCACAAATCAATAAAAATGCTATATTTCCTACAGTTTTCGTCGATTTGGCTACATCTTGGTAATTTAGTTTGTATTCTATGAAAACTGGGTTAGGCATTATATAAAGGGGTGTGGCTCCGAACATACAATTAAAATTTGTATTATCGAATAGCTTTGAAAGTAAAAGTAGTGGTATTTACATACAAACTCAAAATGGAGTTACTATTTGGTGATCTCCTACTACTGGGAAACTGTAACGGGCAATGGAAAGTGACAGTGGTGTTAAACTATGGGTCTAAGAAAAGTTTTGAATACACCTATTATGTTCCCATATAGCTGCAGGGTGCAGCAACGTGCGCCGGGAAAATGCTAGTAAATTATATATAATTAATAATATATAATTAATAGCATTTCTGTGCCCAAATACGAAAAAAGGTGTCTCAAAATCAGGAAATTTAAATAATTTTAAATTCGGAAAATCTCTTTCTGATTTCCTACAATTTGACAGAATTTATTTATTGTCAGCCTTTTTCCGTTTTTCTTCCATTTTCAAAAGAAAGGAATCAAATTAAGAAAAAATCCAATTATATGATCCAATCCAATCATAGAAATCGTATTAAGTGAAATATTTAGATCAATCAATCAATTCAATCCGAAATAAATATCAAAATCATAAATCATTAAATATGCATTCACACAATATCAAACAAAATACTGTGGTAAGAAAGAAAGGGAAACAATAAAAATGCAATTGAAAAAATTCAATGACTATTTCAATACCAAGAAAAACTTTCTTCTTCTTCTCCGACGCATAAAATAAGCCAACTGAACTCGTTCGCTATCAAAATCATAATGAAGAGATTGCAAGCAATTGATGTAGAGAAGATCATGTGGAGCGGAAGGGCATAGAGAAACGGAAAACTTTTCTCTCAAGCAAGAATTAAAAGCTTTTTCATATCGCACTCACAAAAGCTGTCGTGTTGGTCTGAAAATTATTTGTTACATTTTATTGTTCTACGTAACTCATCTTTATATTATATGATCTTTGCTTAGAGCCAGAACAGAATCAAAGCAATTATTGATCCTCTCTTCTCGCCAATCGCTGGAAACACGTCCAGAATTGGCGAACTATTCAGACTGAACTGTCAATATTTTTTATTTCAGTTTCTTTCATAGAAAATCATATTGAAGTAAAAGAAAATATGTTACAAAAATTGGAGCCAATTTAGATAGTATTAAAAATAAAATGCATAACAGGCACAAAACATGTGCATGCACGTGTGATGCATAGTTGACATGCAGACAACATAAACACAGACAACAAATGTCAGAAGATAATAAAACTTGAGAAAAGAGCACTGAACGTACCTCATCATTAGGAAAAATTCGGCAACATTTATCGTGTTTGACACATACATGGGCACACTGCACTATATATTAAGTGCATTACAAATAGCAGTAATCAGTAAATTTTTACTGATAATTAAATTGAGTTTACATTACCAGTAAATTTTTACTGATTACTGAAAAAAATTGCACTAAAAATAAATTTTAACTGATTACTGAAAAAAAAATTGCAGTAAAAATAATTTTTACTGGTTACTAGAAAAAATTGCAGTAAAAATAAATTTTTATATATAAAAATATTTTACATCGCACACCTTATTTTACTAGACATCTGAGGCTGAGTATTTTTTTACAGTTAATATACATAAAAATAATTGATAGGTACCTGTTTCAGGATTTGTCTAAACAAAGATTAGGCTAGCTTGCGGATTGCGTTTAAGAAAACATGGTTAGTATAAAAATAATAGGAGATAATAACAATTTAATTTTTTATTTTTTTACATGCCGTTAAACCAACTAAAATTTATTTTAATTAATACCATTTTATTCGTTATTTTATTGTCTGCAAAAATCTTTTAACGAAAAAAATAGCAACTCTAGATCGGAAAATATTAAATAGTTACGAGCGAAAAAACTCTGCGCGCTCTTTTTTCACCTTTGTTCAAGTAGCGCTCAATAAGATGAAGCGCACAAGGGAGGAACACAAAGAAGGCCTGCACGCATTAAAGTATCTGACGTTTAAGTTAAAAACAAGTAAGCTTATGGGGATACGCTCATACCAAACATGCGCGCATGAAGCATCAATATGCATGCTTGAAGTTGGCAAACTTTCAACTTCTTTCAAGGGCACACCTTCATTTTATATTGTTAAAGAGATAATGAAACTTAAAAAACAAATGAAAATAAAAAAAAATTTATAAATCCTATTGCTGGCACGGTATTAAACGTTGAAATCAAGAACGAGATAATTTACTGAAATTTTTTTACAAATAAAGATTTTGTGTTGAGTAAAACTATAAGAAAATAAAATCTATGATATCATATAAAAGTGTTCTCTCGTATTGTTGTCGTTCACTCACGGGATAACCGCTGAACCAATTTTAATAATTCTTCACTATTCAATTGCAACAATAAGATCCTGCTAATGGGTATCCTGCTAATGGGTATTCTGTTAATGGGTACTGCGTTTTTAGTAAAACCTTTCATATATTCAATTTATATATATATAGTATTTAAAATTATTTAAGAATTCATGCATTTTAATCCGTGCTGCCATTGTGTTAGCAGCACAAAATAAAAATTAATTACAATAAAGATTAATTAATTAATTATAAATATTATTAAATATTTATATATATATTAATTTTTCCATACGCCGTATTTTGTTTGATGAAATCATGTCACCATAGCGTATACACAACATTAATGGGCATAAAATATAATAAAAAAATAAATAACTGGCCATTTCAGCCCTTGAAAGGACTTTGACCTAGCTTCTTATGATCGATTGTGTTTTGCGTGTTATTAAGTTTGTACACAATTGACCGAGAATCGGACCTACAGGTTTAACGCCGACTCCGAACAGCGATGAACGGAATATGTTCTTGTTCTCAAGAAGCTTTACATTGCATTTTGATTACTCTCTGAGGTTTGCCATTGTCTGCAGAGGGGTGGCGGCCGTATAGAAAAATTATTTTAATTCAAACAATTTTCTGTCGCTGCTGGGGTTCGAACCCGGGTCTCCAGGTTCGTTGACATAGAGGCCACGCACTTTAACCAACTACGTCACGGTCGCCAATTTCGCCACATGAGACATAATAATAATTAAAAATCACTCATACGCCATGGGCGATCTCGAAAACGCAACTTCTTATAGAAGCCTTTGACAAGTCGTATAAAAAGTCGTAGTGTGTGAGGGCAAGTCGTATAAGAAACTCAAGTCGTACACCCATGTCGTGTGAAAATCAAAATAATTTGATTTTTTCTCAATTGGAAGTAAAAGTCTGAGTGTGTGAGGGCAAGTCATGCGACTTCACGCTTGTTTTCATTCATCATTCGCATTTTGTATAGCATGCAAGTAGAATAATCAAAGGATAAGGAATTTTTTGAGGTAAAAACTGAACGTTTACTGAAGTCTGATGAAAAGTAGTATGAAGAAGTCGTAACGTATGATGAGAACGAACGACTGAGTCATACTACTAGGTAGTATGAAAAGTCTTAGCGTCTGAGGCTCCTATTATCTTATATGTTAATACGCAAACATCGAATGTTGTCGTACACTTTTTCAATATTTATTTTAGAATAAGGACAATGAAACGTATATCATTCGAAAGGTAATGCACCATGGATGTGTCGAATTATGTTAGATTTTAAATTGATGACCTTTGAAAGTTGAAAGTTTATATTAATTTTAGTTAAGTAGGGTACACATTATCGGTCATGAATAGGGTATGCAACTATTCGACATTTTAAAAAAACCGGTTTCGAATAGCACTATTTTTACAAAACCGGTTTTCGAATTATTCGACTAGGAAAAAACCGAGAAAACCGGTTTTTTTTTCAAAATAAATAAATTTTTTGATTTTTGTACCTACACTGAAAAAAAAATGTTTTAAAATTGACGACAGTTGTTATTAATTTGACGATATTTGTGTTTAAAAAATAGCTTGCAACAAATTTCGTCAAAGTAAGAGCAAATGTGTTTAAAAATTTTGAAAATCGTATAAAAAAAAAGTAAAATTAAGAACACATTTTTTGAATACATTGTGTTCAATTTGAAGCTAATATATTTTTTTTAGTGTACATATATCTATGTAGCTTTTATTTAACTTAAATAGCAACTATTTTTAATAAAGTAAAGAAAGGTACTTATGCAGTACTACCCACTGAACCATAAGCGAAGGTTTTGCGTAAGGTGAGAGTTTTGCGTAAGGTGAGAGTTTTGCGAAAGTGTTTGGGCAGAATTTTTTTTTAATTTTTAATTTTTTATTTTGTTGCTTAAAAGTACAGCAAGTAGCAAATAGAAGATTAAATTCGTGAAAATTTTTGCCATAAATGAAACTGAACTTCTTTTTCGAAATTTATTAAAAACTTATTTAGAGTCGAAAAATAGCAATTTTCTATTATTTATTAGGTAAAAATACCTCGAAAATTAACCATTTTTGTTCATAAATGAGTTCAGAAATGAATAATAAATGTTTCTTTTTTGCATTCTTAAATGAGTTCTATCAAATTAATTTCTTTTTATACAAATCAACGATATGTAATAACAAATAATATTGAGCAATAATAAAATTTATAATTCCGAAGTGTAAATTTTTCAACTCATTTCTGAACAAAAAAAGGTTTGTTTTCTAAAAGCAGTTCAGTACGGCTTCATTGATTCAAAAAGGGTTCATTTCCGAGTGCCAAAAAATAACGTTCTATGGTTCTTTTTTTAAGTAATTTCCAAACAAAAAAGTAAAATATATGGTATTTTTTAACTCATTTCCGAACAAAAAAGGGTTAATTTTTGAGAGGCATTTTAGTCCGAAGAATGATACAAAAAAGGTTCGTTTATGAGTGCAAAAATTGAATGTTTCTACCCGAAATGGCTCATAACTGAATTTGAAAACAGTAGTTTTGATTGACTGGGTAGCAGTATGTTTCGAGTTTTTCGTTCAGTCTTTTTAACACATGTTTTATGTCTTTTAATGATTGTCTTTATATTTGTTCTTAATGCTTTCAGATTTTTTTTGGGCATTTTGTGCAAGAAGCCTTGTCGAATTTCCCCTATTTTTAAATATTTCCAGACTTCGGAGTTCATGTCAAGCTGTTGATAATTCAATATATTTTGACGTAGAATACGTCGTTCTCGGAGGTAAGTAGGGTGGTTGATAGTGATCAGGTGTCGGTATTTACATTACTTTTTGAGCCTTTGGTGGGCCTAAAGTACTAATCGTACAATGTTGATCTTAGCACTTGTTGGTCTGCTTGATCCTCAATGCGACAAAAATTCATGTTAGAACTGTCTAACTTATATCAATTTTACACAATTACATGAAATATAAAGCCAACATTTGATGTTTTTGTTTGCTTAAACTTGCTACCTATTTATCGACGGCTTCCGGTTTTTTCGACGGCGAAGACAGCGCCATCTAGCGTGAAGACATAAATCTTATAATTAAAAAAAAGCATACTTTTGGTTGTTGTTTTTATGTCGTTTTTAACAGACTCGCGTAGCCCAGTAATACTGAGTAATTTTGAGGGGCATGCTTTTTTAACAGAATCTGTTATTGAAATGTCAAAATTCCGCAGCCAATTAAATATCCGGGCATATTATCGACAGTGAAATTTTGACACATGGGTTGTTGAACTTGGAAGCATTGAACAAATTTTGTTTGCTTGTTTAAGTTTTCTACCTATTTATGGACAGTTTCCGGTTTTATCGACAAAAGCATAAAATTTGTATGGGAGCGCCCCTAAGGAGTGGTCGGAGGGAATAGGTGTCAAAGGCAAAAATGTTCCTTTTGCAAAAGTAATGGGGGTTGGTGATACATATTAACCCTCTCCGGCACTCTCTTAAAGGTCATATCCTCAGGTGTATGGAATAAATATTTTTAAAAAAGATGTCATCAAAAGCGAATTGAATAATTCTACGTCTTGTGTTACGACATAGTCGAAACTACTGTATCTTTTTTTAAAAAAGAATGCATTATAAACTAAAAATCATGTTTTACTTAAATACGCCAGCCGATTTAAAAGCTGTTTTAACAAAAGAAAGCAAAAAGAAATGACCAAAGCATATGTTTAAACGAGCTCAAATGAAACAAAATTAAATAGAAGCCAGAGATAAGAAATGTTACAAACGTAAGTGAAATGTAAGAACGTAAGTAAAAAAAAGGGTCGCTCAAATGAAATAAAAGAAGTGGTTTGAAGAAATTTTCAATTTTAAATTGAAGATTTATATATTTCTTAACTATTCGAGCAGTCGAATAATTCGAGCCAAAAAACCCGGTTTTCGAATTATTCGAAAATTGCGATTTTTAAAAAAACCAGTTCGAATAGTAAAAAAAAAAACCGAAACGCCGAATAATTCGAACCGGTTTTGCATACCCTACTCATGAATGTCAGTTGAGAGAGAATCTGAGCATGAATCATAGTATGTACATTTGACTGTTGAATCATAATTCTTGACTGAACGCTCACAAAAATATTTGTGAGCACGTACGGGTTAGCTCTTGCTCGTTGTTGACAATGTGTACTAAATGTTTTTCAATTCAACATTCGTTCTCAAACGAAATTCAAAATTCTAATAGTGTCCACATCGCTCGTGGCTCGGTTTTTAAAAAATGGATGCAGAAAAGGCGTTTTTAGAAGATGTTTACTGCACGATATTCGCAAACGAATTAAATTTAACCCTTTGACGACCATCCGGTGACCCTTTTACTTTCGAATGTTTCCAGGGAAAAATATGCAAACGATTTTTCTTTACAAGGTATCATTCAACAGGGAATGAATGTGGCTTCCAGAAAGTACTTAATTTTCAAGGGTAGATTCATCCCCTTGCCTACCTTACCACCCCAAAGTCGAAAAATCTTTACTTTTTCTCCCCCTTCTTCTTGCTGCAATATTTTGGAGACAGGAGAAGCTATAGGCAAAATTTTTTTGGGGAAGTTGGGGGCAACCCTCCACTTTTTAACAAAAAATAGCAAAAAAAGATAGTCTACTTGATCTATCCACGCGACCACCAAATCTGACGGGACCTATATGTCCCAATGGTAAAAATCTGAGACATATTTAATTTTGTAGAAAAGTTGGTTTATTTGAAATTTCGATCATTGGTGAAGCAAAATGGTTTTTTGCAAAAGGCACAAATATTATTTTTTCAATGGCCTTTATGTTGTTTTGAGCAGAAAATACATCCTTACGTCCCGTTTCACTATTGCAGAATTATCGGACAGGGTAGTGATATCCGCAAGTTTAACCCTTCGTTGCATGGGATTGCACATATGCAATGTTGACTTCTAAGAGACATAGCATACACACCCTGTGAATATACCTAACGGAATTTTATTCAAAAATAAATTTAGACATTTTTGTATTAGTTGTTGTCTTCTTTTGTCAAATTGAGGATTTAATTTGTCCAAAATATTGATTTGAACAAGGTCTGTCTTATAAAAAAAATAAAAATAAGTGAATATTTTTAATAATTATACAAGAAATATAAAAAAACAACGTTGAAATGTAAGTTATCTTCCAGAATATAAGTTAATTTTCTTTAAGCTTACTAATTTTTTTGTGCATTATAATGTAATAAAATAAATGGCTTAATTGCAAATATGCAATATCATGCATTTGAGACATTTTGAAGTTACATTGCAGATATGAGGTTATATTGCAGATGTGCAATTCTATGCACTTAACTATATTTAAAGCTAAAATTAAAAATAAATTAATTTAAAAATAAATAACTTGGGTCAAGAAAACAGTCCCTGTCTTCGTCACCACGAAGAAAATGATCTTCGGCTTGTGTAAATATTGTTATAAAAGAGTTTCACGGGAAGTACTTCTGATATGAATTACAAAGTTTTTTTATGATAATTATTATATGAACACTACCACTAATGATTGAAATAGCCAAAAGGGGTATTTATTGGATACAATCCGTTGGAACAGAATTCCGAGCTCAAAACTACCGAGTGTTAACATATTAATGAAGACATCTCGAGGAGAGTCTGTGGAATATGTAGCTTACCATGATGATGTTAACATATATTTGATTTGATGGGGAGATAATAAAGTTGTTAATTTGATGTCAAACCATTGTAGTAAAAGTCCTGAGACCATAGCTGAACGATTTGATAAGACGTTGTGTAAAAAAATATCCATTGAGTGTCCGAATATTGTTTCACAATACAACACATTTATGGGGAAAGTCAATTTGTTCCACTCATTTATTGGAAGCTGATAAAGCAGATAAAAATACGCTATACGATAATATTAGTTAATGCATTGCTATTGTATAAGCGTGCGTAGCAATAAAGCGGTAATCATGAAAACATAATAATTGTCAATTTTCGTTTGTAAATGGTAGAAAGTCTTTACAAAGTAGGAAAACTATCCACAGAAAGGGGAAGACCTACCGAATTATCAAAAACCTTGTAAAAAATGACGAAACATTCGAGAAGTTTCCCACTATCTCAAACAGAAGTTCGGTTGAACCATTTTGATCTCTGGCCACAATGGGACAACAAGCGTTTACCATGTAAATTACCAGAGTGCAATGAATACACTCATGTTAGCTGCTCAATAGTTTAGACAATAGTAAGTTTTAATAATATATCAAAATAGAATCAATCTACTAGACTTATTTAATGAATTCTTATACAATGAGCTTCAAATTAAGAAACAAAATCCTTGTGACCTTGCAAATCAGTGTTTTATATTTTCCTTTGTTTAAAATTGTCAATTTAAATTGACTATATAAACAACTGGGAAATATATCTTAGTTTCAGTTATTAAAAGCATATAATTCCATTTCAAAAATGTAAAATACAAATAAATAAAAATTATTATATACACCATCATATACTAATTTGTATTGCTTGCTTGCATGAAATTGCACATATGCAATGTTGCGTAACTTCGCTCCTATTCGTTGCAGAGCATCCAAATTTCGTTTATACATTCTCTAAACCTCTCCAATCACAAATAAAGACATAAAATATTTTTATACACAGGGAGAAAAAAAATCATGTGAATGATGGGTTAAATCTCCTAGGTAAAATAGATAAATAACTGGTCATTTCATTTATGATCAAAAAATCTCTTAGGTACCTGTCTTACAACTTCGCGGTTGGTGACCGTATTGATCATTTGAGTAGCCAGTTGCCCGCGGACTTCAAATGCAGGTATAAAAAATGAATCATTATTCGAAATAGAAATTTTGTTCCAACCACAGTGCACAGCGGCGGATTTACATACGGGTTGAAAAAACTTTAGAAAAGAAAAAAAAAAAAATTGAAAAAGCACTAAAAGCCGTTTCAGCCTCCCTCTTTGGACTATAAAGCCGTTAGCTCAGTCCTTCAACCCTCTGGTGAATCCTAGATCCGCCACTGATTGTGCAGACCCAAATTAAAGCGATCGCTGAAAAGACGCAAGTAGAAGTTGGTCTTTGTTTTGCGATCGTGTTCGTAGTAATGCTGAAAAAAACACAAAATCAAAAGTGTAATTTTCTTTCTAATGGTGGTAGTTTGGCCACTCTACGACTATTGGTCCAAAAGATATTTCCAAAATAGGTCAAAAATTCGTTAAAAAATCCCAACAATTTTTTTGTTACGGAGTTTTGCATCAAATGAAAGATCCGATTTTTTGGAAAATTTAACCTATTTTGTGATATTTTGAATAGTCGTAAAGAGGTCAAGGTACCACCATTGGAAAGGTTATTTTTCAACCTTTCATTGGATATCAAACATTACATCGTAGCAAATATAGAAGGTCAGATATTATGATGGAATTTTAGGGGTTTGTCAACAATCTTTTTAAATATTTTGGGAATATCTCCTAAACCAATATTCATAGTCATCATAGTACATAGAGGTCAAAGTACCAACATTGCAAAGGTTATTTTTTAAACTTTCATTGGTAAACTTTCATAACAGATAAAAAACAACGAGTTCTCATGAAGTAAATCAAAATTCAACCTCAAACTTTTCGTTCGCATACTGTCAACGAGAGAAAATAGTGGCATACATTTTTACCGTTGACGACCATTGGGCCATATACATAGGTCCCATGATTTTTCACACTTTTGCAGGTAAAAAAAAATTGTTTGTTGCGACACTTTTGTTTAGTAATTTGGAGCCGTTAAACACGAATCCGTTGTCGGATTAACAAATTTTCCAACGGTTCAGGAGCGGTCGTCAAAGGTTTAATGAAGACGGCATGAATGATAATCTGGTCATGTAGCAGAATGAGAGAGAAATTTAACGAACTTGAGTGAAGCTCATGAGCGATAATGTGTACCCCACTATGGGGATCTCAGAACTAGGAAGAGGTAGAATGAAGAATGAGGTAGCGGATGAAAGGTCTGGCTACACAATATGATTGAATATTAGATTGGTGACCTTTGACATCAAATATGAGCGGAAAAGGAGCATTTGTTAAATAAAAGCTAAATTGTAAAAGATGGAAACACATGATATAAGAGAGAAATTTAGACATTCATAAGATTTGCAAAAAATACTTTGATATTTTTCACCATCGTTTACGGTTACCCTACAAATAAGCATTTGTTCATGTAACAAGTGTCAATATATATTTTGATGGTAAAATTGCTTACAAATAGTAAATTTTTAAAAATTTCCGTTATTTTGACATCAACATTATTGTGATATCTCGAAAATTATAGATGTTCTAAATACAACGTTTTTGTATGAAAATTCGTTGGTTGAGAATAATAACGGTATACGAAAACTTTTTTGCTAAAATTTTCCAGGAATAGTATGTTAAAAAAATTTCCAGTTAATATGACACCAAAAGTATTACGATATTTAGAAACCTGTAGATTTTTTCCATGCAATGCATTTCTTAAAGCAATGTCATTGCCTCAGAATGAGAAAAAACAATTGATATTTAAAATTTTGGTTTTGCAATCAAATATCTCAGCCATTTTTCAATAGATTTTCATTAAATTTTCTTTGTCTGAAAGTTTAATTAAATGACTGTGGAGATATAAGAAAAGATTTACCGTTATCTCACCAATTCAATTTCTTATGTTGTTTTCAAAACAACTCTAAAATATTCAATTTTTGCCCACATTACATTAATTCAATAATGTTAATATGCGTTATTTCCCTTAGTGCACTAGGGAAAAAATATTAAATTTATCCAAAAACTTTTTTAATTTATCCAAAAAGCGAGACATTTTTGCACCAATAACGCATTTACTTAAATCGACTACGTAAATATTTAAAATTTATTTAAATACATTTTTAATATTACCCTTGCAACATTAACTAAATGAGAACTATAAGAAACCTGCAACTGCAAGAAATATACTGCAGGAACAGAGTGCGATGCTGTTGCTGCTTGTCGGAATAGGTGTAAACGTGTGCGATGCTGTTGCTGCTTGCTTGTATGGAATATATGTGTACGTGTGTAGTATAAATAAAATTCAAATACGGGAAAAAAACGAGTTGTAAGGAAAACATTTGATTTATCCACGTAAATATTTAAAAAAAATGTATACTCAGGCGAGGATATGCTAATATGCGTTATTTCCCTCAGTGTACAAACTAAATTATCAAAATGTAACCCAATCGACGAAAACCGTAGGAAGTATAGCAATTTTATTGATTTGTGGACAATAAAAGGGGGTGTGACAGAAATTTAAACCCTCGTACTTGAAAAAAGTGTGCTGCCGAAATTTCAGCTCTATCGGCTCCGTAATTTTGAAGTTTCCAACCATCACACAGACAGCGTTTTGCTTTTTGTATATATAGATTATTGGCTATAACTTTTGATTGGTAAGAGATACTAAGATAATTTTTTCTAAAAAATAAATTGTTTAGCTTGTATATTTTTTCAAAAATAAAAAAACACAATATTGAAAAAAAAATGTTGTTCGAAAATATCAAGCCTTGTGGTTTTAATCACAAAAATGGTTTTTAAATAACTTTAATCACAAATTGAAATAATTTTTACTTATAAATGTTATAGCTTTTAAATAGAATTGAAAAATTTGCGAATTTGAATTTAAATTATTTTTACAACAAAAACAAATTTTGAGCTTTTTTTTTGAGGAAAACTTCAAAATTTCAGACCTTTTTTGAAAAAAATATTTAGAATATATATAATCAACTAAGACAAAAAGAAAATTTAACAAACTGTATAAAAAAGCAGCAAAAAACAAAAATTAAATTTCTGATTGTGTTTTTCTCATTTTTGAGCAACGATGTTGCATTAAATATATCGATGTAGTAAAATTTTTCATAGTTTTCAAGATATGTTCATGTCTTTGATGTCAAAATAACGAAAATTTTTTTAGTTTTACAAAATTTAAGAAATATTTTATATATTGTAAATATTTGCATATGTAACCTAAGAAAACAACTAAAAATATACGATTTTGTAAAAAATTTGTACTACAGCACCATCTGGTGTCCAAGTTGGTTCAAATAAGATGCTGTCAAAAAATTCATCGTACCTGAAAACTACTATACACCAATTTTCATTCTAATCGCATGAGCTGTTTGGGAGTTTTAGGTGGTTTTGCAAAAAATTTGTACTAAAGCGCCCTCTGGTGTTCAAGATAGGTCAAAACAGTTAACAGTAAAACACTCAACGTACATGAAAACCACTGTATACCACTTTTCATTCTAATCGCATAAGCGGTTTTTAGGCAGTTTTGTAAAAAATGTGTACTACAGCGCCCTCTGGTGTTCAAGGTGGATCAAAATTGATAGCCCACAAACACGCAACGTACCAAAAAACTTCTATACACAAATTTTCATGCTAATCCGATGAGTAGTTTAGGAGTCTATTGCATAGTTACAAACATAAGCTCCTATTTTATATATATAGATAGATATATATATTATTATTATATCTTATATATTAATATGCAAACATCGAATGTTGTCGTACACTTTTTTTAGTATTTGTAATATAAGAAAGGGAATGAAATCTTTATCATTCGAAAGAAAATGTACCACAGATGTGCCGAAATATAAAAATAGCTAAAAAACTAAATATAATATGTGATAATTGCATTTCAAAATAAGAGTATGCATTCTCATATGCATTCTCCCATGGCTGTAGTTCGAATCTCTCTCGCTTTCAAGTTTTGCAGACAATTATTGATGCTATCTCTCTCCCTTTGCTTATTGCATTCCACATTATTTTGGCAAATAAGAAGATATGTGGCATTTTTTTTTTATTTCTCTCTCCTCGATAGCCTCATGACAAAAACAGTCAAAATATTCATGCAGTCATGAGACCGGGGAGAGAGCTGCTACAAGACCCAGAATGCATCAATCATGCAATGGAGTAATATAGAATTATTACTTGAAGTGTATTGCGGCGCGATAAATATGATAACATTAAGAATTTTTACTGGGTCTTCGACAAAAAAATAAAAAAATTTACGTCATCAGGTAGCGTAAAAATGTAACATTGTTGCATGGAGTTTTTAGCCTCCATTTAAACCTTGAGAAGCTGAGGTTTTCCGTCACATGATAAATGTGACGGATTACCTGTGATAAAGATAATCTGAGTGCTACAAATGCTATAGCAAAAGCAAAAATAAGCAAAAATGGAAAAAAGTATTGAGAATAGGATTTGTTTAAGTATTATAGCAATGATTGGACAAGGCTTGAGAGCAAGAATTAGGACAATGATTGGGAACAGGAATTTACCAGTATGACAAAAATTTGAACACAGATTATAGTAAAGAATTGGACAAGGATTAGGGCACGAATTGGGTATAAGACTTCGACAAGTACTGACACAACGATAAGGACAAAGATAGAGACATACGTAAAGCAATATTTCGGACAAGATTGAGAAAAATATAAGGACAAGAAATGGGACAAGGAATAGAACAAGGATTTGAGCACACTAAAAATAAAACTTAGGACAAAGATTTAGAAAGAAAGTGGCAGCAGGTAAATGATTAAGAAAGGATTTAACTATACAAGAATAAAGTCAGAAATTTGCACATGGATTAAAGCAAGAGTTTGGATAGGAAGAAGGACAATTTTTAGAAGAAATACAAGAATAAGTATGAAGACAAGTTTGGGAACAAATGAAATGACACTGTCAAATTTTATGAATGTGTCCACGATGCAGCCAACTTATTTTTTACTTTTCCAAGCATTTTTCATTAAAATTAAAAAGAAAACAAGAGTTAAATCGATTTTGATGTGGTCGAATTTCGACCAAAGGCAATACTAGTAAAATGAAAGCAAGAAAAGATTTTTTTTCAAATTATGTATGTTATTTATTGAGTCATTCAATAACTACAACTCGTAGAAAAACTTATTCAAAATGGCCACCATTTGCTTTTTAGCACAATCGAAGTCGATCCGGCCAGTCATCGATCGCAGCACGCACGACATTCATAGGAAATTTCTCCACTGCTCGGACAAGAGCGAGCTTTACAGACTCGATATTTGGGTGTCGAATATAGCAATCCATACCCTCCAACACTGACTACAATTTGTAATCCAATCTGGGTTCAGGTGTGGGCTTCCCGCTGGCCACTGATCCGTGGAAATGAAGTCCATGTACATTGTTTGTGAGCCACTTTTGAGTGAATTTAGCCTTATAGGCCGGGCAGAATCTTCTTGAAAGGTCACTCTATCATTCTGTTTATTGAACGATTCTTCTACGGTGAACATTTTTTCGTAAGTAAACAAATTTCGTAAAGTAAAAAGTCTGTGGGCATTATCCGCATGCTTTAGAAGTAACTTATTTGATTTTCGCCTACGTTGTTCCTTTAACGATACAGTAAGAAAGTGCCTCATTCCATGATTATAAACAACTGCCGCCGAAAACTTTCTTGACGAAAAAGAAGCATAAACGCTAACGTCAAATAGGCGTCAAAACGAAGCGAGTGCGTTCAGAAGCTCACTCACATTGAGTACGTTCAGTCGTGTATTAAAACATATGAGAGTACTAAGTATTAAAAAAATCTACCAAAATCTACCAAATTGAAATAAAACCTTATTTTGAGCGCTTTCATTTGTTTTTCGCATGCTTTGGAGGGTAATTCTGGCATTTCTGCTACGGAATTCTGTCTGTCGCGTTGAGGAGAGAGACTCTCTCTGTCTTTTTTGCTCTCTTTGTATTAAAATATGTTTTACTACCATAGCTGTTAAGTAATGATTCGATTCGATTCTTTTTTCAAAAAGGTAAAATAATTGATTAAGTACGATTCTTTTCTGTTTGTAATCGTAATCACATGATATCGATTACAAATAATCAAAAAATAATAACGATTACTTGAGATTACGCAAAATAATCAAAAAGAATCAAAAGTAATCAAAAAAATAATCCGATTACTTTTCGAGATTATTTTTGATTCTTTTGTGATTATTTTAAGAATTTCAGTCTTAGGTACAAAAAATTTAGTTAAATTTTTACAAAAAAAAACAAAGTCATGTGTTTCATTATAAAACAAAGATTGATAAAAAACAAGAACGAAAACAATAATGTATTATAGTACAACATAAACGAAACAAAAATAAAACCGTTTTACTCTCAATTACTATTTGGATTCATAAGAACTAATTTTTCAAAAGAAAAATCAGACAATGATTGCCGTCTTGGAGTGTTTACTATGCCAGCAAAAAAAAAAAAATTAATCATTCAACTGGCGCTGAGGGCATTAAAGGAGTATTGAATGAAAGAAATGGTTCCTTCAACAAGCCATACTTTTGCCAAATCATTTCAGCACTTGAATTGTCATGCAAGTAGCAGAACAGTTGGTTTGTTGGGATCACTTATCGGGTTTAACGGTGTCCTGTGAAGAACCCGTTGTGTCAATTTCATCATCAATTTCACAAAATATTCCGTACTTTAGACTGAAATTCTTAAAATAATCAAAAAAGAATCAAAGATAATCTTTAAAAGTAATCGAATTATTTTTTTGATTACTTTTGATTATTTTTGATTATTTTGAGTAATCTCAAGTAATCGTTATTATTTATTGATTATTTGTAAACGCAATCAATTACTTATCATAAAATTCTTGCTTAAGGATTATATAATCATTACAATTCTTTTTAAAAAATCATCTAATTGATTACTAATCGTAATCGCAATTTAACAGCTATGATTACTACCCAGGAATTATTTTGGCGTCAATTGAAAAAGTGGACTAGTTCATTTCTAGCTCAGTTCAAAGTAGCTCTGAAAAAGTACAAAGGCGTTCAGTGTAAAACAGTTTACTTTGCTTTTGTTTTCAAAAGTATTGCTGAAAAAATAAACGCGTTTTGTCAATTTTTTAAAATTTGCTGCACACAAGAAAAAATAATAAAAAAAAATAAATAAATATGTTAATTTGCATTTATAATCAAAATTTCTTCTGGATTGTGGATCGGAAATATCGTGTCATCAATATATCATCAAATCAGGTCATTAGGACCTTTGCTCCTATACACTTAATTTTCACACTTTAAAAATGTTTACTTTTAAACTAGTGAAAAAATAACCACTTTTAGGGTATTGCAAAAGCAACCAGTTTAAAAAAAATAGGAGTGTTTATGGGAACAATTGTCTTTTCCTATGACATCAACCCGCAAAAAGTGTCAGTTCGTTCAATGTTAAAGGGCATTGTGGTGGAACCAGTACTGGTCCTTTTTGGAACTAGTTTATAACTATTTCAAATTTGGTACACTTTTCTGCTGGGTAGATGTAAATAAATTTTGTATATTCAGTTTAAATTTTTGACTTTTATCACCGTCATATTATATAATAGTTTTCAAAATCAGTGGCAGAACTGGAATATTTTAATTAATTCGTTTTAACAATTTTCCTACATTCACAAAATCACTACGCGACTACTCTCAATGTGGTAGTAAGAGACGTAAGAGGGTTAAACACAGAAAAACTTTTTTTATATACTTTAAACCATTGTGTTAAATTGTGAAAAAAATATATATTCAGATTGAATAGACTATTTTATTGAATTTTTGTGTTTATTATCATATTTTATTCCACTTAATGTTTATATGAATTTAGCCATGTTTGCGTTTATGTCATTTATTGACAGCTCTTGATGTTGCTTCAACACCAACATTTAATTGTTCACAAAAGTGTGCGTGCGGAAAAATTACATTAAAATTACATAATTGAAAGGATGGACATTCATGTGGAAAATTAAACACTCTGTGCTGACCTTTAACAACTTTATTCTTGCATCCCATAAAATTGCTGGAATAATTAACGCGCAATGTGTAAGTTGCCCTACTTCAGAATGGCGGATTTGTTAAACCCTTTTATAGTAAATGTGAGATTCGTTAGAGCAACCTACACAGATAAAATCATTTATAGAAATACTTAAGGTCTATTGCTTCAATTCATCAAAATCATTTCCAATTTAAGAAAATTTCTTGGAAACCATACGAGTCAAGAGAGAAAGTGAAGACGAGCCTGATCAATTCAATAAGTTTTTTTTTCCAAAGACCAATTATTTCTTTGTTAAAGTCTCTAGCGACGCTCAGTGCCGACATGAATGTTTAAATTATATTCTCTTCGCTCCTTTTGAAAAATCTTGTCGAGTCACTTGCCCATGATACAATAACAAAGTAAGCTCATATTGGAGAAAAAGGTGAGTTAGATGTCAAAATCAGCTGTTGATTTTGAGTTTTTCTAATTGTTGTTGTTGTTTTTGTCGTTTGACGTTAGTGGCACTTACAGCTTTATTGTTGAAAAATTTCACATTTGAGCAGCCATTTTAAAATTAACCTACCTTCTTATTGTATCATGAAATTGCCCATTTCTGATTCAAACTTTTTCTCGACAAAACTTCCAGCAAAATGAGAAAAATACAAAGTGGAACACTCTTTGATGAACAAAGTTATCGTGTTTTTGTTGATGTTAAAAAAGGTGCAGACAAGCATTGAACGATGAGTCCACTTCAATCCTTTTAAAGGATTGCAAGCCCATTAAGTAGCCACTAGCCACTTATTACTGAGAACTTTGTTTGAAAATTATTTTGAGACGGATATTTATTTTGCTTCTTATGCCAATTAATAACCAAAAGTAGAGAATTGCAAGAAAGAAAGATGGTCCTTAGGAACATTCTTACTCAATTTTTCACAAGCCTTCATCCAACTTTAGCCAGTGAATGAGTTATTGCTACTCTTCCAATCATATCCAAATTTTAAACAAGAAACGCAATCATCCCGGGATAGTTCAACATACGGGTAAGAGATACTTAGTATTTTTTATCAAAAATGGGCGTTTACACTCTGTCTTTTTTTGCAATCTGCAAAAGCAAGCCTTTACTCTTGATACATGCTTTTTTGGGTGTATTAAATTGCGTACCAACAAGCAATTTAATCAGCTTATGTAAAGCACACAATTTCAAGGACTTCATTCGGGATGCTCTTCTCTTAAATCAATTATTTTAGATGTTGTTATTTTCTGATTGATTTTACATCGATTTGCATAAAAATTCAACTCAAATATACTACATTGCATAAGAAGACTTGATTCCATTTTGTATATTTGATCATCTGGATGTTCGACTGTTGATACAATCGACTTTCAATTCATACATACAAACATACAGATGGAGTGCTTTTACTTTATGTGCATAATGCAAGGTAAAACCCTCTTTGTTTGGATCAAACTCAATTTAAGCATATTTTATGGAAACTTATCACGAACGTATTGATAGAGGAGGGAGATGTTTGAATCATCTAAATAAAATGCAGAATTGTTCAAACTTTTTTATATATACAACTGTGAGTAAAGCTGTGGTATGTTTATGCGATGGAATTATTCCAGTTGTACTGAATTAATCTTTTATTTAGGGTTTGATAAAATTATTAATACATTTTGCATATAAAATCCGTGGATTTAAAAATTCTTATTTTTTCATAGCTAACAAGAAATCTGCAAGTATTGCTTGCTCACAACTTAATAACAACAGTTTTAGTCTTCTCTTAGCGTTGCATGGAAGTATTACTCTGTGATTATATTCGATATGATAAATGTTATGAAACTAGCTGAAGGATTCGCACTTTACCTTATGAAAAAAAAACAAAAAATGTAAAATATTAAGACGTCAACAGGTCTCAGAGGAAGAGGCTACAAATCCATGCTACAAAAATCATCTATCTATCTATATATATAAAAAAGGAGCTTATGTTTGTAAGGCCGCAATAGACTCCTAAACTACTCATCTGATTAGCATGAAAATTTGTGTATAGAAGTTTTTTGGTACGGTGCGTGTTTGTGGGCTATGAATTTTGATCCACCTTGAACACCAGAGGGCGCTGTAGTACAAATTTTTTACAAAACTGCCTAAAACTCATAAACTGCTAATGCGATTAGAATGAAAAGTGGTATATAGTGGGTTTCATATACGTTGAGTGTTCTGCTGCTATCGTTTTTGACCTATATTGAACACCAGAGGGCGCTATAGTACAAATTTTTTACAAAACCACCTAAAACTCCCAAACCGCTCATGCGATTAGAATAAAAATTGGTATATAGTAGTTTTCAGGTACGATGAGTTTTTTAGACCCACCTTGGACACCAGATGGTGCTGTAGTACAAATTTTTTACAAAATCGCATATTTTAGTTGTTTTCTTAGGTAACATGTGCAAATGTTTACAAAATATAAAATATTTCTTAAATTTAGTAAAACTAAAGAAATTTCCGTTATTTTGACATCAAAAACATGAACATATCTTGAAAACTATGAAAAATTTTACTACAACGATATATTTAATGCAACATCGTTGCTCAAAAATGAGAAAAAAACAATCATAAATTTAATTTTGTGCCGTTCGATTCAAATATCTCCGCTGCTTTTTTATAAATTTTGTTAAATTTTTTTTTGTCTTAAAGCTACATCAAAGTACTATGAAAACCTTATAGCAAAAATACCGTTAGTTAAGTATATATATTTTATATATTTTTTTTTCAAAAAAGGTCTGAAATTTTGGAGTTTTCCTCAAAAAAAGGCTCAAAATTTGTTTTTGTTGTAAAAATAATTTAAATTCAAATTCGTAACTTTTCAATTCTATTCAAAAATTATAACATTTATAAGCAAAAGTTATTTCAATTTTACTCAAAAATTAAAAACCATTTTTGTGATTCAAAAAGCAAGGCCTTCCCTTGATTTTTTCGAAGAAAATTTTTTTTTCCAAAATTGTGTTTTTATATTTTTGTAAAAATATAAAAGCTAAGAAATTAATTTATTAGAAAAAATTATTGTAGTATCTCTTACCAATCAAAAGTCATAACCCATAATCTTTATCCAAAATATATACATATACAAAAAGCAAAACTTTGTCTGTGCGATGGTTGGAAACTTCACAATTACTGAGCCGATAGAGCTGAAATTTTGGCGGCACATTTATTTCAAGTACAAGATGGCTTAAATTTCTGTCACAACCCCTTTTACCGCCCACAAATCAATAAAAATGCTATATTTCCTACGGTTTCCCTCGATTTGGCTACATTTTTGTAATTTAGTTTGTATGCTCACTGTCGGCAACTGTACTAAAACTGGATAATATCCATCTACAATTAAAATTTGTATTATCGAATAGCTTTGAAAGTAAAAGTAGCAGTATTTACATACAAACTCAAAATGGAGTTACTATTTAAACTGTAACTGTAACTGGGAAACTGTAACGGCAGTGGAAAATGACAGTGGTGTTAAACTATGGGTCTAAGAAAAGTTTCGAATATAATTATTATGTTGCGATATAATTGCTGGGTGCAGCAACGCGCGCCGGGAAAAGCTAGTAATAAAATAAAATTTGGAGAAGTTAGTTTCCAGTAACTAAGGAGACTGTTAGTTTGACAGTTAATCTGAATGGCGAACTCCCAGCCTTTGAACGGTTATACGTCAGGTTGAAACGCACAGTCGATTGGTCCAACATAGACTAAGATCATTATCTTGTCGCAGCCAAGATCCGTACACATCTCTTCGCATCAAAGAATACGCGTAGTTCAATACGAAGAAACGTAAAAATTTTCAAAGAAACAGAAAATAAGTAAGATCAAAATTATGAACAAATCTAGTGACGACTTCCGAAAATGAAAAACTGACATTGATTTACGGATTGGTGCCTGTATTCAACTGATAGACATTTTGGAAAGATATTTTACAATGCTTATATCACCTTATATCATCCGCCTTTGCAGAATGACACTGAGCAACACCAGCAGCACAGTTAAAATCGGGAAGGACCTCACTCCTCCATTCGATACCAAACGAGGTTTCAGACAAGGTGATTCCTTATCGTGCGACTTTTTCAACCTAATGATGGAGAAGATCATCCGAGCTGCTGATTTGAGACGCAGTGGCACGATATTCTACAAAAGTTTTATGCTGCTGGCGTATGCTGATGATATCGATATCATTGGCCATAATACGCGCGAAGTCAGTGCAGCATTCTCCAGGTTAGCGAAAGAGTCGAGTCGAATGGGTCTTGTAGTGAACGCAGATAAGACGAAATACCTAGTGTCAACAAATAAACAGTCCCAGCGTCTCGGAAACCACGTCACTGTTGACAACATCTCCTTCGAGGTTGTTAAGGACTTCGTCTACCTGGGATCCAGCGTAAACTCTTTCAACGATGTCAGTATTGAGATAAAGAGAAGGATAACTCTTGCCAACAGGTGTTACTTTGGGCTGAGTAGGCAATTGAGAAGCAGAGCCCTCTCTCGACGAACAAAACTCACGCTCTATAAGTCACTAATCATGCCCGTCCTATTATATGCAGCACAAACTTGGACGTTGAGCAGTTCTGATGAAAAGACTTTGGGAGCCTTCGAGAGAAAGATCCTTCGTAAGATCTTCGGTCCAATCTGCGTCAATGGCGAGTACCGAATTCGATGGAACCACGAGCTGTATGAGCTGTACGCTGACATCGACATAGTTAAGCGCATTAAAATCGAGCGGCTCCGCTGGCTAGGTCATGTTGAGCGAATGGAAAACGACGCTCCAGCGAAAAAAATATTCGATTCGGTGCCCGGTGGTGGTCAACGCAGAAGAGGACGCCCACATCTTCGTTGGAAGGATCAGGTGTTGGATAACCTGACTACACTTGGTGTTTCCAACTGGCGCCAGCAAGCGCAAAATAGAAATGGCTGGCGCAATTTCTTATACGAGGCCAAAACCGACCTTCGGTTGTAAGCGCCAGATAAGTAAGTAAGTAAGTATATCACCGCAATCCAAGAAATGCTGCTCTGACAAAAGACAAGGACGATAAGACCAAAGAAAGCTTCTATGATCTCCTTGAAGACGCCCATGAGCCCTGTCACCATCATGACATAAAAATCGAGCTTGAAGACTTCACCACCAAGGTGGGAAAGAAAAACATATTTGGCCCAACAGTTCGATAGTTCAACCTCCATTACAACACCGCCGATAACGAAAGCAAACTGATTGACTAACGACGAAACATGGTCGTTAGTAGCACTAGATTCAAGCATCTCAATATTCATAAGGCCACTTGGCTGCCTCCCGATCAAAAGACGCGCAACCAAACTAATAACGTTTTTAGTGACGGAAAGCACTCTTCCAGTGTTTAGAATGCATGCAAGATCTGTGGTGCTAATATAGACTTCGATCATTATCTTGTAGCAGCCAAGATCTGTACTCATCTCTTAGCAGCCAAGAATGCGGACGGCTGTCGAAGAGGTGATTAGATAGCATCACCATCGCCAAAACCATTGGCCCGTCCAGGAGTGTCGCAACGCCACTGCAGAGAAAGACACCGCCTACACTAATTGAAAAAAATATTAAATTTATCCAAAAACTTTTTTAATTTATCCAAAAAGCGAGACATTTTTGCACCAATAACGCATTTACTTAAATCGACTACGTAAATATTTAAAATTTATTGAAATACTTTTTTAATTAAATAAAATATTAAAATATTTAAACAGAATTAATAAAAAATATATTAAAATGATGCACGAATATATTTAAATATCTTTTAAATGTTTACTATTTGAAAATAAAACTATCGCATTTAAGGAAAGTTTATATATAATATTAATATTTTGTATACGGCCTCTAATTATTTATATTGAAAACAATTTTTTCGAGCTCTAGGCCAAGCATGTTGTCAACAAGACAACATGAAGAACAAAGAAGGCAACAACCAACAACAACAACAACGGCTCTGTATAATCAAGCTGTGTGATTTGCTCTATACAGAGCCGTTGTTGTTGTTGTTGGTTGTTGCCTTCTTTGTTCTTCATGTTGTCTTGTTGACAACATGCTTGGCCTAGACCTCGAAAAAATTGTTTTCAATATGAAAGTTTATATAAAAATATTGAAATTGAAAAAAAGTTTATTTGAATATTTCCCACGAGCTGCGTCCATCAAATGCCATTTGGTAGTATATTTTATTTTTTCTTTTCGTTCTCTAATTTATACTGTTTTTGACTGTTGGTGCAATATTATGACATCAAATGTCAAAAATAGTATAAACTATAAAAAGAAAAAGATAGAGAATAGAAGCAAATTATGCAGGTAAATGACAACCGGTTCAAGACATTCTTGAAAAAATACCGAGTTTTCACTCCACCCTACATGATTTCATCATGCATCGCACTCACAAATCATATTGGCCAAACATTCAGGCTATATTACCCTTGCAACATGAACTAAATGAGAACTATAAGAAACCTGCAACTGCAAGAAATAAACTGCAGGAACAGAGTGCGATGCTGTTGCTGCTTGCTTGTATGGAATATGTGTGTACAAGTGTGGTATAAATAAAATTCCAATACGGGAAAAAACGAGTTGTAAGGAAAACATTTGATTTATCCACGTAAATATTTAATTAAAATTTATACTCAGGCGTGCATAATGATAATATGCGTCATTTCCCTTAGTGTACAAAGCCGCCCTGCAGACGGTTGTAACTCGTGCTGCTGAAAATTGAGATGTATAGTGATAGAAATGAGGTCCGTAAATTTTTCGAAAAAGTAAAATGCCTGGCCGATGGGACCAATTCCTACAAGGATCAATCTATTGATCTGCTGATGTGGAGGAAACACTTCTTTGAGCTTCTCAATGGCCAATCCCACCAATAGAGATGATATCCCGGAAACCACTTAGGCGTATGACAGCGATGAAGTTCCTGCAAAGCCCATCAGAATGACACTAAATAACACCAGTAGCATAGTTAAAATCGGGAAAGATTTATCCCTTTCATTCGATACCAAACCAAAAGGTTTCAGATACTGTTACTCCTTATTGTGCGACTTTTTCAACCTAATACTGGAGAAGATCATCCGAGCTGCTGATCTTGGACTTAGTGGCATTATATTTTACAAGAGCATTATGCTGATCGCGTATGCTGATGATATCGATATAATTGTCCATAATACGTGGCCATATATATGCAATTTAGAAGAAATTCTCTCGGCGAACAAAATTCACGCTCTATGGGTCGCTCTATGCACGTCCTATTAAGAGCCTGAACAGAATCAAAAATCGTTGCGACCAACGACCCTCTCTGGTCGTCGAACGCAGAGAATGTGTCCAGAATGATGCGATTGCGATTAACGATTCAAAGTTGCTTTTATTTAGTATTTTTTTATTTATTTTTTCTATTTCATTTCAATGTATCGGTCTCTTCAATTGTCTGAATACAACACACACAGACAAGAAATGTCAGAAGATAACAAAAACTAAGCGAATTTCATGAAACACAGCCAATTCTTAGCAAAAATATGGCAACACTAATCGCACTCAGAGAGAGAATCGTCGGTCGCAAGAGAAAAAATAGAATAGATTCTAATTGTGCGATTTATCGTTGCGGAAAAAGAGCTGCGTTTTTTTCTACATTTTGCATGTATTTTCCAACAACAAAGATCGGCGGCCGCAACGATTTTTGATTCTGTTCAGGCTCTAATGCGGTGGATGTTGAGAAAAGACTTTGGGAACCTTTAAGTGAAAGATATTTCCGAAAGACTTTTGATTCAATCTGCGTCAAAAGCGAGTACCGAATTCAATGGAACCACATTGACACAGTAAAATAAAATTGTCCATAGCACTTCTACGCAGAAGGTAATAATTCCTTGCAACAATATTGCATTTTGTTGCATGAGCTGCTAATTATGCGACCTGATGAAGTGATAATTTCTATTTTAATTTTTGTCGGAAGGTCAAGGACTTATCTTTTATTTCTGTTTCATAGAATTTACTGTGCCGTATATACCCATCGAATAATAATTCCATGCTACGCCGCGGAGCGCCGTTGCAGGATTGATTCTTTTTCAACCTTGGAGTGGCTCTCTCCGCGGTGGCAGGACATCATGAAGTTTTTGTATATTTTCGACACAATAACTGGCGTGTAATATTTTTTACCGAAGCACCTTTACATCGCGCGTTATAATTCCACGTCACAAATTTGAAATTTATTTGCTTAGGCAGCTCCCTAAGCTCTCCGTCCCAACGACGTTATTAATTTCTTCATATTTTTGTCGTAAAGTAACAAAAGTATCCTTTGTCGTATCATTTCTTTTATCATAAGACATGATAAAAAGTCAACGCTGATGCATTTTGAAAAAAAAAATGAATTTTTTCAACTTTTTTGCAAGCCTATGCGATAAAACGTAACGTCGAAAAACGATATCCCTTTTTTCAAAATGTGGTATCTCGAAACGAATCGATTGAACGATACACGTTGAAAAACTATTTTGAAAGTTTTGGATTTTGTATAGAAAATATCTTAATTTTTGAATTGAGCCAAATTGCACACAAAGAATAATTGTAGTTACGAACCTGGTCAATTTTTTACACAAAATACATCCATTAATTCCAAATGAATGACATTTCGCTTGTGTCACATTTACACGTGATACTTTTCACTCGTATATCTAACTGTAATAACTGTCTCCAGGCAAAAAAAGTAATATTTTGCCATTCTTCGTATCGGCGTTATTGATCCGTATGTTAAGTAGTTTCTTTTATATGCTCCATTAGTTTGCTTTCTATAGAAAAATATTCGAAGGTACGCATAAAAAAATTTTATGTATTCACTGCATGGGATGGAATAAAAAGCTATTTTATTTTGTTCCTAGAAATGCAGCAAACTACGTGACATTTTATCACACACACTCTCACACATCCTGCATGGAGCTTTTGTAAATATGTTGAACTTCAATGTCGAAAGGACTTTTAGCATTCCTAAAGCAAGGGATAAATATATGGAATGAATAAACTCTTTTACAACAGAGTTTATCAGTGTACGTCAGGAGGAATGCTTACGAGTATGCAACATTTTTAAAAGCTACTCCAACGGCACCACAGTAAAAAAAGCTTTTTAGAAGAAGTTGTTAATGATAGAAACATTATGTCTATTCTTCTCTGAATACTTCCCAAAACTAAATACATATTTTGTTGTAAACTACAAAAACAATTTAAATACTTTTCATGGTAAATCACCGTCCATTACTCAGACTAAAAGACCTTCAAAATGCTTTTTTTCGCACATTTTTGCATCCTGCTTAATTCACGTGATACAATTTAAGTACGAGAGTTGGGCTAAAGTGGCTTTTACAGGCACATTGAAAACTTTATTTATGGAAAATTAATGTGAAATTACACTGATGAGATCTCCTTGGCTTCCACTTGAGCCAAGTGCCACTCATTGGCTGTTCAACTCTTTCCGCCTGCTTTAGTTCCCAGCTGCGTGCATGGAAATGAGTGAAAACTATGAAATAGTTGCAAATGGAAATGCTTTTCAGCGAGCAATGCAATTTTAATTAAAACCGCATTACAATTTCGGTCGTCGACACTGAAGAAGTTATTCATTTCACGCAAGGTTTTTTCCTCTTATGTCGAAATAAAGAATCTCTCAGAACCTGTTTGAATAACGAGGTATTTTTTGTTTCATTTTGAATTTAAAAAACTGTTAATAAGCAAGGTTCACGACATATTGAGAGAGTCAATAAACGATCTCACAAGTGTGAGTGAAATGAGTGATGAATTCAATATTTTATGCGCTTTTCTATTCAACATTGATTAAATGAAGGCTTCAGTTTTTGAAATTCTAACAGTATTAAAATTTTTATTGCGTTCTCTGTTTTTATCTGCAAAATTGCACTTGAGTGTCGAAAATTGTAGAGTTGTCATATAGGCGTACGTATTGAGTCAAGTACTTTAGCCTTATATGCATAAGTTATGTATTTCGAAAAGTAATTTCAACAATTTTAAAATACCTCTTTGACTTATTTTAAAACTTATCCCAATCTTTTAGGGCGGGAGAGGTTAGGTATTGAGGACTAATCAATATCCACAAGTGCCTCAAAAAAATCTTAAATTAATTTGTTTTTTACAAACCTCAGAAAGTGAACAAAGCCACATTAAAACTTCTTAAGAACTTCATAATTAGTTCGTGTCGTTTAAAAACTGTAGTTTTTTTTCTCTGCAGAAGCGTAAAGGTGTCTGTCTAGTTTTACTTGCAAAATTAAGAGATATTGTTTTATTTATTTTGCGATAAATAAACCAAACCTCAACAATTCTGACTCTGACATCCTTATCCTAACCCTTGTCAAAGTCCTCCACGTCTTCATACTTGTCTGAATTCTCGACCTAATCGTTGTGCAAATCAATGTCCTCGTAATTTTAACAACCTTTAGAGAATTTACAAAACCGACACGGTGTCGCTGATTAATCGTGCGGTCTGCAGTGCCACGATGGAAAGCAGTGACATCGAATTGACATCGGGAAGCGAGGATGAGCTGTCATCCGTCTCCGAGCTGGCTGCAGCGATGACCAGGCTCTACAGTGAGCAGGACTTATTGGAGGACCCCCTCAGCGACGATTCAAAATTAATCTACATCTCTGTAAATCAGCATCCGCTGCTCTCCAGCGTCACCTGGCAATAGGCAATGTCGGGAGACTTGGATAAAGCCTGAATACACCAACCTATAATAATTATCACGTTTCAAACAAAGGTAAAACTCGAACCTGTTTTGGGTTCCTATTTTCTCGCACATTATTTTGGGTGGAGATACAAACGCACACCATTCGCAATGCGGCAACACAAACAATAACGATCGAGGTGAGTCACTCTTTAACTACTTAATTAGTACCATAGATGGGCATAATGTATTGAATTATTAGTGCATGAAAAATATCATTAGCATTATCTACCTAGTGGTAATGCAAATTCAATTTTAATTACCATTAATACATAATGGTAATGGGAAAAAAATTTGAATTACCATTAATATGTAATGGTAATGGAAAAAAAATTTTCATTACCATTAGTAGCGTTAGAGCCAACTTTTATAATTTAAACCCGAGAGGAAGTTTTGGATGTCACCCTAGCATCTGAAAACTTCTCGGACAAAATTTTATCATGGAAGGTCTTAAAAGAAGATTCGTTCTCAGATCATAGGTATATAGAATTCGGCTGGAAAGGAATTAATCATTCCTTGCCTCAGAAAATAAGAAATCTCCAAAAGACAAATTGGAGACGGTATAATAAACTATCAGGATGTCCCTGACCTTAGATAGTTTTCTCCTCGTGACAATTAAAGAAGTTTTGGATCTTCTTGTACTTGATTTCACCAAAAAATACTCGCGCCCTTAACAAAGCGTGTCCAGAAAAGTCTTATAAAAAATCCCGTAAACCAACATGATGGTCTTGGGAGATTGAAATCCTCAGAAAGGACTGTCGCAGAGACTTCAACTGCGCGAGGAGTAGAACAAGGCGTCTTCCATAGTGAGGACTCATGGAAAACTTATTCATCCAAACTAGGCAGTTACGAAACTGCAGTCAGGAAAGCAAAGAGAGCGTCTTGGCCTTCCTTCTATACAGAAATAGAAAGCACTTCCGAGGTCTCAAGGCTTAGGTAAATACTATCAAAATCCCCAACAGCACGAAGCTTTCTTCAAAAGGAAGATGGTACCTGAACAGACTCATGCGTCGAAACCTTAGATACACTTATGGACGTACATTTTCCTGGTAGTGTGAACACTGACAACTCCAGCTTCGAACTTTAGGCTTAAAAGCCTCTCCTTCTTTTTAGCTAAAATACTGGAGAGACTCATTGGACTTCTTCTTAAATCAAAAATCGAAAGGCTTCAAGAAAATCAACAACCTTACAACAACTTTGCTTACATAAAAGGCAGATATACAGAAACAGCTCTCCATTCTCTTGTGGCTACAACCAAAAAGCACTTTAGAAGAAAGAATACGCGCTTGCTGCTTTTCTAGACATAGCAAAAGCATTCAACGACCTCCCTGTAAGGTCATCTCGGCCCTCTCAGAACTGGGGGTGGAGGATTTTCTCGTAAGTCTCAACCATCAGATTGTTTTGGACAGGGTGGTGAACTCAGAAATGGGAGGATTATCCTCTACCCGTAGATTTATAAGCAGGGGAACTCCTTAAGGGGAGTCTTGTTCCCACTTCTATGGTCCATGACGATTTACCAACTCTTGCGTATATGGAAGGCGAAGGCTCTCGTCTTTAACGGAAAATTTCCTCAAACTCGCTGTCAAATCATGGAAAGAGCACTTTTAATCCTTTCGAGATGGGCGTCCTCTTGTGGATTCAGCGTAAATCCAGAGAAAACAGATCTCATCTTTATCACTAGGAAATATAAAATCCCCAGCCTTGAACCACCGCGTCTGAACGGCACGAGGTTGCTCTTTAGTAATAGTATGAAGTACCTAGGAGGTATTCTGGATAAGAAAATAATCTGGAATGATAACATAAAGGACCGTGTTAAAATGGCAAATATAGCTCTATTTTCCTGCAAAAAATCTATAGGTAAAAAATTGGTTTCCCCCCAAAATAGAACGCTGAATTTATACGGCAATTGTACGCCCCTACCTTGTATACGGTTCACTGGTACGGTGGAGGGTCCTTGACAAGGCAAATGCACTTCAGAAATTTGCAAAAGTTCAAAGAAGTGCATGTCTCTGTATTACAAGATCATTATCCATAACCCCAACTAATGCTCTTATGTCATACTTCACCTTCCTCCTCTAGATATCTTTGTCAGAGAGTGTGCTAACTCAGCAGCCCTCAGACTAAGAACATCTGGAAATTGGATATGTAACAGCTGCGGTCACACGGTTATTCTGAACTCGTCGGTCCCCAACAAAACAGACTACTGTGTACCTTGTTTAAATCTTGAAAATAACTATGAAGTTATCATCTCTTCACCACTAGACTGGGCTAACAAAACCCCCCTTAAAATTACCGGAATTAAAATCTTTATAGAAGGATCCAAGCTTCAAAAACAGGTAGGAGGAGGAATTTACTCCCAAGATCTGGAAATAGAAGCTTCCTTTAGACTCCCAAACTATGGTAGTGTCTACCAAGCGGAGATGATGGCTATATATGAAACCGCTAAGATTCTATATCGAAAAGATCTTAGGGGAAAGAATATTTAAAGAATATTTTCTCAGATAGACAAGCTGCGCTTAAAGCGCTAAACTCACATATTGATAACTCTAAAACTCTCATTGAGTGCCGCAGATCTCTTAACGAGATGGCAAGGTTGTTCAGGATCCACCTCATATTGGTACCCGGAGGGATATCGAGGGCAATAATTTGGCTGACGAATTGGCAAGGAAGGGTATGACCTCGAACACCCTCTTAAATGAGGATTTCATTGGTATTCCATGTCCTCCTATAAACTCCAGTGCAGGAACAAATCCTTGAGTCTTGCACAAGTACTTTGGGAACACCTTGTCACATGTAGGGTAGCTATGCTAACGTGGCCTCGCTACGACTAAAAACACACTAACTCACTACTTGAATTAAGCAGGGTAAACATTTCAATCGGAACACATGCTCTTCGATTAGGACTTACATCAAATAATTTTTGCAGAAGCTGCAAATGTGAATAAGAGGTAGAAAATGTCCAGCAGTTCCTCTGCGAATGTCTGGCGCTAAGTAAAAGGAGATTGGCAACTCTGTGCCATCCCTTCTTAAATGGACTAACAAAATGCCTGGATATCAAGCATATAATAAAAATCATCATCCGTTCGAACTGGTTTGTTGAGGAGGGAAATCTCTCATAGGTTCAATAGAGATTATGTGGTATCACAACGGGCCTGCACTGGCCTAAGTGTACGAGTCGTCTTCCGGCTCAGCCATCAAAACCTTACCTAACCTAATCCCCTTCTGGGGTAATACCAATAAAATTACTTTTATTAAAAAAAAAACTTAAAAATTAAAATAATTTTTTTCCAAATGATAAAATATAAATTGAATAGGGACGCAAAAATCGTTCCTTTAAAATTGGTCTAAATTTTCCTGTTCACAAAAGTATTATTATTTTTTTTTTATATTTATGTTCAATATTTATTAACTCGAATAATTAAAATTTCTTAGAATTTATTGTTACTGTTAAAGTTGTAGTAGAAGTTATTATAAAGTCAAAAAATAAAACCCATTAAATTCAAAAGAAAAATTATTGACGAACCCAAAGTAGCACACAAGTTGTTTCCATTTGGCTTACCTCACACACATTTTTTATAGCTTTCTTTAAGTTATGATTTCCATCGCTCTCTCTATAGTCTGACAAAAAATATCAACCAAATTGCTTGTCAAATAAGTGTCAAAATAGCAAAACAAGGAAGAGAAAATAAACGTGACAAAAATTATGATGTTAGCACAGGCAACACTTGTTCACCTGTTCCATTCACCTAGACTTTCTTTCACACAAGCCTAAGCATTTGTGGCGGTTGAAAAGGGGAGATGGGAAAAAGCAGGGTTCTTAACTGAACAAAAAAAAAATGCTTAAAGATTCCTCATGTACTCAAACATATGTGGCACAAAAGCGCTGCAAAGAAAGAAGTCGGAATGTCGTTTTTTTGTGCCAAAGGTTATGGGATCTTTTTATGACTTTTATTGCTACTCTTTATTTTATTTATTGCATATTTTCCTTACCACTAAAGTGTGCAAATATTTCTGTATTTGTTCACCACCTTGTTTTTTTTCCGTCTAGGTTCTCTTTCCACTTTCAAGCCAATATAATGAGATATAAGGTGAGTGACATAAGTTGTCAATTATTTTCTAGAGTTTTTGCCTCACACTTTTTTGTTCGCTGAAACGTAGAAGGAAATGTTAATAGTCTACTTGATTTTGGTCAAAGCAGCAAATAAGAAATCCGATTTGACACAAAGAGTCAATAACTTAAAGGCGTTAAGATTAATCCAATAACTTCGAATCAAGCAAAATTTTTCTATTCATAAAATATTTCTATTTATTTTTTATTTATTAAGAGAAATAAATTTAGACTCGACTTTTTTCTAATTCAATAGACTATATTCTATCACTAGACTAGACTAAGAATTCTTGGTTTCTCTCTTACTTTGTTTCTTAAACCCGGGAGCTATATCGACAGTCTGAACGAGAATATTTGAGGTAAATATGTAGCCCAAGGTCTGGTATAAATTTTGAAAATTGGCAAGATCATTTTTGACACAAGCAAAAATAGAATATAAGACACTTGTGAGCTCATGAGTCGTTAAGAAGTTAAAAATTGTGCTTTCGACAGCATAGCAACCAGAAGAGGTAAATTTTTGCGTAAAATACCGTTAAAATTCAGCATTAATTGCATATTAAATTAAATTCTTGCGCTAATACACTGCCGAAATCTAAAACGTCAAAATTTCTTGTTGTCAAAATTTCATAGTCCTTTTGGCTCAGCAAAAATTACAATTTGATTTCAACAGACAGAATTTGTACTCAACTCAGTAAATTCTTTCATATGTTACCACGAGTGAAAAATTTCCGAATAGCACACGGCCTTATTGTCCAATTTAAGCATACATTTATTTATGTCAAAAAAATACAATTAATTTACACTGCTCTGTAAAGTGTAAATTACTCCTACTCCATTTATGGAATGATAATATCACTAATTCAGTAATATTCGACAGAATACCTTAGAACGAGAGCCCGCAGTTTTAATTTTCATAAAAATCATGAATGTCGGAGCATTTCAAATAAATAGGAATGCTCATCAATTGCTTATAAATTTTTACTATTGGTTTTTCTTAGCTCGAGTCGCTAATATAAATGCAATGGTACCTATTAATTCAAACATCCAAATGGCCCTTTCGTCTACAATTTCTTCAGACGGTTTTGTACATAAATAAATTTATGGCTTTTTCTTAATGTTCCATTATTTGGCGTCATATACCATTATATACCGCTTTAGCAAACGCCCAGCTAACCTCAAAAACACAAATAACACACATACAATCACATGCACATCAAATGCACGCGAGCAACCTTAAAATATATTGGTACTTAATAAAAACCGCGACTTGCCAAAAAAATGTTACACCCTCCTGGCATGGTTGAATTTCATACAGAACATTAGCATTGAACCACAATAACATTTACTCATACTTATAAATGTGAAAACTTGAGGGTTGTGGTACACCCTACAGGCAATACCTTATGATTCCTTATAAAATACCTTCTACCATATTAAAAGTATCAGAGTAAATATATGCATACGTACTACATTAGATGAGTTAAATTTTAAAATAAGATCCAAAAGTTTTTCTGAGCCATGCAAGCGGTAGAAATTATGAAAGGTGGTAGTGGTAAGAGAATGAAGAATCACCGAATTTCAGTTTAATATCTCAAAAACTGAGACAGCTCAAAGCAAAAACCGTTATTTTCTGTAATTTTTCATAGACTCTTACGTCTGATTTTTTAAAGGATATTAAAATTAATTTAAAACCTACTTGGTCCACCATTTTCTATGTAAGATTTACCGCTTAATCGGATGCTATCATTAGAGTTTGCGAAAATTTAGCTCTTCAGCTTCCAGCGCTATGCAAAGTCAAAAAATTGGAATTGGGTGAGTTTTGGGTAAAAAAAGTCCAGTTTGAATCAGTAACAAATTTTAATTAGTGGTAATAATTCATAAACTTTTTTTTTATTATATTATTTATGAACTCTTAATATTTTTATTTTGTTGTTGTATGGTATGAGAAAATTTGGTGCTGTTCGACAACTTGTAAAACCATTTGCATTTCGGTCTCCATATTGGTGATTTTACCGTTATACTGAGTCTTAATTTGAAAGAAAGAAGGAAATTACGCTCAAATGGTTTGAAAATTAAGCCTGAAAAAAATGAAGACTATGACCGAAAGTTTCAGCAGTGTTTCGGGCTTTATTTAAAATTCTTTGGGCGCAATTTCCGTGATCCAGATTCAATGTACGACTGTCAAAATATTGAACAACAGATTTGAGTAGTAAATTAATGGTCTCGAAATATACGAAATTTTACCCAACAAAAACGAAAAAAAGCCCGATAATATTTGGAAAAATGGTCGACAAACAAGAAAAGAAATTTGGAAGCGAGCGATACGCCGCGAAACGTGTGCTCAGCTGCATCGCGATTATAAGATAATTAAATTAAAGTAAATTAAAATTCCTCTGTGAAAATATCTCCAAAGATTTCCTTGATTCTATTTTTTTTTGTTATTTCATGAACAAGGATTTCATAGATATTATGTCCGAATAATGTCCAAATTGTATATTTTTTTATGATGAAATAATTTTTCCTTATACGGAATGTTGTATATTTACCTTCCACTTTATCACAAGGAGTTTGAAATTTCTGAACTTTTTGGGAATAAACAAAAATGTGTTGCATGTGTTTTCCTTATTTTAATTTGGTAAAAATTCCCGATTTTTTTTTTTCGGGCCTAGGTTCCAATTTTTTTTCGGGTCTTTATTCCATTTGAAATATTTGGAAAAAACCCGTCTGGCACATACACCCAAAAACATGACCAAATCACCCGAAATTTGGGGTCTATTTTCCTAGGAATTAATGCCCGATTTTGTATGGAGAATTTTGAGCTTTTTACCATTTTTTTTTTTTTTACCCATCGTACTCATCGGAAACGCTCGTTTGTTTGGCTTTTTTCGACAGGAATATCAAAATCAACAATAAAACCAAACGTTTGGTTTGTAGCTATTAATTTGTTATTATCGTTTGTAGGCATATAAATATTATCGTTATTTCCTTATATATTTTCGTTTGTGATATAAGAAAATTATAGGTTTGCCTGAATGTCTTCTAAAATTTCACATTTCTTCGAGAAAAATACAAAATAACGAATTGACAAAATTTGTGGGCACTACTTATTAAAGTATATTTTATCATTTTTATTCGGTTATCTGCTTTTCAAAGACTGATAGTAATTTGGTCAATATTCATAAAATAATTAAATTATCTCCATCCGGATATTGCGCGATTCGGCATTTAAACTCATCTCCATCTTCTTTTTTTTAGAGTTTTTTTTTCGACAAGGATTAAAATGTCATACTGTGGTCAGATCTGGAAACTTTATTATAATTTATGCTCAGTTTGGTTTTCCACTTTGTAATGAATGGACCTTGATATAATAACAAGGTATGTTCATTTTAAAATGGTTACTCAAATATGAAATGAGTAGGTGTCGCAACCGTCAACGACAAAAACAATTTACAAATCTGAAATTTGCAAGCAATAAGCAAAACTAGATTTTGACGTCTAGCTCACCTTATTCTCCACCATGAGCCTACCTTGTAATTATATCATCAATGGACTAACGCCAGAACAACCCTTGTGCAAATTTATTTTGAAAATCTTAGTTCTATTCGGGATTCTTATCGTGCACTATGCCCATTTTACGCTCGACATAATCATCCATTCAAGCGACTAATTGGATTAAGCATGATGATTGGATTAACGATGATATGCATCCGCAAAGACGTCACACATCGGTTCCAAATCGAAAAAAGACAGCCTTATAAAAAACTGAAGTCAAAAAATTTAAATTCAAAATGGCGGTCATGAATCAACTTTTGAGCTAACTTTACCAAGGGCGTAAGCAGCAATTTGAGAAGGAGGCGGGGGAGGGGGAAAATTTATTTTTCTTTGCCATTTTTTGATGTGTTAGACAAGAATCAAATTTCTCGGATTTGCTGCAAAATCATTCAAAATTGATGCTTTTAACTCCTCCTCCTGGACCAAAAAAAATAATCACGAATTTTTAACAATTCAATAATTTCGAATAACTAAAATTGCGTACATTTAACGAATAATTTTTCATACAAACAAAAACATTTTTAACAAAATAAAAAAATACAAAATTCTTAACATTTTTTTTTTCTTAATGAAATTCAGTTTTTTTAAAAAATTTTTCAAAGTTAAGAAAAAATATTGTGTGGATAACAAAATTTTTGTTAAAGCAACCCCGAGTAAGCAAACAATTAACAAAAGGCAGTGTTATATTAACATGATGCTTTTTAACACCATTGCATGTAAATTCAACAATATTTTTGTTCCGCTAACATAGCGGACTTGTGGTTAAATTAACAAAAATTTTTGTTGTTAACAACAGTTTATTGTTGTTATAAACAACAGTTAGAAACATTTGCTTCGGCTTCTTACAAAAATATTCGTTAATTTAATGAACAATTTTTTAATCGTAGTGAACTTTTTGTACACTGAGAAAAAAGCAATAGTAAATCACCCAAGCCGGCTTGGGTAAAGAAAATTGTATGGAAATTAGAAACTTATGGTTATTCACCAAAGTAATATATTGTTTAAAACATTGCTTTGAAAGCACTTACTTCGATACCCTGCCAATAAAAAAATGATTGATTCACCCAAGCTAAGTATATTGCATTTTAACCAATAGTGTAGGTAAGCCACCGAAGACTTTGACACTTTATCAAAATGGTATGAGCAAAACTTATCGCTGAATACTTCCAGCTTGATACAGTTCTCGTTTAGTTTTTGTAATGAAAATCATATAGCCTAGATATTTAGCCAAATTGCAATGCTTCGTGAGTGCATTTTTTGCACTTTTTTTTACTTTGTAAATCTATATTGTAAACTTTGTAAATATATGTCTATTCCCATTAAATAATACAGGTTTTCCTTAATAAAAATTACAATTTTTGGTTCATTTTATTTAGAAATTTCATCTAAGTGCTTGGGTAATTTTGCACAACAGTAATATACAAAATTTTCCCTAAGTATATGTACATTTCATACTTGTTTTTGGACTTTTTTTACAAAAACAATATACAGTAATTTACCTAAAAATTTGTATATTTTATACTGCTCCCTGTTTATTTATTTATCTATTTAACTTTGACAGTTCAACAAGGTTTTTTGTTGAACACTTGAACACTATGTTCGGCAGAATAAGCAAGCACGCTCATATAAATTGTCGAAGCTAGTGTGTATATTTCAAAATACTTCGCTAATTTATCATCCAAATCAACATCGGTAAGTTAACAAGTAAAACTTAGGTGTTTTGACCAAAAACTTAGGAGGCTGAAAACTGCCAAAGCCATCGTATAATTTATACTAGGTTTTTTATTAATTTTGCATAAGTTTTTTTCTCGATGTAAACAATTTTTTTTTATACAATAAATAAAAAAGGTATAATAACGGACTTCAAAGGTTTGACTTGAGTATAAAAGAAATCGTAGTGATTTTCAGGAAGTTTTGTTAACAAAATAAAAAATAAAAATATCTATATATAACATTTCTATCAGTGCAATGCAGTGATGTGATAGATCAGCATAAGTTGTGTTTTAAAAATTATATTTTCGAGTGGAATTATGAGGATTGTTCACTGTGGTTCACTGTACTATATTAAAGTAAAAGGCAAAGCACCAAAGGGAAAACTTTATTACAAACACAAAAATCAGATAAGGAAAATTGATGACAAATCTTCTGCCAGCACTTGAAGAAAGTATTTTATCAACAGAAGGTATTTATATATATTTCATCAAAAAGCATACTTTTCTTAAGACATAATTTATAATTTTTCGCAGAAAGTCTAACAGAAAGTCTTGACGATGATGCAATTGAAAGTTTATGGAGCTGTAGTACAGTCCACAGACTTCAGTATATCTGCAAGTAAATCTACACACGAAATTCTGGCAACATGGAATCATTAAAAAAAAATCATATGACCATAGGTTAGGGAGTAGTTAGGGCGGAATTTTGGTTATTATATATCATTCCTTATTTAAAAAATTTTACTTGCAGATTAAAATACAGTGGACTCCCGTTAATCCGGCCCCTGTTTAATCCGGCACTCCCTGTAATCCAACATATCTATTATTATTGAATATTTTTTTGACAATCTTCGCTAATGTAGATAATGCATTATTGAACAGGTTACTTACTAGTAAAGGGTGATTTTTTTGAGGTTATGATTTTCATGCATTAGTATTTGACAGATCACGTGGGATTTCAGACATGGTGTCAAAGAGAAAGATGCTCAGTATGCTTTGACATTTCATCATGAATAGACTTACTAACGAGCAACGCTTGCAAATCATTGAATTTTATTACCAAAATCAGTGTTCGGTTCGAAATGTGTTTCGCGCTTTACGTCCGATTTATGGTCTACATAATCGACCAAGTGAGCAAACAATTAATGCGATTGTGACCAAGTTTCGCACTCAGTTTACTTTATTGGACATTAAACCAACCACACGAATGCGTACAGTGCGTACAGAAGAGAATATTGCGTCTGTTTCTGAGAGTGTTGCTGAAGACCGTGAAATGTCGATTCGTCGCCGTTCGCAGCAATTGGGTTTGTGTTATTCGACCACATGGAAGGTTTTACGCAAAGATCTTGGTGTAAAACCGTATAAAATACAGCTCGTGCAAGAACTGAAGCCGAACGATCTGCCACAACGTCGAATTTTCAGTGAATGGGCCCTAGAAAAGTTGGCAGAAAATCCGCTTTTTTATCGACAAATTTTGTTCAGCGATGAGGCTCATTTCTGGTTGAATGGCTACGTAAATAAGCAAAATTGCCGCATTTGCAGTGAAGAGCAACCAGAAGCCGTTCAAGAACTGGCCATGCATCCCGAAAAATGCACTGTTTGGTGTGGTTTGTACGCTGGTGGAATCATTGGACCGTATTTTTTCAAAGATGCTGTTGGACGCAACGTTACGGTGAATGGTGATCGCTATCGTTCGATGCTAACAAACTTTTTGTTGCCAAAAATGGAAGAACTGAACTTGGTTGACATGTGGTTTCAACAAGATGGCGCTACATGCCACACATCTCGCGATTCTATGGCCATTTTGAGGGAAAACTTCGGAGAACAATTAATCTCAAGAAATGGACCGGTAAGTTGGCCACCAAGATCATGCGATTTGACGCCTTTAGACTATTTTTTGTGGGGCTACGTCAAGTCTAAAGTCTACAGAAATAAGCCAGCAACTATTCCAGCTTTGGAAGACAACATTTCCGAAGAAATTCGGGCTATTCCGGCCGAAATGCTCGAAAAAGTTGCCCAAAATTGGACTTTCCGAATGGACCACCTAAGACGCAGCCGCGGTCAACATTTAAATGAAATTATCTTCAAAAAGTAAATGTCATGGACCAATCTAACGTTTCAAATAAAGAACCGATGAGATTTTGCAAATTTTATGCGTTTTTTTTAAAAAAAAAGTTATCAGGCACTTAAAAAATCACTCTTTACTTGTTTTGACTGATGCATAGTATGAGTTTTATTCATAATTTTTGATTATTTTAGTATGTTCATTTATTTGTACACAATTATTTCCTAATGTATAGTTATTATTTTTTGTAGGTTCTATAGCATTAATGACGTTAATTTTATAATAAAACGTAAGCTCTTTATTGTGTTATTTAATTTACTAAATTTGACATACATATTGAAGTATGATTTGTACTTCAGAGTATAACATATAGAATCCTATCTTACTTACTTACTTACTTATCTGGCGCTTGCAACCGTCGGTTTTGGCCTCGTATAAGAAATTACGCCAGCCATTTCTGTTCTGCGCTTGCTGGCGCCAGTGGGAAACACCAAGCGTGGTCAGGTTATCCAACACCTGATCCTTCCAACGAAGATGTGGGCGTCCTCTTCTGCGTTGACCACTACCGGGCACCGAATCGAATATTTTTTTCGCTGGAGCGTCGTTTTCCATTCGCTTAACATGACCTAGCCAGCGGAGCCGCTCGATTTTAATGCGTCAATGTCAGCGTACAGCTCATACAGCTCGTGGTTCCATCGAATTCGGTACTCGCCATTGACACAGATTGGACAGAAGATTTTACGAAGGATCTTTCTTTCGAAGGCTCCCAGAGTCTTTTCATCAGAACTGCTCAACGTCCAGGTTTGTGCTGCATATAATTGGACGGGCATGATTAGTGACTTATAGATCGTGAGTTTTATTCGTCGATAGAGGGCTCTGCTTCTCAATTGCCTACTCAGCCCAAAGTAACACCTGTTGGCAAGAGTTATCCTTCGTTTTATCTCAATACTGACATCGTTGAAAGAGTTAATGCTGGATCCCAGGTAGACGAAGTCCTTAACAACCTCGAAGGAGATGTTGTCAACAGTGACGTGGTTTCCAAGACGCTGGGACTGTTTATTTGTTGACACTAGGTATTTCGTCCTATCTGCATTCACTGCAAGACCCATTCGACTCGACTCTTTCGCTAATCTGGAGATTGCACTGACTTCGCGCGTATTATGGTCAATGATATCGATATCATCAGCATACGCCAGCAGCATAATACTTTTGTAGAATATCGTGCCACTGCGTCTCAAATCAGCAGCTCGGATGATCTTCTCCATCATCAGGTTGAAAAAGTCGCACGATAAGGAATCACCTTGTCTAAAACCTCGTTGGGTATCGAATGGAGGAGTGAGGTCCTTCCCGATTTTAACTGTGCTTCTGGTGTTGCTCAGTGTCATTCTGCTAAGACGGATGAGCTTTGCAGGAATACTAAATTCAGACATGGTGGAGTATAGATAATTCCTTATTGGACTGTCGAAGGCGGCTTTAAAATCGACAAAAAGATGGTGTGTGTCGATCTGTTTTTCTAAGGTCTTCTCCAAGATTTGTCGTAGCGTAAATATCTGGCTTATCCACCAGGTCTATGGTGGATTTACCAGGTCTGAAGCCAAACTGATAAGGTCCAATCAGCTGGTTTACGATGGGCTTCAGTCTTTCACATAATACGCTCGACAGGACCTTATATGCGATATTAAGAAGGCTTATGCCACGATAGTTGGCGCAAATTGTGGGATCGCCTTTCTTGTGGATTGGGCAGAACACACTGAGGTTCCAATCGTTTGGAATGCATTCTTCCAACCATATTCTACATAGAAGCTCATAAATGCATTTAAATAGAGCTTCGCCTCCATTCTTGATGAGCTCAGCAGGTAAGCCATCGGCTCCTGCGGCTTTGTTGTTTTTAAGCCGAGCTATAGCTTTCAAGACTTCACTATGGTCGGGCAGCAGAACTCCAACGCTGTCCTCCACGATTGGGGTTTGCGGGATATCATCTTTATTGGCGGGATTGTTGTCGTCGTCACCATTCAGAGCCTAGAGAAGTGTTCCCTCTACATCATCAGTGTACTCTGGATATCTGTCACTAGATTCCCATTTTCATCCCTGCAGGAAGAGGCCCCGGTCTTCAAACCATCGGCCAGGTGTCTTATTTTTTCGAAAAATTTTCGGACCTCATTCCTGTCACCATGCATCTCAATTTTCTCGCACTCACACATTTCTGCTTCCCTTTTCTTTCGCCTGAAAATGCGTCTCTCTTCCCTCCTCTTCTCTTTGTATCGCTCTTTAGCAGCACGCGTTACAACCGACTGCAGGGTGGCTTTGTAGGCGGCGTCTTTTTCTGCAGTGGCGTCGCGAAACTCCTGGTTGTGCCACTGGTTTCGGCGAGGGCGGTGATAGTCTATCACCTCTTTGGCAGCCGTCCGCATAGAGTGGGAATGCGCGCATATATCGCATATATCGATAGAATCCTATCAATGGATTTGTATTTTATCGGATTACAAGGTACTCTTTTGTAAAAATTTCCGGACTATAGGGGTATAAATTCGATAGTTCGACACTGCCCTGCAAAACGTTTATGGGATTGCCCCGGTAATGCCCACTGTATATTAAGCTTATTTATTTAAGAATTTCTTGAAGAACTTCTCAACATTAATACATTATTTCTTTAGACATCTTAAGAAGGGCGAAATGGCCTCATAAACTAAAAAGACTTCTAAGACTCCAACGGTTGAAAGAACCTTACTTAATTTACCATCCTGGATTCCCAAAAATCGTTCATTTTCATCGCTAAATTAGTTACAGTAATGGAAAAGCAACTTGAGAAACTTATTTTAGATGGTTCGAATATCCAACCGAGATAGCATTCTTAATCCATTTGAAATTTTAGTAAACTTTGCCGGAATTAAGTATTTATTTGTTTCAATTGTAAAAGCATTCTGTTTGCAAATAATTAATGTTAACTTAAAATATCGTTTAGAATGTGTCACCGTGCGACAATCTATTCTAAATTATTTCTATAAGATCAAAACAAAATATGGTTTATGATGAATGATCTTAATCAAATTACATAAATATTGAATCGGACTTACTCATCTACCTCAAAGAAAAACAATAAAATTGTTGATGTAACATAAAAACATCTTTTGAATAAAAAAATTGCATAGATTTCTAGGTAAATAATTTAGTTCATTTGTCAAAAAAATTTTATTAAATTAAAGAGTACGAAGACATAATTAAACAAAAATGTTTTGTTAAGATTACAATTTTTTTTTTTTTATTGAAATAACAAAACTCTTTCGCTACATTATAATTTACCTAACGTAGTTTTAACGTAGAATACGTTATACGGGGGTGTTAATCTGGAGCACAAAATTTTGAGAAAATGTTTGTCACTTTCATTATAAGTTTTTAATGCTTTATGCATGCATTGAAGAAAATTCAAGTATGGTCGTAACATATTTAATATGTCTTCTTTTGATTTGTATTTAAATAATCATTTTGCTACATATAATTTTTTTGATTCTATAAGTAAATCAAAATTTAACTCCTTCAAATTTTGTATTAATTTTCATATGCTTTGTATTTTATGTATTATAACATCATGTGTAAGAGCAGTACGATTATCTGTGTGTTCATCACAGAACCAGTGTGAGAAAGAGAAGAAGTATAATGACCAAGTAGCGAACGACAACCATGATAAATACAACCATGATTTTTGTTTGTCTTTTCTTTTAATATCAAAGACATGCTCCATATGCGCCCTTTGCAGCATTTTTTTATGCGGCGGCCATTGTAAATCCATAGGAATTCTTAATTTTTGTAGAGATTTTCTATAGTTCAGACACAAACCTTACAATCATAAAGCCTAGTATGCTGTAGAAACGAAAATTTCTTGGCATATAATTCTACACCCGAAATATTAGTGTAGAGTCAAAAATGTTTGTGTGGAAAAAAGCAACTACAGTACGACCTAGCTTAATGCAACTAATAGAAATTCGGCCAGTTGACGTAGTTAATGTTGAAGAAACGCAATTAAACTTCTAAACATAAAGCTTTATGGCTCTGAATCCTAGATATTGTGGTTTTATGTATTAAGATATGCACTTTGTTTCCTTAAATATTGTTTTAAGAGATTTTTCGTACATCAAAAATGTATTTTACAAGAAAAGAAGAACTCAAAGTAAATAATATAAAAGTTTATGGAAGTGTACGCAAATGGAAGTTGCGATAATTGTGCATTTTTTTTAAGTTGCGTTTACTGAGTCAACAATGTAAATTTTTGAGTATTGCGATTATCGAGTGTTGCGTAAAGCGAGGTCGAACTGTTTTCTTATTGAAATGTCAAAATTCTGGTGCCAATTAAATGCCCGGACATATAATCGACAGCGAAATTTTGACTTTTCAACTCTCCACATGGTTGTTGTAGTTGCTAGCATTGAACAAATTTTTCACCTCTACAGCGTACTAAGTAGCGAAAAAAAAATTCCGCTGCCTTTTCGCTATCAAAACTCAATGCATTCCATATGGAAAGTTTCTTTCCGCTTCTACAGCATACTGGGCTTAAGCAGAAAATGAAAAAATGTTTATGAATAACAATGTTAGCAAGGTTGCATAGAAGCTGCGTAAAGCCTTAAACAGTGCGTAACTAAACAAGCGTTAAAAGGTTGTTTAAGGAAATCTATTGATTAAGGCTGTTAATGACTAACGTATTCTACGTCTGACCTATGCGCCCGTGTTATCTAACACAGGCTTGAGCTTTTTTTTGTTAAAAGTTGAAAAATATGTACTTTTTTGTTAAATTTACAAAAAATTAAGATAAATTAAACTCTTCTTATGTTAAATTTAAATTTTTTAACATATTGTTAAAACAACAAAATATGTGGCTAGAACAACAAAATCAAATATGTTCCCATACCAAAAGACTAGGTTGGATTAAAATAACGAACATTTTTGTTCTGCTAGCATACTTTTTTTATTAATTTCACATACATGTTGTTCAGTGTGTGCTTTTAACTTCATTTTCAACGTATTGTGAAAGAGTAAATACGTAATTGAGGTGCTTAATAAATGCTTTAAGTGAGAGTTTTTTAAGATTATAAAAATCTTCCAGAAGTAGGGTAGGATGCCCACCTACTACTGTACACGTTTTGTTTGGAGGCCATAACTTTGGCTTAAAACATAATTTTTTAGAGCTCTTGGTTTTGTTTGAAAGCTGAGTTTAATTGCTAATAAGAATTTTAAGCAGAATTTAAAAATTTCGAAAAATACAATACACCTAAGATAAACTGCTGTCAAAATTAGAAAATGAAGTTTTTGAGTGAATATGAAAAGTTTATTCTTTCAATGGTTGACAGTGACCAGGGGCGTAACGAGACCATTTTGATTGGGGGGAGGTAGCAAGGTATTTCGGCCGTAAGGTATTAAGGTATTACCCTTAAGTCACGACTTTTTTTTTAAATACAACATAGCTGAATTAACTAAAGTTACTCATCCGTTCGATCAATATAAATAAATCTAAAAGCAAAGTGAGTTGGCCGACTGAAGCTGGTTTAAGGTACGACTGAAAGTGAATTGGTCGACTCAAGACAGTTTTGGGTATGACTTTAAATGAAAGTTGGTTGTTGTTATGAAATGTTTATAATTATTGTTAATAAAAATTAATATTTTAAACAAATTTTAGTGAAAAATAACAACTAGGCCGACTCTAAGAAAGTAAGGGGGGTAGCCTACCCCTTATTCCCCCGTTAGTTTCGCCCCTGACAGTAACTCACTAAACTTTAAACAATAGAGTGGTTCCCGGTCGATTTTAACTTCTTTGAAGGCTGCAGCCATCGCATCAGGATCTATATTCGTTCTGTTTTCCCCTTTTTTTTCGGCAACGGCAATCTGAATGTGGACGAAAATCACAAAAATATCAATTAAATGAAAAAGAAAAGCTTTAAGATGGTTCCAAACACCATTTGCAATCGTATAAATGACAATTTTATGCATGCACGATGTCTGAAAATCAGTAGGTGGGCCGACGTTTTGATCAGTAGGTATCAATATCAGTAGTCACGCCATCATGACATCATGCAAAATAATTTTTTCCCATTTCACAATACATTTCATGAGCACAATTACGGGTGCTCGTCGAATTGTGAAAAATAAATATTAAACCATGAATTTTACTCATAATCACCTTTTTTTATCGATACCTTGAAAATTCTTTAAATAGAGATAAACTATTTTTGTTCAGATTTATTTTATTCGAATATTTTATTTCTTAACGGCCGTGGGACTAAAGCAGCACGCGCATTCAACTCAATGATTTATGAAAAGTGAACATTCAATGAGATCTTACTGCGACACAATACATATTGGTAGGTGGGCCTGTTGAGCAGGTTGGCATCCTCCCCTATTATTATTTTAAATTATTTAATAGAAAACCCCAAAAAACTACGTGAGAATAATAGAAATTAATTTAAGTTGTTTTAAGCTCAAGTATTTGTAAATACACATTTCAAAGGAAACTTAATTCTCTTAAAAAAGTTCCCGCACATTGGTACGCCCTCAAACTTTACTTAAACCTTGATTTTTATAACTTTTTAATATTCTTTATAATGAACCTGAGATCCACAGTAAAAAAAAATTACGAAAGCATAAGCTCTTTTAATATTTTTATTATAAACTATTTTTAATTAATAGTAAAAAAATGTTGAGATAAATATTTTATTTTCTCTTTAGTATACCTCCCGACAAGTACATTTTCGGGTCTGAATATAAAAGTCACCTATGAAAAACATTCTCATTCGTGGCAAGCCGTGACATCCACCTGGTATTGTTATTTCTAAAGTTTTTCGGCAATTTATGGAATGCTTCGAGAACTGTGAATAAGGACTTTGTGGATACTAGGTGGCACGTACGAAATCGCTGTATCCACACGGTATTGTTCAAATGCTGCAATATTTAAATATAAGTCGGTTGCTTAGAGTCGTTATCAAAATTATGTTAAACCTCGATATGATATGAACTCAAATTGTGTGAAAAACTTTAAAATATTACGTAACTTCTCTCTGTCTCTTACTCTAAAATCTCTGTTAATCTTTATTTAAAGAAGTTTAACTTCTATACTGTATGCACGCTATACTGTTTTATGAGAATTTGTAATCCAGCTCACTGCCACAGCACCTCTGGAGAAGATTAATACGTAGTACCAGTTGAAGCACTTTGCGTTAAAAAAGATGCTCTTGTTTTTGCTTGCCGCTTATAAGTCGGCATTAAAATCGCAGTGAAAAATGGAATATCATTCCATAACAATTTGAAATATGACAAAATACCCAGCAGTTATTTTGGAGTCAATTGAAAAAGTTAACTAGTTCATTGCTAGCGCAGTTCGAAGTAGCTCTGAAAAAGTACAAAAGGCGTTGAGTGTAGAATAGTTAATTTTGCTTTTGTTTTCAAAAGTATTGCTGAAAAAAATAATGGCGTTCTGACTACTTTTTAAAATTTGCTTTTAGCTCTGAAAAAGTACAAAAGGCGTTGAGTGTAGAATAGTTAATTTTGCTTTTGTTTTCAAAAGTATTGCTGAAAAAAATAATGGCGTTCTGACTACTTTTTAAAATTTGCTGCGCACAAGAAAAAATCAAAAAAAAAAAAAAAAAACACAGGTGCGTTACTGGACACACGAGAGAAGCGAAGCATTTTCGCAATTTCAAAGATTTGAGAATTTAATGCCTTTTATCGATTAAAATAATTTTTGAATTTAAAACTTTAAATAACAAAGTTTTTCGTTTTTGTATGGGATCACCCGTAAGGAGAGGTCGGAGGGGATAGGTCCTCAAGGGAAAATGTTCCCTTTGCAAAAATAATGGGGGTTGATAATACATGTTAACCCTCTCCGGCCCTCCTGTTCAGTTTAAGGGAATAAATATACAAAAATCATTAAATTTGTTTGTAGCGTAACGACATCTAGTGGTAAGTAGAAGCAACATTTGTGTTTTTTAGAACTCTTGTTTGTATAGCCAATACACAATCTATAGTGGTTATTGTGTATTGGCTAATGGTAATTGTAGGAGATGAAGGCTTGTAGCCAATACAATTCCTATAAATAGATTATTTTGATCTACTGCAACATAGCTTTAGTTAATTCTTGATATTGAATCAGCAATACTCACCAACAAAGGGTTTTGGTTCGATGGCTTAAGCTTTAAACTATCAGTCGACGGGCATGAGTTCAATTCCTGCAGCGGGCAAGAAATTATTTTTAATTTAACATTTTCTGGTTCAATTGATGCAAGCAAAAAACAATATCAATTCTAAGAAAAAAGGTGTCGGAAAAAAGTGTCGTTTTTTCTGATTTCACTCTAGCAAATCGCAGAACGAGGCGTAAAAAGCTTCGCTTCAAAAATAAAAATGTTTTAGATATTTATAAACAATATTTCTTCTCTAATAAATCTTGTGGATGGAAAATATCGTACAAATCAAGTCTTTAGGACCTATGCTAGCTACAGTACACTTAATTTTTACACTTTTAGAATGTTCACTTTAAAACTAGTTTTAATAGAACCACTTTCAGGCTACTGCGAAAGCAACCAGTTTAAAAATGTTCCTAATGCAACTAGTTCAAATATGGGGAAAAAGGAGTGTTTATGGGGACAATTGTCTTTTCCTAAGGCATCAACCCGCAAAAAGGGTTAGTTCGTTTAATATTAAAGGGTCTTGTAGTACTGGTCCTATTTTGGACTTGTTCAGAACTATTTCAAATTTGGTTCACTTTTCTGCTGGGTAATATAAAAAAAAAGCAAGGCAATAATATTGTCATTGAGGACACAAATTTTCGTATTGAATTCCCACTGGATGAAACATTCTTATGTTTGTTTTCGAAGCTCGGGGCCCTAGGGCCGATGCGGACCACTAAGTGGTTACCTATACCGCCTTGTTTAATATCTTGATTAAGCGAAGGTAGGAAGATCGATGTGGCAATATACCTAAAGGTATTTTTATCTCGGATATGCTGTTGTAGAATGTCTTTTTTGCTAATGTCATATTTCCACGAAACTGAATGAAACTGAAAGAAACAGTGGATAACAAACAGCTACTCAAGTTTAACACACTGCTGCCAATCGATGTAGCGCAAAACAATTCATTTTCGAGTGGGACGAGTAGAATAGCATTTGGTTCATAAAAATGTATCTAGCAGATACAAGAACATATATTCTGTTCCCTTCTTTCACGTTTTACCTGAATGCGATTAAGCGATGAGTGTGTGAGTGTGTGTGTGTCTAACTTTGAAGGTATGTGCATATAAAAAGTTTGGAAAATGTTTCAACTATTATCATAAAATGTAAAATTTTATAGCTGAACAAACAAAATAATATTAGCTTCATCATCATAAAAATGTTTTTGTTTTTTTTATGCTCTTCACATTTGTAAACTGGGTATATGAAGAGCCTTCTTCTTGACTTCTTATACAGGGTAACTTATAAAAGCAAAAGGTAACTTGTAAACTGAGAACCTATGATTTCGGACAGAATATTCTTGATCAGAGTTTATTCAATTTCTAAGATAACCCTGATTTATGTGGATAAACAAAAAAAAAAAATAATAATTTGTCCGGTCTTCAATAATATTCAATATTTTCATAAAAAAGATTCACGTAATAAATTTAAAAAGGCCATTGTTTAATGTAAAAAATTGTAAACTCAATTGAGTGGCCGTAAAAGAAGAAATTTAAAAATTATATTATTTTTAAATTATTTTGGTCCTTAGTCCCCACAATTTACAATTCTAGATATAAGATAAAGAGCTTGTAACAAACAGACTGTTCTTGGCCAAAGTTAAAAGTGCCTGAGACACGTGATCATGAAGAAGTTCTTCTCGCCTGTCAACGTAGCTTCGGAAATAGTGTGCTTCATGTCACCTGTAGTGCAGACAATGTTAAATGTTCAGTATACGTTAGGGAAACGCAAATCGAAATTAATTTAGTAAAAAACGGAGAAAATAAGAAAAATTACTTTCACAAATATACTTCCGTAAGGGGTGTTGCATACTTTTGCATGTAAAACATTTCATGTAATTGTAAATCCGTGACTATTGGCGCAATTGTTAATTTTATGGAACGGAAATTATAGTGAGATCTTCAGCAACATGAGCATATGAAATATAATTCATGGAGTCATAAAAGCCATTCAGGGAATCGCTACAATATAAATTTAACATAAACGCACCATCGCTAGTGTAAATACAAGAAACAAGAAAAAAATCTCACAATAGCAAAAACATAAGCAAAAGCAAAGGAAAAAGGAAAAGCAAACACAAAGCAAAATGAAAAGAAAAAGCAAAATCAAAGGAAAAAGCAAAAACAAAAGCAAAAGCAATACATTAACAAGAGCAAAAGGATAAGGATAAGGATAAGGATAAGGATAAGGATAAGGATAAGGATAAGGATAAGGATAAGGATAAGGATAAGGATAAGGATAAGGATAAGGATAAGGATAAGGATAAGGATAAGGATAAGGATAAGGATAAGGATAAGGATAAGGATAAGGATAAGGATTAGGATAAGGATAAGGATAAGGATAAGGATAAGGATAAGGATAAGGATAAGGATAAGGATAAGGATAAGGATAAGGATAAGGATAAGGATAAGGATAAGGATAAGGATAAGGATAAGGATAAGGATAAGGATAAGGATAAGGATAAGGATAAGGATAAGGATAAGGATAAGGATAAGGATAAGGATAAGGATAAGGATAAGGATAAGGATAAGGATAAGGATAAGGATAAGGATAAGGATAAGGATAAGGATAAGGATAAGGATAAGGATAAGGATAAGGATAAGGATAAGGATAAGGATAAGGATAAGGATAAGGATAAGGATAAGGATAAGGATAAGGATAAGGATAAGGATAAGGATAAGGATAAGGATAAGGATAAGGATAAGGATAAGGATAAGGATAAGGATAAGGATAAGGATAAGGATTAGGATAAGGATAAGGATAAGGATAAGGATAAGGATAAGGATAAGGATAAGGATAAGGATAAGGATAAGGATAATGATAAGGATAAGGATAAGGATAAGGATAAGGATAAGGATAAGGATAAGGATAAGGATAAGGATAAGGATAAGGATAAGTATAAGGATAAGGATAGGGGTATATCTTAAAATTTTTTCATTAAAAGCTATTTGAAAAGACTTAAATAAATTTTAAATCATTTACGGGTGGGTTATAAAGGGTGCCATTTATGAATTTTTTTTTTTGTATTGCGAGGACAACAGATAGCCCACATTCACAAATGGCAAATATTATTTATGAAGTATCATCTAATTACGAATTTATTAAAATTTTCTAACTTATATCTCCAAAAAAGCAACCCTGAAAATATTTGTAGACATTGATAAAAGTGAATTTTACGTCTGGATTGAACATTATTTCCTGCGTTGAAAAACATCACCTAAACCCAAGCATCGACATTTAAACATTATGAGAACTCCTCGCCATCGGTAAGAATGATTCACGAGTGGTTTACTTAATTTCGTTGAGATAGTATGAAAACAACAAACGCCTAACTTTATAGTCATCCAATAGAGATAACCACTCCAAAAATCGTCGTTAGGGCTTATGGTATGTTTTTGAACGATCGGAGAGTGGAAGTGTAGCAAATTTTCTGAGGATATAGACATCTGAACCGAACGGGTGCGAAACATTTTTAATACATTTTTTGGTTTTGAAGACTAGCTGCCAGATAGGTGCCGCATTTGATTTCTATTGACAACAAGCGGGACTGTGTGACAACTTTAAAAGAATGTTTGGCGATGTTTAAGTGCAATAAAGATGATTTACTGTACCCCATTGCGCTACTGTGAATGAAACATGGACTCAACACATTACACCAAAGTTCAAAGAACAGTCGAAGCAGTGATCATGTACTGAGAAAATTGTGCTTAAAATTGTTAATAATAATTATAATTAGCCACCTATGACTTAAGTCTATTTTCAAACTTAAAGAAGTGGCACAACAGATAGAGATACACCTATTTTGAAAGATTGCTGAAATCTTACTCTTTGGAAAAAATAGATAATTTAGAAAAACTTCAGATAAAGATCTTCGATCTACAAGAAGGTTATGTGGAGATATAAAATAATTTTCGATCAAATATTTTCTGATCAAAAAATACTCGGAATTTCTCATTCAAACAAACAACTCTGAAGATATATCTTTTTTTTGTCTGGTCTTTTATATATTTATATTTATATAATTGAAAAGTTGTATAACAGGACTAGTCTTTTAAAGTACATCAAAAGAGAAAATCAAATACTTTAACATTTACTTATATATTAATATTTGTCTTAGCACTAGTAGAATTATAACATAAGCAATATATCTGTTTCCACAAGCTATAATCGCTTAAGTCGACTTCGGTCAGAACTGAGTTATTGATAATGCTATATTTCCTGAATACACACAAAATCTGTAGCTTCTAGCTACATAACATTGCCCCAAAGAGTAAATAATGCCATGTAAAGATTCTTGAGAATATGCACAAATGCCGTATGCAGTCGGCATAAAACTAGTAGGTCCAGTTCTCGATCAATTGTGTACAAACATTTTATAACATGCACAATTTTATCATAAGAAGTTCGGTCAAAGTCCTTTCAATGGCTGATATGGCCAATAGAGCCCTGCATGAGTATGCTTTTTATCTACTCAAATACAATCGGTTTCTGTCGGATAAAAAGCTTACTCTCACCTTTTTTCCACAGCTCTCGTATGTAAACATACTCTCACTCTATTTTATGCGAAAGTAAAAAACGACGAGAGTAAAAACACAGTGCTGAACTTATAACCAGTGTTGCCAGTCTAGCCTATTTGAAGCTAGATCTAGCCTTTGTTTTCTATCGTCTAGCCTCGAAAAATACCATCTAGCCTCTAACCTTTTTTTTAGCCTTTTTTTGTTTCGTTCTAGCCTTTTCTAGCCTTTTTTTAATATATTGCTTAAGATGTATGGACCAGAGATCTGCATGAATGGATCCATTTGTTGTTTCAAGTTCCTTTAGTTTTTCAACTCCCTTCAAGTCGGGGCAGGGAAACAACAAGTTTGCGCGAATCATAGGCAGCAAGAATTAAGTCGCCAAATGTAGAAAACTGGAAATGTAGAAACTTGAAATGTAGGGAAAAAGTAATTATTGAAGCGAAGCTTTTTACGCCTCGTTCTGCGATTTGCTAGAGTGAAATCAGAAAAAACGACACTTTTTTTCGACACCTTTTTTCTGAGAATTGATATTATTTTTTGCTTGCATCAATTGAACCAGAAAATGTTAAATTAAAAATAATTTCTTGCCCGCTGCAGGAATTGAACCCACAAACTCACAGAAGGAAATTCCATTTAAAGTAACGCAGACACCTGCCGTATAGGCCTTATTCCACGTTGCCCCATGGCAGTGGGGTCGTGGTTCAAGGAATTGATGCCTAGGAGATAATTCGTCAGGACGTCCGTGCCATGCTAATTTATATGACGTCCATCATACTCTCCAAGGCGTCACTTCCATGACTCCAGACGCGACCATCGCCCCGTCATAGTAGTTTCAACACCGGTCACACACCATACTTTTGTTGTATATTTAAATTAATAAATATACTGTATGGATAGCAACCAATGTTGGAACGCAACGGTACCAATTATGGATGATTAGTTGGGTCATCATCCACATTTATTGGTGGAAATCGAAACCCATCTAACATCTCTTGCAATGTAAGGCATTGCCACCCGGTTGTTTAGCGCAACTCCACGCCGATCCACAGACCTGTTCACGACATTGAACTACCACAGCCAGCACGATACTCCCCGAAGGGCCAGCCCACGATAGTCTCCTGGGCTAAAGGATTTTCCCCGACACGCATTTATCACAACACCGACACACTTGCATTCATCACACTTGACTGTGAAGGAAAAAGCCACCACTACTTGGACGTGCTACAGCGTAGACCACATCGCCATTGACTGTGTGCGATACAAGATCGCCACTATATACTCCATTTCAATACTGGTACTCGAGACTACCGGTATGAACACCCAGCCACCTGCAGCACTAGTTAACTCATACACCCGTCACTCTTGAACTCCGAGGCTACTAAGATATTACTTTTCACACTCGGAAAACTCATGACACTTCTTGACACCTCATCAACACTCCTTGATACACCTTATCAATCACACCTTGGGACACCTCATCAATCTTGTACTCCGAGGCTACTAAGATAAACTTTTCACACTCGGAGTACTCAATATGACACTCCTTGATACACCTTATCAATCACACCTCGGGACACCTTGTTAAACTAGTACTACAGGCTGCCAAATGAACACCCAGTCACTCGCAGCACCCAATATCACATCCTTTCAAACCGGCACTCCGAGGCTACTAAGTTTAACTTTTCACACTCGGAGTACCCAATCTGACACCTCTTGATTACAACGTTTTTATACCAGCCTTATAAGTCAAAGCTTATAAGACTATCCAGGAGACGAATGCAAAATGTATCAGTGGGGACTTGCAACAATACGTATGTCGAGAGTGACGACTATCCCCGTGCTAACAAATTCTTTAGGATTATTGCTATTCCCTTGTAGGCATACGCTACCGTTGATCTTGTCAAACGGTCCACCTACTACCCAGATTGGGCGACCAACTCCAGGATCTGGGTAGTCCCTTCTCATTTACACAGGATAGGGCGAACCCGTTGCCTGCGACCATCCTCCTTTATCCTGGCTTTGGACAGGCTGCTCGTGAAAACAGGCGGAGTTCCACAAACTCACAGTTCTATCGTTTGTTGGTTCTGTCCTCTAACCATTACGCTAAAACCCTTTCTTCCATATTTTTGTTGATTCAGTGATAAACATTAGCTAAAGCTATGTTTCAGCAGATCACTATAATCGATTACTTTAAGAAAGGATTGTGTGTTGGCTATTCTAGGACTGTGTATTGGCTAGCCAACCGACAAAAGTAGCAAACAAAACGAACTAGAGCAAAGATAACTAGAGCTATGGTTTGAATCTTCGGTTTGTCCATGCGAACTAAAAGACCTAACGAACTAAAAGAACGAACGAACTAAAAGAACGAACGAACTAAAAGAAATATTCACTAAGGAGTGTGTATTAGATGTTGTTTCTACTTCCTACTAAAGGTCGTTATAAATATCGTTAAAAATAAACAACCTGTAAGTTGATTAAATTGTAACAAAATTAATATTTATTCCCTACAACTGAACAGGGGGCTTTAAGGGAGGGCCGAAGAGGGTTAATATATATGATATATATACTTTGTTATTTTAAAGTTTTGAATTTAAAAATTATTTTAATGGAAAAAACGCTATTAAATTATCAAATCTATGAATTTGCGAAAATGCTTCGCTTCTCTCGTGTGTCCAGTGACGCACCTGTGTTTTTTTGCCTACAAATTGTTTATTTTCAAGTTTGTTTTTTTGGAAGTTCGCGGAAATAACTTCGTGTCGTCAGTGCAAACTTCGTTTCTCGAATTAAGGATACAGTTTAACTTTAAAGCATTGGATTGAAGAATGTTTGTGTTCTTTTTGTTGTTTTTTTATTTCCTGCACCTGAACAGGGTAGCTTTAAGTAGGGCCGGAGAGGGTTAATATGTATGACCGACCCCCATTACTTTTGCAAAAGGAACATTTTTCGCTTGGAAAACTATTCCCTCCGACCACTCCGTAGGGGTTAATTAATTTCGTCACTTTGTATTGAAAAGTATAAGTAGACGCTCGTCAGTGGCTTTCTACGGCAGCGCAGTCGCTTAGATTTGAAAAGTAGAAAGCTTGATTTCTTTCTATCAATTAAGGTAGGGTAGAAAAAAAATAGAATCAAGTCTGACTTTTGATTCGTTTTTCAGAAGCTAGTCGTGGCTTGTAGGTCAAGTCAAATCAAAACTTGATTTTTTTTTCAACTTACTTGATTTTCAATTGACTTGTTGTACATAGATCTCTGGTATGGACCCAGTGCAACCCTGTGCTCTTATAATAATATATTTGGCAGCACTTCATAAATGAAACTTTTTTCAGCTGGAAATGGAAAAAACAAATATTCTTTGCAATTATGGCTTCCATTTAGTAGATATTTCAATAAAGTTTCTAAATTCATACAAGAAATGAGTTAGAAAATAGGTGATTCTAATGATGAAACTGAAAAAACTTCCAGCTTCAGCAATAGGGCTTCGTCTGATTAATGGAATTTGAGGAGCCGAGTTTAAGCAAGAAAAATCCGAAAAACTCGAAAAAATACGGTTTTTATTCTTATTATATATTTGAGCTTGAAAGACCGAATTCAATTTTAATCAATTTCAAATATATTTTGTTCTTGGTATTGTTTTATATCATATTCATATAGTATGTGAATATATAAAATACGTACGTATATTCACAGAGTAAAAAATAATGTAAACAAATCTAGCCTTTTTTTAGCCCATTTTTTTCTAGCGCTTTTTAAAGCCCATCTAGCCTTTTTCCCCAAAAATTTCTGGCAACACTGCTTATAAGACCAGCTTCTTGCAATAAAAAGTAACACAAATACTAGATACACTGAATATACACATACACTGAATATATTGCGCATTATTTAGTTATGAGCAAGAATCTTTTGTTTTGCGAGTGACTTTTAATCAGATGCTAACAATATATATGTAGACATGCTTTTTTCATTGTTTTCCATTACGATTAGTGAAGTATCAAAGAAATAAAACTTTTTGAACAGTTTTTCAGGAATAAATTGTTTTTATTAGAGTACCTATGTAATTCGTTTTCCAAAAATTACTATTATAAATTCACAGCAGGAAACTTAAAAATATAGTTTAATAACAATATTTAATTATTGCTCAAGTCTAAATTTAATGAATAAAATTATAAATAAAGTTATGATTAATGTAATGAATAAAAAGTATAGTACTGAAAACAAAAATGAAAAAAATAAGTTCATGAGTAAAATTTAAAAAAAAAAAAAAAATATGTGTGTGGCTGCCACGCACGGTAGAAGTGAAACCTTCAGAAAACTAAACTGTGAGAGAATGAGACGAATGCTGTATTAAGAGTGAGATAACTATAGGGTTTATTGATTTGAACTAGTCAAATTATTTCAAAAACATAATTTGATTTTGATTTTATGCAAAAACATAATTTTATCTTCATTAGAGCAAATTGAAAGTCTTTTTTCACTTGCTTGCAGTGCTTGCAGAGTATGTGAGAGTATGTGTATGCTAGTATACCGAATAGAAACAAAAATAACGCAAACCTCTTAAAGTTCAGATCATGATACAATTATACAGGTAGGTTTGACAACAGGCTATTTTCTCACGAGATCGTTCATAGATTGTCAAAATCGGTTGTCACAAAAAAAAAAAAAAAAAAATAAAACAAAAACAAAGACACCAAAAAGTGTAACAGAAAATATACAATTTGTGCAAAATATATACAACGAGTCTAAATTGTATATAATTTGTGGCCACGCAAACGCTTTCTGGTAAGCGATGTTAAATGTTATAGTGTGCCCAAGTGCGATGCAAAACGCCAACGGTGGGTGCAAAGTTGCGGCTTTGTCGTCTCTCCAAATGAATGTTTGTGTTTTTTTTATTGCTTTGTTTTGTATGATTTTTGACAATTCATGTTCGATTGAAAACTGTCACACCTACCTGATTAATTATACCATGGTTCAGATCAGTGCTTACAGTGTGTGTGAGATAACGACTGGCTCGTGTCCAGATTTGCTCTACCCTACACGACCTGTTGTTTAACTTTGATTCAGTTACAGTGTGCTCTTTAGCGATTATACTCATGCAGGGCTCTAATGGCCAATTTATTATTATTATTATTTTAGTTTATATGAAGTTAGTACACGAAAGAATTTAATTAATTATAAAGCCAAGTTTTTCACTTTATTCCCAAAATTCAATCTATCAGATCCTATAAACAAAGGCGGAATATCCACAAAGTAAGAATCATTCCTCGCAACAGGCAGTACTTTAGAGTTTAAGGGATTCATTATAAGACAGTTGGATATAGCCTACTTGTTTAGAAGAGACAAATCATAGTTTAGTCTATAGCTTAAATCCTCTAAGAGTCCAGCAGGTCTAGAAAGATAGATCTGAATATCATCAGTATAAGCGTGATCTGTTGCATACTTACAAACAGAGAAGATGCCATTTAAGAAAGTAGAGAAAATAAGGAACACCAGCAGCGACTGTTAGCAGTTACGAAAAGTTATTTCCAACTTTACCGTGTTGTATTGTCAAACAATTATTTTCATGGTTGATACATCTGTCGTCTGGTGCTTTAATATCTGTTTGAGTGCCATTTGTCAACAGTTTGTGCGTGAAAGCTGGTGCGGATCGGTGCTGAGCACGAGGTATAAGAAGAGTTGAATCGCTTCTGCCGAGAGTACGCGACTATTTGACAAAAAACAACGTTTATACGTTGACGACGTATTCAACGACTCAAGTTATAACTTCGCGGAAAGTGTTTTGAGACGATTGAGGCAATAAAGGAGAATTCGCAGATAGGGCTGAAGGCGATTTCAAAATCAGCCAATGAAAAGTGTTTTCAAGATTGAAAGAAACGTTGGAATATGAATGTTGCTGGAATGGAGATTACTTTGAAGGAAATAAAATTATTATCGATGATTATTGAACCGTTTAATCAGAAAGTATATAATTTCTTGTTTCATTTTTAAGGGATTTTTCACGTTGCCCTCGTTCACCATTTATCCAATTAAGTTTTCTGAATATTATTACACAACTTTTTTCAATTTAAAGTATTCCACTAACTAAAAGTTACAAAACTTAAAAGGCAACAATTTGGCATTAAAGAGCAAATATTTGGAACAATATAAAATGTTAACAATATGATTTTTAAAAAATAAAGCTATATTTAGGGATAGCATTAGCTTCATTAGTTCTATTGATACTAAATTAGTTCTTCCACTTTGACGACATTACGTTATGTCATCCTATTCGCTTAAAATTGCATCGATCTGACTATCAAAAAATCTAATCAGTTCCTTTTGGGACCAATTGGAAGGCTTCCATATAGAAGTGATTTGGAAACATTCCTCATCGTATCTTTTGGAAACTTATGGGAAGTTTTAAATTGATATTGTTTCCAAACCGCTTCTTAAGGAATGCACGTGGAAACTTTTGTTTGTTTTGGGGCAATTTCAATCGGCAGTCTCGGGGGTCGAGAAGGTAGCGTGCTTTACTGCCAGCCCAGAGGTCCCGGGTTCGAATCCCGACCAGGCTAAACATTTTTAGTTGTTATTTATTTGTTGTTGTTTCAACATTCATTTTTAAGATAGAGGAGAGAAATTTTTAGTGTGTATAAAATGATATTGAGTGTCTAATGAAAGGGAATACTTCCTACATTCTATGGCATGTTTCCTGCTTATATCCGGGAAATGGAAACCCAGAGGGTTGGAATATAAGGATTCACATAACAATTAATGGGCCATATCAGAAAATTTCTTTAAATCTCATCTAACTTCAAATGTATTGTCTAATAATATTTAAGTATTCTGATTTTAATTCTTGACGCAGAAATTTAAAGCCAAAATATTTTTAAAGCTGACAAAAAAAAAATTTACCATGCCGTAACTTATACTTTGCCCATGAATTTTTGTAGATTGCTTTGTTATTGCTTTGAATTAGCACTTACAATTCAATTTTCTGTTAAAGCTTCGAACAATGTTCCGCACAATATTGGCGAAGATATCTGCTATCATCTTCCGGAATTCATGCAACAACATACCGAACACACCAAATTGACATGATTATCCGACAAATAAATTAACAATTAAGGACGAGCTGGTTACTAGGGTGTTAATACGGATGTTTCTGATACCAGCTCCTTATGTGAGCACAAATATTCGATTCGTAGTGATGATGGCCAAGGAAAATTGACCATAGCATAAAATGAATAAAATTTGCTGTGCTCGATATTGAAGGCTCATGTATATGTATTTTTGTGTATGAATATAATATGTATTCTATGAATTCCCAGTGTAAGAGTCTTGCAGTCACACAAACTCATAAGCATGTCCATTAACAGGATCAAACAGAGCAATTTTCTTCTGTGCGAAAAGAAATTTAATTATTTTTCCATTAACATTACATTGCCCATCCACTCCTATCGACTCGTATCTTTGTGGGTTGAGTTGTGTGCATTTGTGTGGGACTGTTTGCTGAGTTATCCGCCGCATTCTATGCTCAGATCAGAAACCTATCTAGTAGAACAATAATTATAACTAAGTTTTGATTGCTTTTTTCATTGCGTTCAGGAGGAATTTTCTTTTTTTTTTTTCTAACTAACTGTGAGAAACATGTCTGAATACATTGACGAGCATAAACCTTTCTAGGAGTATGTGTCTTGTACGCACTGCATATATGAGTAACATAATAGAATGAAATATATTCAATTTGCTCGTATATCGTTTGACTCAGTGCCGGAAGTAGTGAGATAATTTTCAAAAATATTTTGTTTCTTTTTATTGACTATTTATTGCTTTTAACATATAAATTTCAATAATCGGTTAATCTTTTTGAGCCACTAAGATATACTGCTTTAAAATTGTTATTTGTTTTGATAAGGTAACCAGACCCTCAGCACATTTAGGCCAACATTTTGTTAAATTAGGGCTTTCTTAACTTTACTTTAGATCTCAACAAACAGCTTCAAAATCCATAGCATAAATATTAGCAGCAATAACAATAATAATTTTCAACGAAGGCAAAACTGCTTTCTGCACGTACCTCTTAAATTGAAAGTAATGTTCAGCCTGCACGTTCTTAGAATGGCGCATAAATTTTCCATAATGTTTGGGTAAATATTTGGTTTCAATACACACACGCACCCCAAATTTTTCTTAAAGTTAAAAAGCGATTTAAACAAAACTTATTGCAGCCGCTTGATTTTTTTTTTTGTTTTTTTTTTTTTGTTTTTGGTGTTTGACTTTCTCGTTGTAGCGCGTACATGAGGTTTGGTTATTTTCAGCGAAGTTTATTATGGCGTTTAAACCTTCATTTATTTCATATTACCTAAACGATTTAGCTTCCTTGTAGAAAACTGACTCAGATCTCGCTAACTTAGACCAGAGCTAAAGCCTGAAATTCCTTAAAAATATTCCTTTAACTTCTAACTTTAGAAAAAATTAGACCTTGACATTGATCAAATACGATCTATTAAAAAAACAGAGTTAAATGTGTCGAGAACACACCCATAGGTTTTGACGTGATAGTTTTTCTTTATCTTTGTCCTTATTCTTGTCATTATCCTTCCCTTTGTTCCTAAACTTATTATAGTTGTCGTAATAATTTTCCTAGTTCATATCAAGATGCTTGTTTTAATCCATTACCAAATTCTTGACTTAATCGTTGTTCAAATCCTTAATCCATATCTTAGTTCTTGTCCTTTTCCAATTTCAAGGTCCGGTTTCAATGTTTTATTTTACTATTTTTGACCATTGTTGGTTGCCCCGAAAAAAACTTTAGAAATCATAACTTTTTGAAGCGAAGCTTTTTACGCCTCGTTCTGTGATTTGCTGCAGTGAAATCTCAAAAAACGACACTTTTTCCCGACACCTTTTTTCTTAGAATTCATGTTGTTTTTTGCTTGCGTCTATTGCAACAAGAAAACGTTGAATTAAAAATAACCTCTTGCCCGCTGTAGGAATTGAACTCATTCCCCGTCGACTGATAGCTTAATGCTCTAACCATCAAGCCATAATCCTTAGCTGAGAAACATCGCTGATTCAATATTATGTATTAACTATAGCTAGGCGCACACACACGGCCGCTGGATGAATTCGGGTGTGAATCAGAAAGGGGAACGGAAAACTGTGAGAGAACTAAGAGCGTAAATTTATAGAAAGTGTGAGAGATCTTAAAAAAAGCAAGTGTTGCATATTCTGCATATTAAGATGTTGGTTTCTTAAAAAGAGATTATTTTTATTTGGCGTAGTTACAAAAAACGATGTTATTTGTTTGAAAATCAGGTCTTCAGGGTGCATTTATAAAATTGTGTTTCAAAAGAATTTTTTGCATATTTATAAGGAGCTCTACAAAACAATGTCACAACAATAAATCTACCTCAAGGCTCCCGGAATTTACGCCCGATGAACTTACGCCCGAAAAACGAAATGGAAAAAAAGCCCGATTTTCGATAGCATCGAATTTTGAAAAAAACGCCCGAATTTGAAATGGCAATTGAGCCCGAAAGAAGGAAATTACGCCCGAATGGTTTGGAAATTAAGACTGAAAAAAAATAATGAAAAATCACTAAATTTTTTTCCATACGAATTTTTGTTGAGTAAAATTTCGTTTTTTGCTTTTGGGCGAAATTTCACTCAAATATGTTGGGCGAAATTTCACTCGTCATTTTTGGGTGATTTTTCGTTTTTTTTTTGTTTTTGGGTGATCTTTCGTTTTCAATATTAAATAAGATACGACAATCAGATCTTAAAGATAACGGTATTTAAAGTAAAAGCAGCGGTTCTTCTTTTGTTTTTCTTTTGTATTTGCATAGGAAATATTTTGCAAAGAAAATATTTAGTACCGCGCCCGCGCACAGCGCATCGCCACCCGTCGCCCCGCCCTGCTCCCCCCTCCACCACCACCGCCGTCATTTTTTTTTTATGAAATTTTTTGATAACCAAAGAAACTTGTTGTTTTGAAAAAGAATCAGTATTTTCCCTTGTAAGAAATGTTTTTATAGATTTTTAAGTATGAGATTATATAAAATTAAAATGAATTAAATTTATGAATGCAATCTTCAATGATTCGATGCAATATTTTTGAAATAAAATTGGGAAGGAGCTTGCAGAGAACAAGTTTGGAAACGCTGATCTACATAACAGTAATAAAAACTAATTAAAATTTCGCAACTTTTTGTTAAACAAAAATTCGGGCGTTTTTTCCTTATTTTAAATTGGTAAAAATGCCCGATTTTTTTCGGGCCTAAGTTCCAAATTTTTTTTTTGGGTCTTTCTTCCATTTCAAATATTTGGAAAAAACCCGACATATTTTGGAACAAACACCCAAAAACATGAAAAAATCACCCGAAATTTGGGGCATTTTTTCCTAGGAATTAATGCCCAATTAATGCCCGATTTTGTATGGAGAATTTCGAGCTTTTTTACCATTTTTTTTTTTGGGCGTAAGTTCATCGGGCGTAAATTCCGGGAGCCCTACCTCAACGGTACTTAATATTCATTTTTATTTCTGCCTTAAAAACTAAAAATCAAAAATTGCTGGTTATTTTGTGCTAAAAAATCCTTTTTTGTTATAAATTTTAAAAGTGAAAAAATAACATTTTATGCTGAATATTAACGAGTAGTTATAAAATGCCCTTTATTTGAAATCACTGATCAAGCAACATTGGTTGTGATCGGTACTGAGCTCAGTTAAGATTTTTGCAATGCAGACCAGCGTTGCCACTAGAAACATTTTATTTTACCAAATTTTTACTGAAAACTTGCCCTCAATTTGCTTGCAATCTATGTACCAACAAATTTTACAGGGATCGTAATCATTATAAGCGATATCCATAAACTCAAAGTTTATTTATTATTTTTAGATTTTGATTTTATTGCTCAGCAATAAAAATTATCTTACGATTTTTATTGTTTTGATCAGAAATAAAAGTAATTTTTTTTAATTTTATTTTTCTGTTCTAGAATAAGAACTATTTTTGAATTTTATTATTTTGTTCAAGAATAAAAATTATATCTGAATTTTTATTTTTTCGCTCAGAAATAAAAGTTATTTCTCAATTTTTATTTTTTACGCTCAAAAATAAAAATAACATGTCATTTTATTTTTTGTTGGTAGGGAATAAATATATATAAAAAAAACTAGTAAGAAATGATCTTCGACTGGGCCGAAGTTAAAATACCCCCACGGGCGAACCAAAGTATATTCAAAGTCTTAAACAATCAATAAAATGTTATCTGTAAAAACGTTTTCGTTATATTTTTAACAGAAAATTTTCGCTTTTGTTTTTTGATAAAGTCGCTTTGTATGGGAGGTGGGCGTGGTTTTCACTCAATTTAGTTGAATTCCATACACATAGTACACGTTATATATCAAAGTGTATATGCAAAATTTGAAGTACATACATTAATTTTTGTGGATTTTAGAGAAATTTTACCTTTTTGATAAAGTCACTTTGTATGGGAGGTAGGCGTGGTTTTCATCCGATTTGGTTGAATTTCATACATAGAGTGTATTTTGAACATCAAAACTCATATGCAAAATTGCAAGTCCATATATTCATTTTTGTTGAATTCTAAGAGATTTTACCGTTTTGATAAAGTGACTTTGTATGGGAGGTAGGCGTGGTTTTCATCCGATTTGGCTCATTTACGAACTTGACCTTCATTTTTTAGATAAAAGCTTAAATATTTAATTTCGTGATGATAGCTTTAAAATTACGGCTGTAATCGTGATCACAGACAGACGGACAGACGGACAGACAGACGGACATGGCTAAATCAACTCGGGTGGTGATGCTGATCAAGAATATATATACTTTTCTACACCTACCACGCCTCCTTATGGGCGTTACAAACGGAGTGACAAAATTAATATACCCCCATTTACGTTTTTTAAACGTGGGGGTATAAATATATAAATAACTGGCCATTTCAGCCCTTGAAAGGACTTTGACCTAGCTTCTTATGATCAATTGTGTTGTGCGTGTTATTAAGTTTGTACACAATTGACCGAGAAATGGACCTACAGGCTTAACGCCGACTCCGAAAGGCGATGAACGAAATGTTCTTATTCTCAAGATTATATGTTCTTATTCTTCTTGGGAATAAATATATAAAAATCATAAAATTTGTATGGTAGCCCCCATAAGGAGTGGTCGGAGGGGATAGGTCGCCAAGGGAAAAATGTTCTTTTTGCAAAAGTAATGGGGGTCGATCATACGTATTAACCCTCTCCGGACCTCCATTAAAGCCCCCCTGTGGAGATGTAGGGAATGAATAAAAAAAAAATTTGTTTGGGAGCCCCCATAAGCAGTGGTCAGAATGAATTTTGCAAAATGTTCCTTTTGCAATGGAACCGATGGCGAATTCAGTATTTGCTATGGAAGTTGCAATTGTTTTCAGATGGTTAGTATTTACATAACCCCAAAGGAAGAAGTTTAAAGACGTTAAAATTCATTCTCTTGGTGACAAATTGGTGACTCCAAAACGGGAAATTCCGCGACCAGGGATCTTCGCGCTCAATAACTTGATGTTTCGCAACTTTTACTGCAGGTGTGAGGGTTTAATTATTGAAGGGTTTTATTACACAATTTTAATTTGAAGGTGTGATGGTTTTATTATTTCAAAAACGTCACTTTGTGTGTGGGATAGGCGTGGGTTGTATGCACTTTTCTCAAAAGCCAAACTCGGAGTAGGTTTTTAAGGCTCATGCCTAAAATCTTAAAACAAAACATGAAGTTTTGAGGAATATATGAAGGTTTCGTTTGTTTGATTGTTGACGTGACTTTATATGGGAGGTGTGCAAAGTTTCCATGGATTTTTTCCAAGTTTCAAACCTTGAGTGCATATTGATAATCAAAGCTTATGTGCAAAGATTCAAATTGTGTTGCCACATATATAAGATTAATTTTTGTAGAATTAGAAAAAATTTCACCGTTTCGATAAAGTTACTTTGTATGGAAGATAGGTGCGGTTTTCAGCTGATCTGAATCGTTTTCGAACTTAATATTTATTACTTTAGAAAAAGTTATTTCTAATATTTCTATTTTTATAACAATAGCTCCCAAAACTACAATAACACTTCGCCTGCCCTCTCTCACAACACAAATTATTATAGAGGAAAATGGAAAATGCGTAATTTGGCACTTTTAAGTGTGCTTTTAAAAAAAAACAACAACCAGAATAAAAAATCAATTTCATAAATCAGAAGGCAAATTTGCAGAATATCGAGATCGTAATGAAAGCGTGTGACATGAAAGGGAAAGAAAAACTCTCAGTTTGTTGGGTGTGACTAAGTCTTTATAAAAACACACATACCCACACTTCACAAACACACTCATATCCTGCGTCCTTAAAACTCAACAGAGTATAAAAAATTGCCGTAGCGAAAACGATGGCGTTGCACTCCATGCCATTGTAACAAAAACAAAAACAAAAACAGTTGTACAGAAATGGTGCAAAAATGCGTTTGTGTTTCGCTCACCTAAAAAGGCAGTGAAATGAAAAACAAACATAGTTCATTTTCCGTGAACTGTTTTCTTTTTTTAACGTACTTTCGAAGGGTATGTTTGTGTGTAAGTTTTCCCATTATCTCGATGTTGTTTTGTTCGTTATTTAGCTGTATCCAATCGACAACAAGATATTGAAATTTGGCAATTTCTGCAATGCACTATGGGAAATAAAAATCTTTTAGCAGGGTAAAACTTATGTATGTGAAAATTTGTACGAAGTAATTCACGACAATTCACGCAGATTTTAAAACTAATTTTCGGCCTTTTCCGATTTTTTACTTTACCAACTAACCAACCACCAAAATAGCTTTGTTTCGTTAATATATGTAAAACAATAAAAATTTATAAATTTTATGAAAATTCATTAAATGAATTAATTAAATAAAATAGATACTATTGGCAATTTCAAAAGCGAATCTCAAATATTGTAAAAGTCTGGCAGCAATATTTGTCGCAAAGTTTTTGGATACAGTATAAACTTATATCAGTGTTGCCAGATGGGTTGAGCTTCTTTCCCCTAAATCTGAAAAAATTTGCTGAATTTTCCTCTAAAAATAAAAAAAAACCCCTAAAATTTTTTTGAGTTAGTAAAGTTTATTGAATACTTTGTTTAATTGATGTAAATAAATACAATATCAAAATAAATTTTTGGACTAAAAAACAATCACATTAGTATTTTTGTACATAGTAAGGAATAGTAAGTAGGAACTTGAAAAAACAAGTAATAAAGAAACTACATATTTTGAATTTCATTAAGATCGCTTCAATATAAGAGCTATAATCGCCATAACAGACAAACAATCGGACAGACGGAAACATGGCCAAAGGCGGGAGAAAACAGTAATATATCTTACTAATTGTAAGTACCTTTGTTAATTAACACAAACACAGCTTTCACAAACATCTTTTAGTTCTACAACAGAATTTTTTTTGAAAATTGGTGCGTTTTGAGGAAAACTTGTTTTTTTAGCTTTTTTTAAATGAAGTGTTTTGACGTGACGAAGTTACGTTATACTGCTCTAGTTTCCAAAAAAGTTGAAAAATGAATTTTTTAAAAATTCATCTGCGTTTCATTGAATTGTTACTCGCTGGGTATAAGAGCTATGATTAAAAAAATAGTATGACCGTAAAGGTTAATTCTTTGGCTATATTAAAAAAACAAAAAAAAATTTAATACGGCATAGGGACGTAGTGGGAGCTGCGTAAGCAACGCAACTGAAAATTTGTTACATGGAATTATTACTCGCTGAGTATTAGCGCTTGGATTAAAAATACGATACGCCAATAAAGGCCTACTGGAAGCCCTCACAACAAAATTAGACAAAAAATTGCTGACATCATGGGGACGCTGAGAGAGCCGCTCAAAGATCGATAACGCATCATTCATGCAGCGGCGTTGCATTGAATTTTTACTCAATGAGTATATAACTTACGATAAAAGTTTAAAAAGGAAAATAAAGTTTTTATACATGGCCTTACGACAAAAAATAAAAAAAAAATTCCGGCGTCGTCAGGTCGCGAATATAGCAGCTTATGTAACAGAAATGTAATATCGTTGCATGGAATTATTACTCACTCAGGAAGAGTGCTACAGTAAATTTTGTTTCACAACAGCAGGGATGTGTTATTACGCTTCACAACTAAATATGGAAAAAATTTTGTTGTCATGATTTCAGGGATGCAATCACATAATGCAGTAAAAATGCTACAGCCATGAAAAAACGTTGCATGGATTTTTAACTCTGTGACTACTGGAGCAACGGTAAATTTTAAGGAAGGAAAACAAAGGTGAGGTCTTCGGGCATATGACAAAAATAAAAAAAAAATTGACGGCGTGTCAAAGACCCTAAGGGAACCGCCTAATGTGACGCATATGCATCA